>CM053028.1:587212241-587323894 GCA_028564925.1 Lithobates sylvaticus
CAGCTTCAGCTCTAAACCCATTTGCAGAAAGGCAAGGATTCTACCTAAAACATACTTTCTAGAATGCCAACTCCTGGATTCACACCAGGAAACATATGCCTTCCAGACTCTATAATAAATGACTCTGGAAGCAGGCTTCCTTGCATTAATCAAGGTAGATATCACTGAGCCTGAAAGCCCACAATTCTTCAGAATGTGGGTTTTAATAGCCAAACTGTTAAATTTAGCATTTGTAAGGTAGGTTGGAACACTGGTCCCTGCGATAGCAGGTCTGGACGTGGTGGTAGAATCCATGGGTCCCCTACCGCCATCTTTACGATCTCTGCATACCAAGATCTTCTGGGCCAAGCTGGGGCCACAACTACCAACTTTCTTTTCTGCTTGATCCTGCGAAGAAGTTGTGGTAGTAGCAGTATAGGAGGGAATGCATAAATCAGTGAAAACTGATCCCACAGGGTCACCAACGCATCTGTTTCGTATGCGAGTGGATCCCTTGCTCTTGACACAAAGTTGTCGACTTTGTTGTTGAACCTGGACGCAAACAGATCTATGTCTGGGATCCCCCACCTTTGGCATATAGCCAGGAAGATGTTGGGGTGAAGGGACCATTCCCCCGGGAACAACTGTTGGCGACTTAAGTAGTCCTGCCAGTTCTCTATCCCTGGAATGAAGATTGCGATATGCACGGCACATGCTTTTCTGCCCAGGTTAGGATATGGTTTACCTCTCCCTGGGCTGCATGACTTCTGGTGCCCCCTTGGTGATTGATAGAAGCCACTGCTATGGAATTGTCGGATTGAATCCGCAACCTGAATGTCCAGGCCTTTAGGGCTAGGCACGCTGCCCGAATCTCTAAAATGTTGATGGGCAAGGTCCTTTCGGTTCTGGACCATTTCCCTTGGACAGTCGCCTCTTCCAGGACTGCTCCCCAACCCCAAAAAGCTGGCATCTGTTACCACCTTCCAGGTAACTGGTAAGAAGGATTTCCCCATTTTGTAAATTCATGGATATCCTCCACCAACTGAGGCTCTGGCGCACTTTTAGCGACAGACGCATTGGACAATCTAGCGCCTTGATCTTCTTGTTCTAAGCAGACAGGATACTGCTTTGCCGCAGTCTCGAATGAAACTGAGCATAGGGAACTGCTTCGAATGAAGCCACCATCTTTCCCAACAACCTAATTCAAAAGCGGATAGAAGGACCCTTCTTCGCCCTGACCACCTGAACCAGCTCCTTTATGGCGCTGATCTTTACCCCGACCCCTGCTCTTCCATGGGGACCACCATGATCACTTTTTGCGACAAAATTCTTTCTTGAAGAATAGAATTTCTGATTGCATCAATTGCAAAACACAAAGCCGCTGGCAGCTTGGCTAAATCCTAGGCCTGCTGTTCAGGGAAAACCTTGAGCACTAGTTTCAAATGGTCTCTCATGGATTGACATACCCCAATTGCCGCCACTGCAGCTGGAGCCACTGACCCTGCCAAAGAGAAAATTATTTTTTAACAGGAAATCCAATTTTTTTTTATCAGTTGGATCCCTAAGCATTTGTGCCTTGTCAACCTAACAAGTACATTTTTTATTCACAGAGGATATAGCCGCGTCAATTGCTGGTATACTCCACATCTTAGTAAATTTTTCCTCCATAGGATAAAGCGTTGAAAACTTTTTAGGAGGGAAAAAATACTTATCTGGGTGATCCCACTCAGAATACATAAGCTTTTCCAGCAATGAATGGACAGGAAAGGCACGCAAAGCTTGAGGAGGCTTTAGTGAACCCAAACAAGAAGTGGGCTTTTCAACCGACTCAGTTAAGGGTAGCTTAACCACCTGATTACTTTGCACTTAAACCCCCCTCGTGACCAGACCAATTTTCAGCTTTTGGCACTGACGCACTTTGAATGACAATTGCGCGGTCATACAACACTGTACCCAAATGAAATTTTTAGCATTTTTTTCCCACAAATAGAGCTTTCTTTTGGTGGTATTTAATCACAGCTGGGGTTTTTATTTTTTGCTAAACAAACAAAAAAATATGGAAAATTAAAAAAAAAATAAAAAATCATGTTTAATAGTTTGTTATAAAATTTTGCAAACAGGTAATTTTTCTGCTTCATTGATATGCGCTGATGAGGCGGTACAGGTGGAAACTGATAGGCTGCACTGGTGGGCATTGATAGACTGCACTGGTGGGGACAGCAAAGATGGCACTGATGGGTGGCACGATGGGTGGCACCGATGGGCACTGATGGATGACACTGATGGGCACTGATGGGTGGCACTAATGGGCACTGATGGGTGGCACTAATGGGCACTGGTAGGGGACACTGATGAGCACTGGTAGGTGACACTGATGAGCAGCACTGGCACTGTGGGCACTGACCAATGGCACTGACAGATGGCACTTTAATTAGGCAAAGGTGGGCACCATGGATTGGGCACATTGCAGTGAGAGGGACTGATGTCCCTCTCAATGCCGCTGGCGATTGGCTTTTTTTTTTCTCCTCGCGCTGTCAGCACGAGGAGGAAAAAAAGCAGATTACCGGCTCTGTTATTATCACATGATCAGCTGTCATTGGCTGACAGCTGATCACGTGGTAAGGGGTCGGGATCGACCCCTTACTCGGATCTGTGATCCAGCGAGTCTCACAGACGCACGCAGGCAGCTCGTGGCCGGGACAACGTCAATAGACGTAGTCCCGGCATCTTACATCCGCGCTGTAGCCGTCATTCGGCTATAGCGCGGATCTCAGGTAGTTAAATGTGGAGCGGACCATCTCAGTAAGAGATTGCACCATCAATTTCTCAGCTTGTGAAGCTGAAGAAGGTCCTACCCCACTTGATCCCTCGGAAGAGGAGTCATCAGTCTCTTCACGATCCCCTGAGGGGGATACATCTTCCCTCTCCCACTGTTCCTCTGTTTGAGGATCCTGGGTGGTAGAAGGGGACCTAATGCGTTTCCTTCCACTCTGTGAAGATGCGATTAAAGCCATTAACCTTTCCTCTAATCCAATCATGGCTGAGGAAAAAACCTCCTCAGTAATAGACAGGGGCTGAACTGTCGGAAGCAATTGCAGCCCCTGACAACCCCGATGGCTTAATCTGACCAGCCTCCCTAGGCCTTTCGGGGGGGGGGGGGGGGGGGTGTTGTAGAGGGAGGGTCCTTAGGACCTGAGGGAGATCCCTTTGTGCTCTTGTTTTCTGAGGTATTTGTACCTCCCCCTCTGGTCATAGTGCTGAGCACAAAAGCAGAGGTACTACCAAAAAAAAGCACCCACTGCTGAGCAAATAGTCCAGCAACGGCCGCGGCTTTTAATGCTCAGCCAGATGCTAAGTAAACGTGCCCAGGGAATGCCTGTGTCGCCAACACTCACATGCCCCCATCTGCTCTGTGTCCCTCCGTCAGCTGAATGCACCTGCAAAAGGTACACTTATAGCCTACACAGCCCCACGTTGTGGACGTTGAGAAACGTCAACGTGTGCTAAGCCCCGCCCCCTTCCTCCAACTTCCCACCACGCCCCCCCCCCCACTCTTTTCAAGGGGGGACTGGGGTGGAGGAGAAGAACTGATGGATGGAGAACTGCCGTGCTATGGCATACCGCTGTCTAGTCCATGCTCCTTTTGCCTCCTGGAGAGAAAGAGATACTTCTGTCCCGGTGGGGGACATTAAAAGAAACCCCCCCCCTTCTCATGTCTTACCTGGAGCTTGGGCTCAGATGAAGCGTGGGCTTGTACTGACACCTGAGCACGAGTGACAAGTATGGAACAGGTACATGCTCTTGACAACCCCCGGTGGCGACTTTAGGCATGACAACATTTACTTAACCACATGCCGACCGCGCTATAGTCGAAAGACGGCTACAGCGCGGTCGACTTATCCTGGGTGGACGTCCTCCCAGAAACTTGTTCCCGCGCGCCCCCTGGGGCGCGCACTCGGAACATCCGTGACCGCCGGGTCCCGAGGACTCGGCGCATCACGGTAAACGGCCGCTGATGGCGGCCGTTTACCACGTGATCGCTCCGTCAAATGACGGAGCGATCACATGTACACAAACCGGCGTCACGTCATGACGCCGGTTCCTCCCTCCCCTCTCTGTACCGATCGGTACAGTGAGAGGGGAGAAGCGCTGTGGGCTGGATGTGTAGTGCCCACAGCGCTGGTTAGTGACAGATACACTGCCACCACTGTGCAACGCTCTGCCCCCACTGTGCAATGCTCTGCCCCCACTGTGCAATGCTCTGCCCCCACTGTGCAATGCTCTGCCACCACTGTGCAATGCTCTGCCACCACTGTGCAATGCTCTGCCACCACTGTGCAATGCTCTGCCCCCACTGTGCAACGCTCTGCCACCACTGTGCAACGCTCTGCCACCACTGTGCAACGCTCTGCCACCACTGTGCAACGCTCTGCCACCACTGCAATACTCTGCCAATACATTTTAATAGAAACAAATAATTTTTATTTATTTTTTTTACCAAATTTTCAGTATATTTTGATTTATAGTGCAAAAATTTAAAAAAAACAGCGGTGATTAAATACCACCAAAAGAAAGCTCTATTTGTGTGAAAAAAAGGACACAAAATTATTTTGGGTACAGTGTTGCATGACTGAGTAATTGTCATTCAAAGTGTTAGAGCACCGAAAGCTGAAAATGGTCTGGTTAGGAAGGGGTTTAAGTGCCCAGTGGGTAAGTGGTTAAAGGAGAAAACCCATAAGAATTTAAAATATTCCTTAGGAATCTCCCTTACCCTGCTTCAGAGTTCTGTAGTAAACCAGACAGACCCAATCTTCACCCCTCACGGTGGGCTCCGTTAGAAAACCTTCAAGGACCGGGGCCCCTTTTTAATCGGGGGGTTCCACACCCTTGGACCCGTAAAGCACCCAGCCAGGAAAAATAGCTGAAAAAAACAAGCACTGGATCCCGGGGTCCAGCTCTCTAAAAAGAGAAGTGTTACAGGCAAAACCTTGCTTTTTCCGACACCCGGGCACCATTCAATTCGGCCTGATAAGACACTTTGAATGGATCCGGTTGCATGGCTTGCCCCAGCAAGGATTACCCCCGCAGACCTCAGCACAGCACATCTTTACTCGTGACCAACACCTTAGACACTGGCAAAAAAGGTACTACCGGTAAGGGGAGGGGTTATATAGGGAGTTGAACTTCCTGTCTAGGGTGTGCCAGTGTCCATCACCTGAAGGTGCCCTATAACCCATACAGTAATTACTGTGGCTCTGTGTCCCGTGATGTACGATAAAGAAATAAAGACATACATATTCCAATAACCCCTAAATAAACCCCCCATCCCCCACAACTAATAAAAGTCACATAATCCGTTAGTATAGACCAGAGATCTCCAAACTATGTCCCTCCAACTGTTGTGGAACTACACGTCCCACGAGGCATTGCAAAAAACTCTGACATTCACAGACATGACTAGGCATGATGCATACCTCCCAACTTTTGAAGTTGAGAATGAGGGACATTCTGAGGAGAGAGTGACCTGCCGCACACACAGCTTATATCAAAGTCCACATCATTGTCCCCCCCTTGCATTAGGGTTCCCATCTAAAAAAAAAACGTTATATCACAGTCCACATCAGAGTCCCCCCCTTACATCACAGTCCCCATCAGAGTCCCCCCCTACAGCAGGTGTCCCCATCAGAGCCCCCCCCCCCCCCCCCCCCCCTACAGCAGGTGTCCCCATCAGAGCCCCCCCCCTACAGCAGGTGTCCCCATCAGAGCCCCCCCCCCCTACAGCAGGTGTCCCCATCAGAGCCCCCCCCCCCTACAGCAGGTGTCCCCATCAGAGCCCCCCCCCCCTACAGCAGGTGTCCCCATCAGAGCCCCCCCCCCTACAGCAGGTGTCCCCATCAGAGCCCCCCCCCCCCCCTACAGCAGGTGTCCCCATCAGAGCCCCCCCCCCCCCTACAGCAGGTGTCCCCATCAGAGCCCCCCCCCTACAGCAGGTGTCCCCATCAGAGCCCCCCCCCCCCCCCCCCCCCCCCCCCTACAGCAGGTGTCCCCATCAGAGCCCCCCCCCCCCTACAGCAGGTGTCCCCATCAGAGCCCCCCCCCCCCTACAGCAGGTGTCCCCATCAGAGCCCCCCCCCTACAGCAGGTGTCCCCATCAGAGCCCCCCCCCCCTACAGCAGGTGTCCCCATCAGAGCCCCCCCCCTACAGCAGGTGTCCCCATCAGAGCCCCCCCCCCTACAGCAGGTGTCCCCATCAGAGCCCCCCCCCCTACAACAGGTGTCCCCATCAGAGCCCCCCCCCCCTACAGCAGGTGTCCCCATCAGAGCCCCCCCCCCCCCCCCCCTACAGCAGGTGTCCCCATCAGAGCCCCCCCCCTACAGCAGGTGTCCCCATCAGAGCCCCCCCCCCCCCCCCCCCCTACAGCAGTGTCCCCATCAGAGCCCCCCCCCCTACAACAGGTGTCCCCATCAGAGACCCCCCCCCCCCCTACAGCAGGTGTCCCCATCAGAGCCCTCCCCCCTACAGCAGGTGTCCCCATCAGAGCCCCCCCCCCCCTACAGCAGGTGTCCCCATCAGAGCCCCCCCCCTACAGCAGGTGTCCCCATCAGAGCCCCCCCCCCCCTACAGCAGGTGTCCCCATCAGAGCCCCCCCCCCACAGCCCCCCCCCCCAGGTGTCCCCATCAGAGCCCCCCCCCCCACAGCAGGTGTCCCCATCAGAGCCCCCCCCCCCACAGCAGGTTTCCCCATCAGAGCCCCCCCCCACAGCAGGTTTCCCCATCAGAGCCCCCCCCCCCACAGCAGGTGTCCCCATCAGAGCCCCCCCCCACAGCAGGTGTCCCCATCAGAGCCCCCCCCCCCCCCCCCCCCACAGCAGGTGTCCCCCCCATCAGAGCCCCCCCCCCCACAGCAGGTGTCCCCATCAGAGCCCCCCCCCACAGCCCCCCCCCCCCACAGCAGGTGTCCCCATCAGAGCCCCCCCCCACAGCAGGTGTCCCCATCAGAGCCCCCCCCCCACAGCAGGTGTCCCCATCAGAGCCCCCCCCCCACAGCAGGTGTCCCCATCAGAGCCCCCCCCCCACAGCAGGTGTCCCCCATCAGAGTCCCCCCCCCCCCCCACAGCAGGTGTCCCCATCAGAGCCCCCCCCCCACAGCAGGTGTCCCCATCAGAGCCCCCCCCCCACAGCAGGTGTCCCCCATCAGAGCCCCCCCCCCCCCCCACAGCAGGTGTCCCCATCAGAGCCCCCCCCCCACAGCAGGTGTCCCCATCAGAGCCCCCCCCCCACAGCAGGTGTCCCCCCATCAGAGCCCCCCCCACAGCAGGTGTCCCCCATCAGAGCCCCCCCCCACAGCAGGTGTCCCCATCAGAGCCCCCCCCCACAGCAGGTGCCCCCATCAGAGCCCCCCCCACAGCAGGTGTCCCCATCAGAGCCCCCCCCACAGCAGGTGTCCCCATCAGAGTCACAATACTGACTACTCAGGCCTGTTCACAACCCAGACGTGCAGAGCCCACCAGGAAGTCGGCGCTGTACAGCGCCAATCACAGTCAGTGAGACATTTCCTGATCTCTGCAGCCGCGAATCGGGAAATGTCTCACTGCTTGTGATTAGCGCTCCGCAGTGCCGACTTCCTGGCGGGCTCTGCACGTCTGGGTTGTGAACAGGCCTGGGCTCATCCTTACTGAGTAGTCTCCCACACATACACAAGGTAGATCGGTAATTTCGCTCACCACTCCAGGCCTCTATGATTATCATCCTCCAGATCAGATGAGTGCTGTCCCCAGGTGCTCCTTGGTAACCCCCCCAAGGCTGGAAGCTCCACCAGCAGCCAATGTGCGCTCGCCTGCACCGAGCACCATCCCTTCCCTTCACACACACACACGGGTCACCTGTAACTCGCACCTGAGCAATCATAGGGGACAGGGCAGGCTGGACCAATGGAGTAGATTCACCTGGACAGTCCGGGTTTTGAATCATGTGTCCTGGTTTCAGGGGGACTGAAACCCGGACACATTATTCAGACTGGGCTGTGGCTCCCCAAGTAACCAAGATAGTCACACACTAATCTATTTCCATCCAGGAGCTGTGGGCTGCTGTCTGAGGGCAGGTTAGGCATCACAGGGGGGCCAGGGCAATGATGTCAGCAAGAGCAATTTGGCTACACTCACTGTTCGCTGCGGCATGCTATGTGCACCGCATTACTACTCACGTTGGGGGCACCCAAAGGTGTCCCAGATCCATAAGTGTTCGGGTTTGGCTTGAAGAAAAGGTGGCAACCCTACACTGTCCCTGAGTCCCTGGGTGGGGGGGAGGGTGCTGCGGAGTCTGCCTTATCGGAGGTGTATGTGTAGGGGCTGGAGGAAGCACTTGGGTGACTCTTCTTGGGACAGCAACCAAAGGTAGTCAGAGCAGCACAGGAGGTTGCGCACACAGGGGAGAGAGCACTGGCTGCCCCCCCAAGCTACACCACTGGGCTGGCCCGGCCGGATAACATCCTAGACATTCGGCAGTTGATGCAAAATCGCAAACGGGCTGATCAGTTTCATTCCGGGACACTGTATTGTCCCGGAATGAAGGTGCCTGGGACCCAGGGCAGAACTGCCAATTGTGGGACTTTCCCGGGGAATCCGGGCCGGTTGGGAGGTATGCATGATGGGAATTGAAGTTCCTGAACAACTGGAGGCCATAGTTTGGAGACCCCTGGTATAGATTGATGCACCAAGATCATTGGTAGGAAAGGTGACACATCTTCAAAATGAAGAGGATGTTCCGGCCCCGTAAGGGGGAAATGTTCTGACTCTGAAGGGGTTAATCTAGGTTTCTACACTATATATGTGTGTATCATCATCTGCTGGAGATAAAAGACATGACAGTGACTATGGAGGAAGAGGACGGACATGACGGGGGGTTACTGGGTGTAAATAGAAAATAAGATCTTATTACCTCCTCTGCTGCCAGTTCCATCAATGTCTCCTCTCTACTTTCGCCTGACTCGCCTCTCACCTGAAACTTCCTGTCTGTACCTGACATCACTTCATATTTTCCATAGAGACTAGATATGAAGACTAGATAGGTAGAAGTGAGATCACCATCTTGTGGAGCTTAGAGGAACTGCAGCCCCAAGACACATCTTAGACTTCCAGTGTGAACACAGCCTTGTGCTGTGGGTGTATGCAAGGCCGCTGATAGAAATCATGGGGCCCCGTACATCCTACCTGATGGGGCCCCCTTCACCCCCACCCCTGGTCCCTCCTTCAGCCCCAACCCTGGCCCATCCCCAGACCCCACCTTGAAACTGTCTCTGCAGCACATTACGGCATTGGCGGCATGGGTGGCACTGTCTCTGCGGGGCCATAACGCATGTGCTACCTGCAGACACTGCCACCCATGCTGCCAATGTCATATTGTGCTGCAGACGGTGCCGCCAATGCCGTAATGTGCTGCAGACAGTGCCACCCATGATGCCAATACCACAACGCATGTGCTGCCTGCCAACAGTGCCACTAATGCCGCCAATGCCATATTGTGCAGCAAACAGTGCCACCCATGCCACAAATGGCATAATGCCATTGGCAGCATGGGTGGCACTGTCTCTACAGGCAGCACATGTGTTATGGTATTGGCGGCATGTGTGACACTGTCTGCAGCACATTACGGCATGGGTGGCACTGTCTGCAGGCAGCACATGCGTTATGGCCCATAACGCATTTGCTACCTGCAGCCAGTGCCACCAATGCCATAAGGTATAGATGCTGCTGCAGTAGATCTTGAATCCCCCCCCCTCCCAAGCAAGCACCCACCTGTTAGCAGGGCCCCAGCTGTCACTTCCTCCCCGATCCTGCAGTGCTCCTGCCTGGCTGGACTCACTGGAGTGTTAGATGCCAGCTGCTTCTTTGTTTTCTTGAGCCAAAGCCAGCGCTCACCTCACCTGCTTCTTCTCTCAGCCGAGTGAAGAACAGAGCAGAGCGCCAAGAGTGGAGGTAGAGGAATCACTCTGCGGCGCCAGGGAAGGACGCGCTGACTTGAGCCAGCATGAGGAGCAGGCTTGGAAGAGAAGAGACATCCTTCCGCGCCCGAAATACAAGAAATAGTCCCTCCCTGCTGCCACCTACACGAACACTGCAGGTATTGAGCTATCAAAGAAAACATTTTAAAACGAATGTGGGGAGTAGACATGTGCGATTCGTTTCGTACGAATTCGTAATTCGTACGAATTTTTTCGAAATTCGTACGAATTTACGAATCTGTAGTACGAATTTTTTTTTTTTTACGAATTCCGTACGGAATACGAAATTCCGTTTACGAATTTCGTCGCCGAATGATTCGAATGAATTCGAATGAATTCGAATGGATTCGAATGAATTCGAATGACAAAGTGTCATTTTTGCAGGAAAAATTCCGTTTACGAATTTCAGCTCCAAATTATTCGAATCCAACTACCAATATCAAATTTCAACTAATTCAAACGAAATTATTATAGCAGATATAACGAATGAATTTGAATGCATTCGAATTAATTCGAATGCATTCGAATGAATTTGAATGCATTCGAATGAATTCGAATGACAAAGTGTCATTTTTGCAGAAAAAAAAGCTATTTAAAAAACAGTCATTCATTGATATAAAAAAAAAAAAAAGCGTAGGGGTCCCCCCAAATTCAATAACCAGGCCCTTCAGGTCTGGTATGGATATTAAGGGGGACAAAAAAATAAAAAATAAAATGGCGTGGGGTCCCCCTCAAAATCCATACCAGACCCTTTATCCGAGCACGCAACCTGGCAGGCCACAGGAAAGGAGGGGGGGACGAGAGCGGCCCCCCCTCCCGCCTGAACCGTACCAGGCCACATGCCCTCAACATTGGGAGGATGCTTTGGGGTCCCCCCCAAAGCACCATGTCCCCATGTTGATGGGGACAAGGGCCTCTTCCCCACAACCCTGGCCGGTGGTTGTGGGGGTCTGCGGGCGGGGGGCTTATCGGAATCTGGAAGCCCCCTTTAACAAGGGGACCCCCAGATCCCGGCCCCCCCCTCCCCTGTGTGAAATGGTAAGGGGGTACAAAAGTACCCCTACCATTTCACCAAAAAAGTGGCAAAAATGGTAAAAATGACAGGAGACAGTCTTTGACAATTCCTTTATTAAAATCTTCTTTCTTCTGGTCTTCCTTCTTCATCTTCTTCTTCCATCTTCTTCTTCCATCTTCTTCTTCCTTCGATTCGCTTCTTCTTCCTCCGGTCTTCTCGTCCTTCTTGTCCGGCGTCGCCCTTCTCGTCCGGCATCGGCGTCTCTTCTCGCAGGCCGCTCCTCGCAATGGGAGGCTCCCGCTCTGTGAGGCTCCGCTCCGGGTGACAGGTCTTTTATAACGAAGGCACCTGGTGACCCCGCCCCCTCTGACGCACGGGGACGTCATGTGGAATTCCCTATGGCTTTCCCCATGACGTCAGAGGGGGGCGGGGTCACCAGGTGCCTTCGTTATACAAGACCTGTCACCCGGAGCGGAGCCTCACAGAGCGGGAGCCTCCCATTGCGAGGAGCGGCCTGCGAGAAGAGACGACGATGCCGGACGAGAAGGACGACGCCGGACGAGAAGGATGAGAAGACCGGAGGAAGAAGAAGCGAATCGAAGGAAGAAGACGATGGAAGAAGATGCCGGAAGGAGAAGATGAAGAAAGGAAGACCAGAAGAAAGAAGAAAGAAGATTTTTAATAAAGGAATTGTCAAAGACCGTCTCCTGTCATTTTTACCATTTTTGCCACTTTTTTGGTGAAATGGTAGGGGTACAAGTACCCCCTTACCATTTCACACAGGGGGGGGCCGGGATCTGGGGGTCCCCTTGTTAAAGGGGGCTTCCAGATTCCGATAAGCCCCCCGCCCGCAGACCCCCACAACCACCGGGCACGGTTGTGGGGATGAGGCCCTTGTCCTCATCAACATGGGGACAAGGTGCTTTGGGGGGGACCCCAAAGCACCCTCCCAATGTTGAGGGCATGTGGCCTGGTACGGTTCAGGCGGGAGGGGGGGCCGCTCTCGTCCCCCCCTCCTTTCCTGCGGCCTGCCAGGTTGCGTGCTCGGATAACGGTCTGGTATGGATTTTATGGGGGACCCCACGCCATTTTTTTTGGCTAGGGTTCCCCTTAAAATCCATCCCAGACCTCAAGGGTCTGGTATGGATTTTGAGGGGGACCCTACGCCATTTTTTTATTTTTTTTTGGCTGGGGTCCCCCTTAATATCCATCCCAGACCTGAAGGGCCTGGTTATTGAATTTGGGGGGACCCCTACGCATTTTTTTTATCAATGACTTCAATGAATGACAGTTCTCTGTATTACGGATCCAGCAATTCATTTGCCGGCAATAGCTGCGACTCGTGATTTTAAATAGTTTTTTTTTTCCTGCAAAAATGACACATTGTACAGAGACGGTTCTCTATATTAGATATACTGAATCTCGAATCATTCGAAGCATTCGTTATATCCACTATTATAATTTCTTTCATGTTAGTTGAAATTAGATATTTGTTAGTTACAATACAACATTCGAATTGTTCTCTGTATTTTGGGAATCGGCAATTAGCCGCGAGTGATTTTAAATGTCTTTTTTTCCTGCAAAAATGACACATTGTACAGAGAGAGTTCTAAACACGGAAACATGCCCCCTTCTATATACTATATACTCTATAGTATGCCTATGAAGGGGGGTCATGTTTCCGTGTTTAGAACTCTCTCTGTACAATGTGTCATTTTTGCAGGAAAAAAATACATTTAAAATCACTCGCGGCTAATTGCCGATTCCCGTAATACAGAGAACAATTCGAATGTTGTATTGTAACTAACAAATATCTAATTTCAACTAACATGAAAGAAATTATAATAGCGGATATAACGAATGCTTCGAATGATTCGAGATTCAGTATATCTAATATAGAGAAATGTTCCTGCAGTGTCATTTTTGCAGGAAAAAAAAAACTATTTAAAATCACGAGTCGCAGCTATTGCCGGCAAATGAATTGTCGGATCCATAATACAGAGAACTGTCATTCATTGAAGTCATTGATAAAAAAAAGCGTAGGGGTCCCCCCAAATTCAATAACCAGGCCCTTCAGGTCTGGGATGGATATTAAGGGGGACCCCAGCCAAAAAAAAAAAAAAAAAATGGCGTAGGGTCCCCCTCAAAATCCATACCAGACCCTTGAGGTCTGGGATGGATTTTAAGGGGAACCCTAGCCCAAAAAAATGGCGTGGGGTCCCCCATAAAATCCATACCAGACCCTTATCCGAGCACGCAACCTGGCAGGCCGCAGGAAAGGAGGGGGGGCCGAGAGCGGCCCCCCTTCCGCCTGAACCATACCAGGCCACATGCCCTCAACATTGGGAGGATGCTTTGGGGTCCCCCCCAAAGCACCTTGTCCCCATGTTGATGGGGACAAGGGCCTCATCCCCACAACCGTGCCCGGTGGTTGTGGGGGTCTGCGGCGGGGGGGCTTATCGGAATCTGGAAGCCCCCTTTAACAAGGGGACCCCCAGATCCCGGCCCCCCCCCTGTGTGAAATGGTAAGGGGGTACAAAAGTACCCCTACCATTTCACCAAAAAAGGTGACAAAAATGGTAAAAATGACAGGAGACGGTCTTTGACAATTCCTTTATTAAAATCTTCTTTCTTCTGGTCTTCCTTCCGTCATCTTCTCCTTCCGTCATCTTCTTCCATCGTCTTCTTCCTTCGATTCGCTTCTTCTTCCTCCGGTCTTCTCGTCCTTCTCGTCCGGCGTCGTCCTTCTCGTCCGGCATCGTCGTCTCTTCTCGCAGGCCGCTCCTCGCAATGGAGGCTCCCGCTCTGTGAGGCTCCGCTCCGGGTGACAGGTCTTGTATAACGAAGGCACCTGGTGACCCCGCCCCCTCTGACGCACGGGGACGTCATGTGGAATTCCCTATGGAATTCTCGTCCGGCGTCGTCCTTCTCGTCCGGCATCGTCGTCTCTTCTCGCAGGCCGCTCCTCGCAATGGGAGGCTCCCGCTCTGTGAGGCTCCGCTCCGGGTGACAGGTCTTGTATAACGAAGGCACCTGGTGACCCCGCCCCCTCTGACGCACGGGGACGTCATGTGGAATTCCCTATGGCTTTCCCCATGACGTCAGAGGGGAGCGGAGCCTCACAGAGCGGGAGCCTCCCATTGCGAGGAGCGGCCTGCGAGAAGAGACGACGATGCCGGACGAGAAGGACGACGCCGGACGAGAAGGACGAGAAGACCTGAGGAAGAAGAAGCGAATCGAAGGAAGAAGAAGATGGAAGAAGATGCCGGAAGGAGAAGATGAAGAAAGGAAGACCAGAAGAAAGAAGAAAGAAGATTTTAATAAAGGAATTGTCAAAGACTGTCTCCTGTCATTTTTACCATTTTTGCCACTTTTTTGGTGAAATGGTAGGGTACCCCCTTACCATTTCACACAGGGGGGGGGCCGGGATCTGGGGGTCCCCTTAAAATCCATCCCAGACCTCAAGGGTCTGATTTTTTTTTTTTTGTGGGCTAGTATGATTTGGGCTCCAGCTCGGGCCGTCAGCTCATTTACTCTAAACCACTCCCGTTATCCTATTTGCCCCCTCCCCCCCCACCCCCCCGCCTCCCCATCCCCCCCGCCCCCCCCCCGGCCTGACCAGAAAAAACAAAGAGCTAAATACAAAAAAGATGTTCCGTATAACTCCATGCTTTTTTGAATGTCCTCCATCCTGTCCATTTATCTGTTTTTTCCTCCTCCCTACCTATCTCGTCTTGTCTCCTTTCCATGTTGTATATCCTTTCTACTTCGTCTACCCATTCCCATATTGTTGGGCCTTCTACCTCTTTCCACTTCTTGGGTATTGCTTTCTTAGCTTCATTTAGGAGGTGTGGGACAAGTGAACCTTGGTATTTTTTGATACCTTCTTTTGTCCCGTGAAATAGTATTGTCCATGGTTCCATTGGGAGTTCTGTGTTAGTTATTTCCTTTATGTGTTGTATCACTCTTTCCCAGAACCCCCTAATCTTGGGGCAACTCCACCAAATATGTGTCATAGTGCCTGGTTCCCTACATCCCCTCCAGCAATCCCCTTGATTATCCCGTTGGTATTTGCAGGCTTTGTCTGGGGTAACATACCATCTTGAGAGTACTTTATAATTGGTTTCGGCCGATTTGTTATCCTGTGCAGACTTATGTGTAAGTTTTAAAATTTTCTTAATAGTGGTGCTGTCGCATTGTATTCCCAACTCATTCTCCCATTTTGAGATGAATGGAGGCATCCCCCTTTCCTCCCCGTCCAGCAAGAGCCCACCCCACCTAGATATGGTGCCCCTAGTGTTGTTATTCAGGCACACCCGCTCTAACGCGGTCAGTTCTGTCTCTTCCCTCAAAGGACGTGGGAGACTCTGCGTAAAACTGGCAAGCTGGTGATGCCTCCATTCATCGATCTCCTCAAACCCATCAGTGTTTTTTAATTCCTGAAGTGATAAAATCTTTCCCTCTTTTAGTATATCTTTAAGCTGTGTATGCTCGTGTTTTATCCAGTTCCCGCCATTAATCTTCATCCCCGGTGCGAAAAAATTATTTTCTTTTAAACTAATAAGTGGTGAGTTATAGTGACCATTAAGTTTTTTATATATCCCATCCCATATCCTTAGTGTATTTAGTGTGAGATTACTACTATTTAAATCAATTAGCCTGTATTTAGGGGGGTTCCATATAATATTCCCTAAATTTGCCTTACTCAGGGAGCACTCTAAGTTCACCCATCTTTTTTCTTTATTTTCTTTAATCCATTCCGTAATTCTTGAGAGTACTATAGCTTTATAATATAGGGATATATCTGGGATTGCTAGCCCTCCTTTATTTTTTCCCCGTTTTAAGGTAGAGAAGGCTATTCTAGGTTTCTTCCCCTTCCATACAAACGCCATTAGTAGGGATTTAAGCTTTGCTAGATAATATTTAGGGAGTACAATAGGCATCATTTGTATTTTATATACAATTTTAGGGAGCATAAACATCTTAAGTGATTGAATTCTCCCAAACCATGATAGGGGTCTATACCCCAGTCTTTTGATATCGTTTTTAATGTCGTCTAACATTGGGATAAAATTGGACTTAAAAATTTTTTTTTTAGTTGTTGCTAATTTTATGCCCAGATACCCCAATTCTTCCCGCCAGGGAAATTTAAATGCCTTTTGAAGTATATGCTTTTCTGTGTTCCTGGTGTTGATATTTAACACCTCCGACTTCCCCTGATTTATTTTGAAATTTGAGATCTCCCCATATTTTTGAATTATCTCCATTAGTCGGGGCAAGGTGTTAGTAGGTCTCTTGATGTAAAATAGTACATCATCAGCATATGCAGATAGTTTGTGTTCCTCTTTCTCTATCTTGAATCCCGCTATCCCAGAGTCTCCTCGGATTGTAGATAGAAGGGGTTCAAGAGAGAGAACAAACAGGAGGGGGGACAGTGGGCATCCCTGTCTGGTCCCGTTCCTCATTTCGAAGGGAGAGGAGTCCATTCCATTGATCTTAATTATCGCTGTCGGGTGGTGATATAGCGTCCTTATCCGTCTCAGCATGTTTGGGCCGAAGCCCATTTCCTCCAGTGTCATAAACATAAAGTCCCAGTCTACCCGGTCAAAAGCCTTCTGGGCGTCAGTTGACAGGAGTAGACTGGGACCTCCCCTCTCCTTCTCGTGGAACAACAGGAGCAGAGTACGGACCCCACTGTCTCTACACTCTCTTCCTGGGACAAACCTGGCTTGGTCCGGGTGTACCAGCTTGTTCATCTGAGTTTTTATTCTGCTTGCAAGTATTTTAGCAAAGAGTTTGGTGTCTGCATTAAGCAGGGATATCGGCCGGTAATTAGAGCAGCAGGTTCCGTCTTTATCTTCTTTTTTTATGACCGTAATCGAGGCTAATAAGGCCTCTTTGCTCATTTGGTAGTCTGTTCCCAGACCATTCAGGTACTTGCATAGCCATGGGATCAGGATCTTCTGGAACCTCTTATAATAGTACGCCGTGAACCCGTCCGGTCCTGGGCTTTTCCCACTCCAAGTATCGGCCAATGCCCGCACTATTTCTTCTTCTGAGATTGGTCCTTCCATCTCATCTCTGTCATTTGCTGTCATTTAACTAATCCCGCCTGACTTAAAAAGGCCTTAACATTCCCCAACTTATCTGTTTTTACTCCTTCGCGTTCGTGTTCTACTGCATATAGTTTCTCGTAATAATTCTTAAATGTTTGTGCAATTCCTTTTGTAGTGTATTCTAAGGTCCCCTTGTCTACCTGTATTTTCTCAATAAAGTTTAGCTTTTTTTTTTCCCGTAGCATTTTTGATAAGTACTTTGGGGATTTATTACTTCCGTAGTATTTTTCCCTGGCGAGAAGATAGAATCTTTGTTTAGTTTCTTGTTCCATAAGATTTTTAAAATCTTCTCTTTTTTTTTATTATTTCTTGGTATAGCATTCTGTCGGGTTTCTGGGACGTTTTATGTCTCTGTTCTAATTTAGCTATTTCATCTGTAATTTTTTTTATCCTACTCGCCCTATCTCTTTTTCTTTTTGTCCCCTCTGCTATCAAGATGCCTCTTATAAAAGCTTTGTGGGCCTCCCATAGTGTCCTACCCGAGATTCCCTCTGTGTCGTTCGTCCTAAAGTATTGTTCCAACTCTTTTTCTATTTTCTCGGCTCCTGCGTCCTCTCTTATTATTTCCTCGTTTAGTCGCCACCTGGGGGGCACCTTGACTTCCGGGGTCATTTGTATTTTCATCCATATCGGGGCATGATCTGATAATGAGATTATCCCAATGTTAGATTCTAGTACCCGTTCTAGTGATGTGTTCTAAAAAAATGTAATCAATTCGCGAGTACGTCCCGTGCACCTGGGAGTAGAACGAGAAGTCTTTGTCTTTGGGATGTTGGCATCGCCAAACGTCTAGTAATTGATATTCCAGTAGTTTTTTCTTGATTCTACGTAGTTGCACGTTGCTAGTCCCAGGTGCCCGGGACGTACTGTCCCATTGTGGGTCCAAACAAAGATTCAAGTCCCCCATCATGATCAACATTCCCCCCCTGAACTCCATTAATTTTCCTAAAATTTTGATTAGATAAGTCCCAGGGTCGCTGTTAGGGGAATATATATTAGCCAATGTAACTTTTGTGTCGTCTAGCTTGCCCTCTAGAAAAAGGTATCTTCCCTCTGGGTCGGATTCACTTTTTTCCAGGCTAAATCTTACTTTCTTAGCAAAGCCAATTGCCACTCCTCTGCTTCTAGTGGTAACTGTATCCGCATAGTACCATGTGGGGAATTCTTTGGAGTATAATTTGATGTTTGAATTATGTGAGATGTGTGTCTCCTGTAAGAAGGCCACATCAGCGGCATATTGTCCCAATTCCCTCAGAATTTTATGGCGCTTATTGGGTGAATTGAGCCCTTTGACATTATATGTTATGAAGTTTATAGTTGAAGTCATTTTCTAATAGCTAAAAGTATTTCTAGTCCTCTTATCCTAGTCTCCCAGTCTTTCTGGTCGGGCCCCCCTCCCCTACCCCCCCTCTCCCCCCTCCCCTCCCTCCCCGTCTACCCCTCTCCTTCCTATCCCGGGATTAACTCCCCCCCCCCCCATTCGGCCCTTCTATGGCCCCTGGCTCGCCCATGGTCTCGAACCTCTTGACCATCTTTGAGCCTCCTTTGAGGAGACCTGCGCGTTGTCCCGCCCCCTTCAGACCGCACCCGTAGGGTTTGGTACCGGAAGGGGGATGGCCCTCCCCGCGCCCCCCCCCCAGAACCAGAACCCCCCCGCCGCCCGCTCCCCCCCATGGCCGCCTAATCATCTAGCCAGCCAGGCAGCTCTGGGATCGGCAAATCCAACCTTCCACAGAAATCTTGTAAATCCTCTGGGAAAACTAATTTTGCCGAGATCCCTTCTCTGAAGCCGATCAGGCAAGCAGGGAACCCCCAACTGTATCGAATGTTCCGCGTCTGCATGCTCTCCAGGAGGGGTTTCAGCAGTCGTCTTCTGTCCAGAGTTTCGGGTGCTAGGTCCATGAAAATCTGTAGATCTTTTCCTTCATATTGTATCAAAGTGGGCCTCTTGATCTTTGCCCAGATCTCAGCTTTATCTTCATAAAAAGTAAATCGTACAATGATGTCCCTTGGTCGATCTGTGTTGTAGTCTCTTGGCTTTTTTTTTTTTTCTTTCTCCCCCTTTTTGATCTCCCCACTCCTCTTCCAGTTAGTTCCAGCTCTACTCTCGGGAGACTATAATCATTGAAGAAAAAAAAAAAAAAAGGCTTAAGTTTTGGAAGACAGGTTAGGGGACAGGTCACGATGCAGGGCAGGCTACAATGAGACGAGAAATTATTGGAGTCTGCCAGACTAAAAGTAGGGCCGTACGGCACGCTAAGATAGAGCACGCGAACTGACCCCCCAAGATTTCTCACTTTATTATTTTATGTTTTTGGTCTGTTTATGTTTTTTCTTGCCTACAAAAAAACCCTACCTTGGTTTACAATTAAATCTGCCCTACCTTAGCTGGGAGATAACTCAGCCCCGCGAAGAAAGGAAGCTGGGGAAACGAATCAGAAAAATTAAAACTAAGGGGGTGAACATGAGTAGGTCAGCGAACAAAACAGCAAAGGGGGTGTCCCTTAAAAGTGGGAAAGAGAAGAACTCGGAAAGTACCATCAAACAATACATGACCCAAGGTGCCAGCCCAAAAAACCCAGAAGGGACAAGACAAACCCATTCCAAAGGTGAAAAAAAAAAAGGAGCTGAAAAAATACTAGAGGAGACCCTGGCCTCAGACTCCATCATAGAAAGTGAAATAGACGAAAGTAGAATGGAAGAACCCAAAGAGGATGAACATCTACCAACAAAAGGGGAGATGGAGAGGATGCTCTTAAGACTCGAAAATGCAATAAAAGCTGATATCGGCTCTCTGAGGTCAGACTTAGGGTCCCTACTAACACGAGTTGAATCAGTGGAAGAGAAAACAGAAAAAATGGACCAAGAGATGAACCAACTACAGGGGCAGCTGCATAAAGAGCAGATCAACAGGAGGAGACTACAATACAGGATCGAAGATCAGGAAAATCGCAGCAGACGTCAAAATATAAGAATTAGATCGGTACCGGAAACCAGAGGGGAAGATCTCAAGCTAACCATCAAAAAAATCCTTGGCCCAATCCTAGATAAAGGAGAAGATGAATTCCCTAGGACTGACAGAATACACCGGGCTGATATGGATTTTGAGGGGGACCCTACGCCATTTTTTTTTTTTTTTGGCTGGGGTCCCCCTTAATATCCATCCCAGACCTGAAGGGCCTGGTTATTGAATTTGGGGGGACCCCTACGCATTTTTTTTATCAATGACTTCAATGAATGACAGTTCTCTGTATTACGGATCCGACAATTCATTTGCCGGCAATAGCTGCGACTCGTGATTTTAAATTTTTTTTTTTTTTTTTTTATATTATATACTTTATTTATTTCATTGAAGGGGTACAGTACCAACAAAGTAAATACAATTTATGCTTTTACAGATATTCAGCATTCTTATCCTTCCATTTTTAACAAATTATATTTTCATCTTATTTCGATTGCTTAATTGTTCTTACTGTCCCTTTCTTTCCTTTTTCTTTCTATTTTATATCCATTTCCTGACTAACTCGGTTCCCTATGCCTCTTCTTGTCTTCTGGTCCCTAATCCCTAGGGTACTCTAGAGGTCTATCCCCTCCTCTCCCTGCGAGGAGAATGAACCCTGTTACCCCCGTGACCTAAAATAATCATTATATAAAAAAAAAAAAATAAAAAATAAAAAAAAATTTATAAATAAAAAAAAAAAAATAAAAAAAAATTTATAAATAAAAAAAAAAAAAAAAAAAAATGTTTTCCTTCCCCCTCCCTCCCCCCCCCCCCCCCCCCCCCCCCCCGTCCGCCGGTGGAGGGCCCCCCCCCCCCCCCGCCCCCCCCCAGTCTACCTCTATTCCTATTCCCACGTATCCTCGTCCATTAATTTCTTACCTTCTTCTGTTTGTAGATATTCCTCCCATGGGGCCCATGTTTGTTTAACTCGTTCCCTTCCCTCTATGGACCTTGGTATTAAACTTTCCATTATCTCTATTCTTCGTACTGTATTAAGCCACATAGGAATGCTAGGGGCCTGTGGTTCCTTCCAGCATCTGGGGATGCAGCTCTTCGCTGCATTTACCAGATGACATACAATTGAATTTTTATATTCCTTAGTTGGAATCTGTGACAGATGTAGTAGGAAGAACGCCGGTTCTAATGGGACGTGGTGCTCTGTTAGTCGTTGGGTAATTCTATGTACTCCTTGCCAAAATTGTTTAATTACTGGGCATGTCCAAAATATATGTAGTATCGTTCCTCTGCTCTGACATCCCCTCCAGCAACTCTCTGTGACCTCTGGGAATATTTTATTCATCCTCGATGGGGTTAGATACCATCTTGTTAATATTTTGAAATTTAATTCCTGCATTTTTATACACCTTGACGATCTCATTGTCAGGTGTATTATTTTCTGTTCCTGTTCTGGAGTAAATTTTTTTTCTAGGTCTCTCCCCCATTTATCTAGGCTCCCCAATGTATATCCCTCTGGTGGGGCTATCAGAAGCGCATACATCTTGGAAATAGTATGGGTCAGGGGCTCTTTCTCCTCGCAAAATATCTCGAACTTTGTTCGAGGTCTCTCAAATTCTCCTACTGGCCCTAAAGTTTCCAAGAAGTGTCTCAGTTGTCTTGCTTGCCACCAGGGGATTTCTATCAGTCCTCCTTCTTTTGTTAAGTCTTCTATTGTTAACCATACCCCTGTCTTCAGGAAGGAAGGCTTGGTATATTCCCTTCTCCCTCAATCTCCTAAACACCCCGGTCTCTAGACCAGGCAGGAATTTTGGGTTCCCCAAAATCGGGTACAATGGCGAATTCGGGGTGGAGAGTCTTTGTTTCTGGATAATCCCTGCCCCTATCTGCAAAGTTGGTCCAATCAAGGGATGTTCCTTTAGCTCCCGCGATATCTCTGCGTAGCACCAGATAGCTCTATTCAACGGTATTTGGCTTACTTGTTTTTCTAGCGAGATCCATCTTTTATATTCCCCGTGTCTGTTCCAATCCGTTATTCTATTTAAGTGAGCCGCTTGGTAGTACTTGAATAGGTCCGGTGCTGCTATGCCCCCTGAATCCTTCGGCATCGCTAGTAGCTCTCTCTTTATCCTTGGGTGCTTACTTGCCCAGATAAATTTAGTAAACTCCGCCCGTATTTGACTGAAATACTTCATAGGAATATGGATAGGCATTGCCTGGAACATATACAAGAATTTTGGTACTATATTCATTTTTAAAATGTTACTTCTCCCGAACCAGGAATGCGTACCCCTATTCCATCCATCTAGTAGTTTCTTTACCCCTCTAAGCAGTGGTGGGAAGTTTAGCTCGAATATATCTGTTAGTCTTGGTGATATTTGTAGTCCCAGATATTTCAGGGCCACTGTTGTCCATCTAAATTTAAAATTGCTCTGTAGATTATTCTGCATGGGCGCCTCCAGGGATATCCCCATTGCCTCCGACTTGCTGTAATTTATTTTAAAATTAGACAGAGCACCGTATCTCTCCACTTCTTTCATCAAATTTGGTAATGAAATTTGTGGGTTCGTTAATGAAAAAAGTAGGTCATCTGCATAGGCAGAGATCTTATATTCCTGTTTTCCCACTCGTATGCCTTTTATGTCCGGGTTCTGTCTAATTCTATTGAGCAATGGCTCCAACGTAAGCGCAAATAATAGTGGCGAAAGGGGGCATCCCTGGCGGGTCCCATTGGATATAAAAAAATTTTCAGAGTATATCCCATTTACCTTCACTCGAGCTTGGGGGGAGGAATAAACCCCTGCTACCCAGCGGATAAATCTATCTCCCATCCCGGTATACCTTAAGACCTCCATCATGTATGTCCAGTTAACCCGGTCGAAGGCCTTTTCCGCATCCGTATTCACGAATACACTTGGTATTTTCTTTTGGTTTACATACTGGACAAGGTTTAGCACTTTGATCGTGCTATCTCTTGCCTCTCTTGTTGGGATAAACCCCACTTGATCCCAGTTAATCAACTGGGTCAGGTGTTTCTGTAACCTAGAAGCCAGTGTCTTCGTGAATATTTTTAGATCCACGTTTAATAAAGATATCGGTCGGTAGTTGCTACATAGCGAACCGTCTTTCCCTTCTTTCGGGATTACCGTGATATGCGCTCTTAAGGTATCCGGGGGGGGGGGGGTTTGTTGTTTGTCCTAATTCATTAAACATTTTGACCATATGTGGGCCTAGATTTTCAAAAAAAATTTTAAAATATTGAATCGAGAACCCATCCGGCCCTGGTGCTTTTCCCTGTTTAATTGTCTTAATCACCTTAAACACTTCCTCCGTTGTTATTGGTCTCTCTATTTCTCGTCGTTCCCGGGGACGCAAGTCTTACTAATTGTGATGTCGAGAGGTATTCTTCTAAGGACACGGGTGGCGAGATCGTTTCTGGTAGGTTATATAAGGTCGAGTAGTATTCTCTAAACTCGTTTGCGATCTCCTTCGGGAGAACTCGTTTCTGCCCGTTCTTTGATTTAATATAGGGTATATAAGTGCGTTTTTGTTGTTTTTTTAACTTATTTGCTAACAGTTTACCGCACTTGTCTCCCGAGTCGTATGTCATTCCTCTACCTCTCTGTATTACTGCCTTTGCTTTGTACCGCAGGAGATCAGCCAACTCTCTCCTCAGGGATGCTAATTCCTTTCCCACCTCCCTGTCTACTGATTTTTTATGTATGGTTTCCAGTTCCTGTATTCCTTCTAGCAGTTTTCTTATTTGTTCTTCTCTGGCCTTTTTTATTCTGGAGCCATGTTTAATTAAGATTCCCCTAAGGACTACTTTATGGGCTTCCCAAACCATTCCTGGGTCACTCTCCCCTTTGTCATTTGTCTCAAAGTACCATTTAATTTCTTTTATCAAATCCTCTCTAATGTCTGGGAGGTGTAGTAAGCTTTCGTTTAAGCTCCATCTCCAGTCTACTGGTTGGATTGCCCCCTTCAGGTCTATCCTCAGAGTCACCGGTGCGTGATCCGACCAGGTTATATTTCCGATTGATGTTTCCTGCACCACCGGCAGTAACTGGTGTGGTACTAAGAAAAAATCGATCCGGGAATATGATTGGTGTGGATTTGAGAAGAAGGTGAAATCCTTCTCCTCTTCGTGTGATGCCCGCCACGTGTCTATTAATTGGCATTCCTGTATTTTTTTTTTAATATTTCTCCTAATTCCCTTTGGTACGGAAGATGTTCCCGTAGAAGTGCCTAATATTGGGTCCGGGGGGGCATTGAAGTCCCCCCCCACTATCAGTTTACCCTCTCTAAAGTCCATTAGTTTTGACAGGGTTTTCTCCATAAACCTATCCTGATGTACATTCGGTGCATAAATCGTAGCTATAGTCACCTTTATACTACCTATAAATCCCTTCACAAACAAAAATCTCCCGTCTATATCCGCACATTTCTCTAAGAGAGTCCATTCGAGTCGATTTGAGATCAGGATAGCCACTCCTTTTATTCTAGTCTGTGCATTCGCATGATATACGCTCGGGAACTGTCTACTTTGCAGATAACGGCAGGTTCCCAATTTCAAATGTGTCTCCTGCACCATCCCCACGTCTGTTTTTAACCGTTTTAAGTCATCTATTAACATCCTACGCTTCTCTGGTCTATTGAGCCCTTTCACATTTAGAGAGTTCAATCGTAGCCCCTCCATCCCCTACACCCGTCTACTTATTAACCCCAGGGTAGGTGGGAGGTGACGGGGTAAGAGGAGAGAGGCGGGCGGGACCCAACCCCGGCAGCCGTGGCCGGGGAGAGAGAAGAGGGAAAGAAAAAAAGAAAAAAAAAATAATTACCCTATGTTTTAAAATGGGGCAACCTCAGGGTTTAATTCTCCTTTCAGGGATTCCCGAGCTACCTGCCCAATCCCAGTGCCGACCTAAGGGTACTAAGTTTCCCGTATGCACTGAGTCTGGGGGGTGTCTAGCTTTGGCTCGTAGGGCCGTGCACCCCTCCCCCCACCCTCCAGCTGATCTCGCTTCCTTTCTTATAATTTCTGCTTTCATTACTACTAGGTCTATTTCTAAGTCCCCCGCTCTGCTGCAACCTTGTACTATCTCCAATCTCATTCTGTTTATTTCCCCTTATGCCTCTTACTATACTTCCTTTTAGAGCCACTAATCGTTATATATACACCTTTAAGCTTTATATATCATATATATATATCATATAGCATTTCACATCACTTATCCTACAACATCCTGTCCGGACCAGCTTAGCAGTTCAATTTTAGTAACTAAATCATATAACATTTCACATCACTTATCCTACATCGTCCATTCCGGACCAGCTTAACCATTCAATTTTTTAGTAGCTTCAGTTTTCCGTGATTCCATAATATATGTGATTTTCCATAATTCTGTCAGATCTTCTACTTTTCCCACTCTAATTTCTCTACTTTCGTCTTCCCCCTTCACCCCTTCTGCTCCCTGTCCATTATTCTTTATTCGGTCCTGACCAATGTTTTTAATTTCTTCCTGCACCCCCCTTCAGGCCCCCCCCACCTGCCCCCCCCACCCCCCCCCTTCATATTATCTACTTATGTACGTTGTCCCCATCTTATTTACCCAGGTGATTTATCTACTCAACCCCTTGAGTGCGTTTGTGTGTAATTGTGTATTTGTGTGTTTGTGTATTTATATAGTTATATATTTGTATATTTGTGTGCTTGTATATTTATATGTATAAGATGTGCTCTACGTGTAATCAATTAGTGTCTTATTCCCCTCCCATCTCTCTATATCCCTCCTCCCCCCCCCTCCCCCCTTCAACCCCTTCTAATCTTTGGTGTTATTTGAGAAAAACAAACAAAAAAAAATAAAAACAAACAAAAAAAATAAAAATAAGCAAAGTAAAAACCCTTCGAAAACCGATAAAGAGTACCAAAACCAAATACGGTCAGACCTCCCATTTCTTAGTGTATTTCCCACTCCCTTTATATTTCTATATTTCTTTAATCCTCCCCCCTCCCCCCTTAGTGTACCCCTAACGTACCTCATTCTCATTTCCCAAAAAAGTTCCTCAGGGTCCGAGGCCTCCCCAGATTATCTGTCATGCCTCTTACCTCTATTTCTATTACCTCCTCTTCTAGCCTGCATCTAATTCTATCCTATCTTCTCTCCCTCTCTCCCTCACCCCCCTCTCTCTCCTTTCACAGGCTATTTTCAATTTTACTGCCCCCCTCCCCTATTTTACATCTTCCCTTTGCCCTCTATTCCTTCTCCCTATTCCTGTTTATTGTGACTATTCATCTCAATACGCTCCAATACAGAATCATATCAAATTCATGTCAGATTCTAACACATTCTAGCACAGTCTCTGAAATATCTCTGTCTCCCGCCGGGCTAAAAAAAAAAAGAAAAGGGAGAGTAAATTTGGGCCGCTTCTGATCCCAATTGACCTCAAAAAGCACAAGATTTGAAGCGCACCTCGAAAAGTCCCAGAGGCCAGAGACGGGCAGAGAAAAAAAAAAAGGGGGGGGGAAAGGGGGGGAAAAAAAATAAAAAACCGAGAGCAGTGGCCGGCGAGAGAGGGGGGCAAGCGAGAAAAAAAAAAAAAAAAAAAAACAAGAGAGCAAAAACAAAAACACCGGCACCCGGAGGAGCTGAGGAAGTAGGCTGGCCCTTAACGGGTCCAAAGTCCTGTTGAGGCCTCTGTGTCTGAGTCTCTACTTGGTGCGGGGTCCTATGAGGCGGGTGGGGGGTGGACGGCCGGCGGGGCAGGGGTCCCTCAGGCTATACCTCCCTGAGTTTCACTCGAAAGAAAAAAAAAGAAAGGGCTCAGAGTGTCCGTCCCGGGGGTCCCCGAGGGTCCAGGTTGGATATCCACCATTAAGCACTGCCCAGGTACAAAAACTTACAAGAAAACAAAGAAAAAAGAAAAAAAAAAAAAGAAAACCGGGAAACGCAGAAGGGGACTAGGCAGATTAGGGAAATGTGGAATCAAATTGAATCATATGTAGTCATTGAATTCTTTTCCATTCTACGTAGTTAAGC
The DNA here is from genome assembly GCA_028564925.1 of Lithobates sylvaticus. Lineage (NCBI taxonomy): Eukaryota > Metazoa > Chordata > Amphibia > Anura > Ranidae > Lithobates > Lithobates sylvaticus. The sequence goes on from CM053028.1 coordinate 587,239,349, forward strand.
GTGGTTACTTACAGTTCGAGTTCAAGGTTGCACATTCGAGAGATTGCTTACATTCCCCACCTGTCTCACTCTGCTGCGGTAGTCTCTCCCGGTTGCTGTCGTCCGCTAGCCTTTCGCTGCGGCTTCCTTTCTAATGGTGCCAGCCAGTCCGGGACCTCACACCGATCTATCTCCAGGAAGGTAAAAAGGGCCGGTAAGTCTGCTTGGGACCATAATGAAAAAGATTGTGCGCCTTTCTTCACCTTCAGGGAGAGCGGGTACCCCCAGCGGTATGAGGCGCCTGCCTTCTTGATCTGCTCCAGCAGTGGCCTCAATTGCGCCCTTCTCTGTAGGGTGGCTCGAGATAGGTCAGGCAGGATTTTGATCATAGCCCCTTCATATTCAATCTGGCCCAGCTCCCAGGCCTTCCTACTGATCTGCTCCTTCTGGGAAAATCGGTGAAATCGGCCGATGACGTCTCTAGGTCTGTGTGGGTCTGTTGAGCGTAGTCCTTGGGCTCTATGCAGTCTCTCAAATTCCACTTCTCCCGGTGGTAAGCCCGCTCTAAGTTTCTGGCAAATCAGACCCACTGTCTCCTCTAGCGATTTCCCCTCGATCTCCTCCGGAATCCCTCTAAATCTCAAGTTGCTTCTTCTGCTTCTATCCTCGATTTCCTCTAATTTTAAGTAAATCGCAGACACCTGTATCTGCTGGGCGGACTGGTCTTTCTCACTCGAGTTTCCAGATCAGCCGACACTTTCTTCTCCTCACGGAGGCCCTCCACTAGGCTCTGCATCTCCAGTCTGATCAGCTGTAGTTCGCTTCGATTCCCCTCCTCCACTCGCGCCACCATTGCTTGCATCTCGCCCCTCGTTGGGAGCGCCTGCAAGATCGCTCTCAGGTCGTCCAGGCTTGCTCCTCCTTGCTCCTGGGACGCCATCTCCGTGGCGACTGTTGAACGCTGCCCAGTATCTAAGTCGTGTGGCCGCGACTCCTCCTGTATCAACGGTGTCAGCGGTGTTAGGGATGGCGGCAGGCTCAGACGCGGGGCCGCCCGTGGTGTCTCCACACACGTTAGCCCCCCGAAGCTCAGACGCCGTCGCTCGTGCTATCGCCGCTCGGGTAAAGTAGGTTTTGATCTCCTTCTGTGCCGGGGCTCTGTGTCGCTTCTCACTACTCATCCCCTTATTAGCAGGGGGTAGCTCTGTGATCTCTCGTGCCGTAATGCCCGTTACACCGGGGGACTGTACTTATCCTCAGCACTATTCCATCGTTTTAAAGCCGCCTTCCTTCAGCTGGAGGGAGTGGTGGGTGCACCGCACGCTCTCTCTCACTCTCTACTCCGCCATTGCAAAGACACGCCCCCTCGACCGCGTCCACAAATATCTAATTTCAACTAACATGAAAGAAGTTATAATAGCGGATATTGTCAGGAAGGAATTGTCAAAGACCGTCTCCTGTCATTTTTTACCATTTTTGTCACCTTTTTTGGTGAAATGGTAGGGGTACTTTTGTACCCCCTTACCATTTCACACAGGGGGGGGGGCGGGATCTGGGGGTCCCCTTGTTAAAGGGGGCTTCCAGATTCCGATAAGCCCCCCGCCCGCAGACCCCCACAACCAATGGCCAGGGTTGTGGGGAAGAGGCCCTTGTCCCCATCAACATGGGGACATGGTGCTTTGGGGGGGACCCCAAGCATCCTCCCAATGTTGAGGGCATGTGGCCTGGTACGGTTCAGGCGGGAGGGGGGGGCGCTCTCGTCCCCCCTCCTTTCCTGCGGCCTGCCAGGTTGCGTGCTCGGATAAAGGGTCTGGTATGGATTTTGAGGGGGACCCCACGCAAAATTAGGTTTCGCCTGGGGTGTCAAAAATCCTTGCACCAGCCCTGGAGGCAGGTCCATGATAAAGTCCATAGAGACTTCTCTCCAGGGTTGTTCCGGGATGAGTAAAGGTTTTAGCAGGCCCCAGGATTTAGTGTTGGACCCTTTGCTGCATTGGCAGGTAATACATTTATTACATACATTTTTACAGTCTTATTTCCAACCCGGCCACCAAAAAGAACGATGTATTGATTCAGAGGTTTTTTTGTACTCCAAAATGTCCTGCAAGCTTGTGATCGTGAAAAGTTTTTAAGACTCGGAGTCTTACTTATTGTGGGATAAATATTTTATTCTGAGCCCATAGCAGACCATCCTGTTTCTTCAAGGAAGTTCCCTCTGGTTCTGTACACTGGCTAGAGGTCTGTTTGATGGCACTCTTAAGGTCAGGCTGGATGAGAGTTTTTTTTTTGCAGAAACAGGATGGTACTAGATTCCACTGTCTGGGGGGCCTCTGGGAATATCCGGGAGAGTGTTTCCACTTTTCCATTCTTGGAGCCAGGTCAGTAAGAGATGTGAAAGTTGAACCTGGAGAAAAATAATGACCAGTGTAGCCTAGATAATACCCATAGGCTGATACAACCATATACTCCCCTTACTTAAACCCTAAAATAAGAGGCCACACCATCTTGTGGAGTAAATGGCCGCAACGGCCTTTTATTAAATGTAAACTCCAATTAACTCAGATATAAATACCAATAACGATAAAACACATATAAACACATAAACAATCAGTTACACCCTGTTTGTTGGTCAGTGACGGAGCTAAGTACTATAAACGTATATATATATATAATTCTCGGTGTATATATATATATATGAAACCACCAGGGGGCACTGCGGGATTTTACCTTAACCAACTGGCCTCCACCTGTACCGCCCGGAGACAAACACCTTTCCCGCAGTGCACAACGAGTAATCATCAAATAAATTTGATGTACTACACCGGAGGGGCCATCTAATGATGAGCCCCCCACAGGAGGGGCCATCTAATGATGAGCCCCCCACACACCGGAGGGGCCATCTAATGATGAGCCCCCCCACACACCGGAGGGGCCATCTAATGATGAGCCCCCCACACACCGGAGGGGCCATCTAATGATGAGCCCCCCCACACACGTACCACCTCCATAACTGCTACCGTCACTGACCAAACAAACAAACACCGCCAACTCCTTGCTGTCATGACGCCAACGCTGTTCCTGCTCCTGAAATGACAACAAAAACATTAACACCTCCAAAACTGACCTTACATTAGGGAGGGTGGGTGGGAAAACTGCCTCCTCGTGTGCTGCCACCTTCCCAACTGAGGCCTTTAGTCCCGCCCCCTCCTTTTATACGGCCGCTCCCCCTGCTGCTTACAGGGCCAGCCCTGCCTGGCCACACACCTTTATCCTCCCTGTGTGTCACTAGACACACTGTCATGCCCGGCCCTACACTACCATTACCCTGCGGTCCATTCTTGTTCCGGCCCTCTCTTGACCAGTGTAGCCTAGATAATACCCACAGGCTGATACAACCATATACTCCCCTTACTTAAACCCTTAAAATAAGAGGCCACACCATCTTGTGGAGTAAATGGCCGCAACGGCCTTTTATTAAATGTAAACTCCAATTAACTCAGATATAAATACCAATAACGATAAACACACATAAACACATAAACCATCAGTTACACCCTGTTTGTTGGTCAGTGACGGAGCTAAGTACTATAAACGTATATATATATAATTCTCGGTGTATATATATATATATGAAACCACCAGGGGGCACTGCGGGATTTTACCGTAACCAACTGGCCTCCACCTGTACCGCCCGGAGACAAACACCTTTCCCGCAGTGCACAACGAGTAATCATCAAATAAATTTGATGTACTACACCGGAGTGGCCATCTAATGATGAGCCCCCCACAGGAGGGGCCATCTAATGATGAGCCCCCCACACACCGGAGGGGCCATCTAATGATGAGCCCCCCACACACCGGAGGGGCCATCTAATGATGAGCCCCCCACACACCGGAGGGGCCATCTAATGATGAGCCCCCCCACACACTTACCACCTCCATAACTGCTACCGTCACTGACCAAACAAACAAACACCGCCATAGCCTGAAAGGTTGACACCTCATCCTTGAAGGCACCTCCACACCCGCAGGGCCGACTGAATCCCATTCTGCACACCCAAAGACCAAAGGACAATGCCCACCTGTTAAGTGGACCTTTTCTCCCATACAAAGCCCACGTTCGTCTTCCAGTTCCCTGTGACGACCACCACCCCCCTTTGCCAAGACTGACCATACTAGCAACGTGTCTGGGAATGTCACCCACAGGTTGGTCATATCAGCTTTTATGTCTGCAATCGGGACCCTGACTGTCCGCACTAGCAGGTCACCACCACCACCTTGGTTGCCCATTACCTCAAGTGGCCTATCCACCCTGCAAATCGCTCAACCTCTGGGACCACCCTGCCCCACCTCATTCCTGGTCTACCCAAACACTGTATGGTCTTTTCCTTCCCACAAATACCCAACTGCCTCCCACCTGGTCCCGCGTCCCCCTTCCGTGCCTCCCAACACACACCTGAGTGTCAGAACTTCCAGACGAGGCGTAGTAGCCCTCTCTCTGAATTGACAAACATAGTGTAATTGACATGCACCAATTCTAACTCCCCTTAACATGTACCAGGTACTAAAACAGGCAGATATCCGTAACAACAAATGCACTCCTCCTACCTATATATATATATATATATATATATATATATATATATCCAAATGTATTATATATTTTTTTGTTTTATTTTTTTTTTTTTTTTTTTATATAGACCAACTGAAGCCCCCTCTAGGCCCGGAATCGCTTAGATTCCCCTTTTCCCATCCGTCGCACAACCACCTCATCCGACCCGAACCTGGCGGCCTCCGTAAGCCGCCCCCATCCGGAAGGAGTGTGAGGCGTAAGCGGAACTCTCCATCCCCAACTTCCCCCAAACATTTCCGAAGAACCGTGTCCCTTTTTTACCATCGTCACAAAACACCAACAACCTGCCGTCGTATACTACAACCTCTTCTACCCATCAGCATCCTGCCCCCGCTTTTCCCAGGCTACACAACTCCCCAAAGCGAAGTGCCCCAAACTGCCAGTGGGAAAAACCATTGCCAACGACCATCTCTCAAACCTGTTGGTACAACCGAACCCAACTGTCCCACTAAAACTACTCAATTCTCCACGTAATTGTCCGCCTCCTGTCCATCGTCCTATGATCCTTACGGTATCCTTTAATGGCCTGTTTTACCCCAACACACCTTTAACCAAAACCCCCCCCCCCCCTTTTTTTTTTTTTTTTTTTTTTTTTTTTTTTTTTTTTTTTTTTTGAAACCACAAAGGCCAACCCCGCTAACTTTATTGCTATGGACGATGCCGACTGCTTGCCTTTCATGTTCCTGAATACAAATTACAACCAAGAGCCGAGCTGACGACTCTCTAAACCAACCTCCGCCCCCATAAACAACACCATTGTATTCTCTACCCCCGGAACCTGCACCGTATAGAGAAACCCGTTCAATTACAATCAGCTCCACCCCCGCCGCCGCATTAACCGAATGCCATGTTGTGAAAAACGCTGACACGCCATTGCTGACCTGCACCACCCCGTATTATCACAGTTACATCTTAATTTCAAAGTTGCGGCAGTGCTGCCCCCAATTACCCCGCAAGTACCACCGGAAAAACAGTCCCAGTAGCACCAAATAACGAAAAAACCCTGCACCACCCCCGGCTCACATTACCTCGTCCCTGGAAGTACGCCCCGTATCCAATAGATCCTGCGGCGTCTGTAACCAACTCCACATTGAAGTTGCTCACCTGGCCCGACCTCCAAACCACCTCCCGTGAAACTCAGCCCGAAATTGATACCATACCTGGGGTCATCCCTGTGTTCCTCTTCCAACCAGATGAAATGCGCGGGAGCCTTCCCCCCTGCCGTGGCAGGCGACATCCACCGACAAAATTCTCCCCCATAGTAATGATCCCGCCCGCGAAGTTCAATTTCCCTAACCGTGATTGTAACGGCTGAAACGTGGACCACAGTATCGCCCACCCTTGGAACCAAGATGTCCCGCGCAGAGAAAATCATCCCACGAATGGATGACGGATTCGTGCCTGTCATATCCCTAACCACCCTTTCTAAAATAAACTAGCTGCTTCAACCAGACGACAGGGATAGAACAACCCCTGGGCAACCACCGCCCAACCTAAGATTGCTCTTGCCACCAACACCCCCGCCCTAACACTGTATGGACGAACCGACAGTCGCCAAAAATAGGCTCCACATCTGATTTAGCCATTAGTGCCCCTTGACCGTATCGCTCAACAGCGGCTTCAAAGGACGTGTAATATACCGTCCCAGCCTCAGGATCAATGAAAACGTTGACCTACCCCCTTTGGGGAAAGTTAAATGGCGTAGCAAACTGAACTTATCCAAATCTTTTTGTGAAACCCCCACCCCTAGCGGGGACACCACTAAAGCAACCAATGGTATGACCTTACAAGGCCCTGCCCTGCGACCCAGCGCACCTTGATGGCCAATTTTCCAGACACCACCTCCGGGTGCTGTCACGCCGACCGCAAGTTGTTGACCAAAAAGGGGAAACAACTATTAGCGGGCAATCGAATTCCAAAAAACCCCATCAGAAAACTGCATTAAACCGTACCGCCGCAAACCTGTCCGGGCTACATCTTCAGGAAAGGCTGTCTACTTTCCTACGGCCCCCTGACTCGTCCCTCTGGTTGACGGGCTCCCCGGTACGTTTTCCTCTTATGACTCACCCAGCGATTGTATGCGTTCCTCCACCTTGAGCCTTCGTGCTAACTCACCGATCCCTCCAAACTTGTAGGATCCCACGTTGCACTGCCAGCACACTCCCCATTTTCTGCCGGCCGGTGATCCCGAGGAGTGGCCCACCCCCCCCCCCCCTCCAAAGCCTAATGTCCTCGTGCTCCCCACCACGGGACGAACTGCCCTGCGTCAGCCCCTGTACCCGATTAGTTTTCCCACGGCGTCCATGTAAAAGACCCATACCGAACCTTGCTCGGGGTTCTTTTTCTCAATTACCTCTGCCACCATGGCGAACACTGGTACCCCATTCGCCACAGTCCCAGGAATCAAACGAAACCTCCTCTTCTCCTCGTCGTCTTAATTAGTATCATCTGGCTTTTCCTCTGTCCATGAATGAACTTCTCTGAGGGCCATAAGGAGAAATTCTCCCCCCATTCCCCTTTCCGCTTTTCTCCTTCCCTACTGTTTCATGTGGGCACCTCGTGGTCCCCCAACTCAGACATACCTCGCCATCCGCTGCACCCACCAACCGCCCGACAACGGCTCTAACAGATGGATCCGCGGACCCCTTTTTTCCCGTGGTACTCACCTTCTCCCCCACTTCCTCCTGGAGGGCGATTGACCGTACCCGAGACGGACCACTAAATGCCCGCAGGCCCCCCTAACAACTCCACTCATAAACCCCCAGACCCCCTGTGTTCCCGCTCCCGCCTACCACATTCCCAGCCCATGAATTGGACTGTCAATGTCCTGGTGGGGTTCTGAACCAGTGACCCACATTATTTCTAGACCAGAGTGCTAACCACTACACCACCCTGATTACTGGTCGGCCAGTAGCCGCCTTCGGCGGCGCTGGAGGCGCAGCCCTGCCCTCCCCACCACACACAACCCCCCAGTAAGCTTCGTAAAAAAGGCAACAGTAAACGCATTAATATGACTAGACTTACCGGCCTGTCTGGGAGTCCCTCCCCACAGCCGATGTACTGATCTCCACTGATGCGAGCTGGCGACTGGGCTCCTCCTCATCCTCCGACAGTTCACCCTCTGACCTGCTCACTTCCTCCTGCTGAGATAAAAACGGCAGACCCCCTGTGGAGGGACCCCTGGATATCATGCGCCCCACTACATCCCAGGCAGATGGGCCGGTCCCGGCACCACTCCTGCCCCGTGACCCGTCTGTTACCGCCTGGTGGTGTCTGCTCACCCGCTGCGGTGCTTGCCACGCTGCCGGTCAGTCTCGCTGCAGCCGTCGACCCGTTCCCCTGTCCGTCCTCCCCCCTCGGCTCGTGCAGAGCTGCTGGGGGGGAGGGGGGTTGTAGCCGGAAAAACTCCTGGGTGTAGAAAAACCCCCCCTTCTGGCTGTACCTGTTTTTCTGTCGACTTTCCACCCCTCGTACCTTGCTGTTGCGGGGGGGGGGGGGGGCACCAGCCTGCTGCTCCATCCATCCGCCCATCCCTGCTAGGTGCATCCATCCGTGTTCGTCCCTCACCTGCTGTCCCCCCCGCTCGTTCAGAGCTGCAGGGGATTCATGTCCTGGGAGTCTCCCCTACTAGAGCCTGGGGATGCGGCGCCGTGTAGGCCCGTGGCCCCGCCTCCTGCATGGAGACCACGGCGTGCGTTCCGCCTGGGCCCCCTGGAAGGCTCTGTCTGGGTTCTTTTTTGCTGAGGGGGGGGACGAGTGTTCCCCAATGTGGGCTCCCGGTTACCCCGAAAAGGGGGGGGGGCTCGCCTGACCTTGCAGCATCCCTGCACGCCGGCCTAGCGATCCGGCCACGTGTGTCCCTCCACCCGACATCCGGTCCCACGCGATCCTCCTGCTGTCCCCTGGGCCCCCTGGAAGGCTCTGTCTGGGCTCTTTTCCTGAGGAGGGGGGCGAGTGTTCCCCCCTGTGGGCTCCCGGTTACCCTGACAAGGGGCCTCGACTGACCTTAAAGCAGAACTGCACGCCGGCCTAGCGATCCGGCCGCGTGTGTTCCTCCACCCGACATCCGGTCCCCACGATCCTCCTGCTGTCCCCCTGCGTCGGTTGCAGGCCCGCACGGCCGCGGCCCGGTCCTGTAGTCCGTCCGCCCCTCCTGCGGTGGACGCTGCCGTCCATAGTCTCTCCACGAGGTCCCGGCCGCCATCTTGCAAGGGAAGAAAAACGAGGAGCAGTGTATAAAACTGCCTCCTCGTGTGCTGCCACCTTCCCGACTGAGGCCTTTAGTCCCGCCCCCTCTTTTTATATGGCCGCTCCCCCTGCTGCTTACAGGGCCAGCCCTGCCTGGCCACACCCCTCCCTGTGTGTCACTAGACACACTGTCATGCCCGGCCCTACACTACCATTACCCTGCGGTCCATTCTGTTCCGGCCCTCTCAAGGTGCCATCTTTCTTTTCAACAAAGAAAATACCCATTCCAGCTGGGGAAGAGGATGGGCAGATGAAGCCCTTTTTTCGAGATTCTCATCAATGTAAGACTGAAGGGCTTCCAACTCGGTTTCAGATAATGGAAATATACGGCCAAAAGGAATCTCGGAGCCTGGTAAAAGTTCAATAGGGCAGTCATAAGGCCGATGAGGTGGCAATCTATCGGCTTTCTTTTTATCAAAGATGTCCATGAATTTGTGGTAAACCAGGGGAACATGCTGGAGGTTGTCAGATACAGGCTGTATAGTCAGGCAGGAGGCTGCGTCATTGGAAACTGGAATAAAGCAATGTTCAGAGCAGTAGACAGAAGAGAAGGAAACTTTTTTCTTACTCCAGTTAATCTGAGGGTTATATGCTTGTAACCACGGGAGTCCCAAGATGTTGGGGAACATGGGTGAGCATATGATGTCAAAGCAAAGAAACTCCTGATGGCCGGAGTCTGTGATTGTGGGAATGGGTCTAGTTTCTCGGGTAACGGGGCCTGAGCAGAGTAGGGACTCACCAGCCAAGTGTATCTGGAGGCTTTGCTTCTTGTCTTGAAGAGGGATATGCAGTCTTTGGGCCAGGTATGCATCCAAGAAGCAACTGTATGCCCCAGAGTCAATGATGGCCAATAGCCGGATCTCCTCTTCCTCCACCTGTAAGGAGACAGGGAGGACAAGGTGAGATTGAGCTGAACCAGTGACTTGAAAGTTCATGGCATATTGTGGACATGACTTACTAGGTCTCACGGGACAGTTGCATAAGAAGTGGTCTGCTCCTCCGCAGTAAAGGCACAGGTTGGGTTGTCGCTGGCGTTGTCTTTCGTCAGGAGTGAGTAGGGACCGGACCAGACCCAGTTGCATAGTTTCACTTTCAGAGGTGGGAGAAGAAGAGGGAACCGGGGAAGGTGAGTGAACTGGAGGGATCCTGGGCAGCATCCAGGTAGGCCGTGAGGACTGGAAACGTTCAGAGCGCCGCTCCCGCAAGCATCTGTCTAGTCTTATGGCCAGTTGAATCAAGTTTTCCAGGGACGTAGGAGTTTCAACCCATGCCAGCTCATCTTTAAATGTTATTGAAAGGCCCTGGCGGTACTGATATTTGAGAACGGCCTCATTCCATCCTGTATCCCCAGACTATTTTCGGAACTCGACAGTGTAGTCTTCCACCGGTCTTTTCCCTTAAGACAGGGTGTGCAGGATGGTTTTGGCGGTGGCTGTGCACTGGGGATCGTCGTAAAGTTGCGCCATAGACTCAAAGAAAGTTTCCACAGAGTTTAGTATGGGGCTCTTTTGCTCCAGAAGATTATGGGCCCATGCTTGGGGCTCTTTAGACAGCAAAGAGACAATGAATCCCACTTTTACTGTTTCAGTAGAAAAAGTCCTAGGCTGGAGGGCCAGATATAACAAACAGGCGTTTTAAATGCCCTGAACTTCTTTCGGTCCCCCAAGAACCATTCTGGTGTGGGGACCCTTGGTTCAGGAAGTGTAATCACTACTGCAGGGGCTGTATAGGCCCGATCCTGTGAAGAGGACGTGCCAATGGAAGATGCTGAAACTGAATCTGCAGAAGCAGGAGACACTGTCTGGTGCTGGAGACGGTCTTCAATTTGAAAATAGCCCTCTTGTAACCTCTAGACTGCCTGCGTGAGAGTTGTAACCGGCTGGCACAGAGCCTCAAGGGGGGAACCTGCTCTGTCGGCCTCTGACATGGCTGGTTTGACCTGTCAGGGGTACCAAGGCCGAGATGCCGAGAGCGGCTCCCCTTGCAGCTGAGCGCACTCTACCACTGGAAGTGGTACAGAGGGTATAGGGCACAAAGTGGCATGAGTCACCAGCAGGTTAGATGGGACTTGCGTGATGATCACAGGTAGAGCTGGTACACCGTGCAGTGGTAGGCATGGCACCAATCAGGAGAAGAAGCCCGGCTGGTAGAGACTGGGATTGAGTCCTTTCGAGAAAGCCAGGGGTCAAACACAGGTAATCAGGCAGAAGCAAGTCCTTAGTACTAGACGGGGTCATACACAGAAGGTCAGGCAGGTGAGGCAGGAGAGATAGAGTCCTTTAAACAAGCCAAGGTCAAACACAGGAGGCAGGCAGAGTAGAGAAGTGTGATGAACCCTCTGTCCTCAAACAGAACTAGGTCCACCATCAATGCTTCCTCTGTTCAGAACCAGCACCATCCCAGACTCTCCAGCCCCCCAGTCACCAGACAACTCCTCAGTGTAGGGTAAAAACCAACAGACAACTTTATTCAAGCACATGTTATACAGATCCCACTTCAAAACACTTCCCCCCACCCTTGGAAAACAGGGCGTGTTAAACTGTCCAATGACAATGGACACACAGGTCAGGTGTGTTTAACTTCTCATCAGTAAACAGTCTTAGCAGGGGGGCTGCTGGAGGAATCCCCCTTCCCTCTTTCCTCACAGCAAGACACTTACACATCCCATAATAGTTGAGGCAGACAGCCACAACAGACAATAGAATACAGTCACACCCCAAACTATTACAGCAAATAGTACACAACATAATGAGACAGTACATATTAAATATACATATATACAGCATTGAGTCTGACTAGCACAGATCATAGTGGAGTTATCATTCACCCTGTGCCCCTATTAGAGACCCCCGTCACAAGGAGTCCTTAGGCAAGCCGGGGTCAAAGTACTTGAGAAGATCAGAGCATGTCAGGGTCAATCCGGGTCACAACAGGTAGTCACAGGATAGCAGAACTTGAGGCAGGAACACAGGAAGCTGAGAAACAAACCAGCAATTAGACAAGAGACTGAGCAAGGAGGCCAGCAAGGAGGTTCTACGTTATGTGCGATTCAATGCGCATGCGCCCACACGTCATGCTGTATCGCGCACCCGTATGTGTCGTTCCGCTGTATCGCGCACGGGAAAGTGCCAATACTGGCAAGTCCGGCTTCTGCTATTTCTCTGACAGCCGCTAAAGTGTTGGGGTTTGGCTTGAAGAAAAGGTGGCAACCCTAGTCAAGACATAAAAAAGGTAGGAACTGTGGGGGGTGAGCTGATGGAGAAAATAAATGTACAGTTGTTAGGTGGGGGCTGGATAGGCCTCTCTGAAAATATGAGTTTTCAGGGATTGTATGAAAGTGGACAGAGTAGGAGATAGTCGGACAGATTGGGTTAGGCAGTTCCAGAGGATGGGAGAGGCTCTGGAGACGTCCTGGAGGGGAGCATGGGGGAAGGTGACAGGGGAGCTAGAGAGCAGGACGTTTTGGAAGGAACGGATAGAACGATTTGGTTTTGTATCTTAAAACTAGGTTAGTGATGTAGGAGGGGGCCGAGTTATGGATGGATTTGTAAGTTATTAGTATTTTTTTTTTTTTTGGCTGAGCGAAAGCCAGTGAAGGGTTTGGCAGAGAGGGGTGGCAGACACTGATCAGTTGGTTAGGTGGATTAGTCTGGCAGCAGCATTCTGAAGGGGGGATAGCCTATGTAAAGGTAAGCCAATGAGAAGAAAGTTGCAGTAGTTGAGGCAAGAGATGACCAAGAAGTGAACTAGGAGCTTTGTGGTGTCATTGGTGGGGCATTCTTTGGAGTTGTTGTGGAGGTTGAGGCAGCAAGCTTTGGACAGTGATTGGGTGTGAGGCTGAAAGGAGAGTTCAAAGTCCAGGATTACACCTAGAATCTTGGCGTGTGGTGGGGACAGGTTGATAGTTGAGCTGTTGATTTTGATAGAGAAAACAGGGGAAGAAGCACGTGGGGGATGAAATATTATGAGCTTGATTTTGGGCAGATTGAGTTTGAGGCAGTGATATGACATCCAGGCTGATATGTCTGTTCTGTGATGCGTGAGGAGACTGAAGGAGTGAGCTGAGGGGTAGAGAGATAGATTTGGGTGTCATTGGTGTAGAAATGGTATTGAAAGCCATGGAAGGCAATCAACTGACCCAGGGAGGAGATGTAGATTGAGAATAGGAGAGGTCCAAGAACAGAACCTTGGGGAACCCCAATGGAGAAAGGAAGAGGGGAGAAGGAATTGTAAGTGGGGCATTTAGATACCCATTTTCTCTCCTACCCTGATATATCTAATGCAATTCTTCCCCTATTGGAGGATTATTGGCTTAGAAAAGAGGGTTCCGCCACCCCTGTTATCACTTGGAACACCTTCAAGGTATGTACTAAGGGATATTTCGTAACAACCATTACAGCGGTTCTGAAAGACCAGGCTGCTGACACCAAAGCCCTTCAAGATCATATTATGGCTCAAGTTTAGGCGTATGCTACAGACCCTACCCCCGCCAGTTTTGATGAACTTATGGATTCTAGAAGGGAGCTCCATTTACACGTCAGAGGTCACGAGACTGGATCTGCATAAATGTAGCACCCTCCTAGGTAGGTGCTAGAAGAGGGAGTATAGTTTTTGGTCTTTCTGCTTACCAGGAAGATGGTCAGGTAAAACTTAGAGTGCTTCCTGCCTACCAGGGGGCAGAATCTATTGGTTAGGTCTGCTCATTGTACTCAGGTGCAGCTCAGCTTGTTCTGACTGTCCCCCCACTGGTCCAATAGGGAGGCATAATGGACAGTGGGAGGGGACACAGCCCTGGCAATTGGCAGAGAGAAAGTGCTGCATTGCATGTTAGGATACTGTATAAAAAGCCAGAGTACATGTGCTCAGAGTAAGTTGAGCCAGGGAACAGAGTTAAGGAGGGAGGGGGCAGCTGCCATCTCCTCCACAGAGGAGGCTGTGCGGCCCTGGGTGGTCGACCCAGGGGCCTAGAGAGGTCCCACAGAGCTGACTAGAAGGGAAACACCAGGAAGGATCTGATTCTGCCTACTTGACAGATCTGTGTCTTTGGGGCCTGTCGAGTGAGGGCCGCCCCCTTCAGCTAGAAGATTCAGAGGACGGGTTTCCATAAAGGGGATGCTAGAGAGTGTACTAAAGATAATTTAGTGCATCAAGTCTGCTGCTAGTGAGAGCAAGAAGACTTAACCCTTCCATACATGTGGCTGTATGGTCAAAGCAGTGTGGCTGCTTCTACTACCAATCCAGTGAGGCCAAGTAAGAGTTGTCCTTATCCTTTGTGAATAGTACCAGTTGGAGTATCCCTCTTCTCCCTTCTCCCATCCAAGTTCTAAAATAAAATACAAAAACACAAATACCCTGGACTGGTTATTGAGTAACAAGCAAATCTGTGCCTCTTACAGACTGATAGCATTATTAAATTTGGTTTTCAAAATCCCTACTAAGCTTCTTACGTGTAGACTCAATGATATTCTTCCCTCAGTCATAGACTCCGACCAAACAGGTTTCATGGCTCATAAGTTCACTAACATAAATATCTGTAGACTTTACATCAATATTCACACCCCTCATACCAACCAGGGCACCAGGGTTATAGCTTCCCTAGAAATCAAAAAAGCTTTTGATACCATACAATGGTTGTATCTGTGGGAGGGTCCAAGACATATGGGATTTCCGGTCATCTTCATTTAACGGATACAAATCTTGTACAAATACCCTACTGCCTGCATTAAACTAGGTGGTCGATTATCTGACCCTTTTTGCACAGAGGCACATGTCAGGGATGCCCTCTCTCCCCAGCTCTCTTTGCCATTGCCATGGAACCGATTGCAGAGGCTCTTCGTATTTCCCTGGAGACCAAAGGCCTTAATATTGGCTGGCTGGAGGAGAGGGTGGCCCTGAACGCTGATGACCTGCTTCTCTTTCTTAACGATCCCGGTTCATCCCTACAAGGTGCCCTCCAGATCCTTAAAAACTTCTCTGAAATCATGGACCTGCGGGTGAACTGGACACAGTCTCAGATTTTTCCTGTTGACCCTGGGGCCAAGGCATAGCTCCAAACTGTCCCTGATTTCAAAGGACTGTCCCTGATTTGGAGCAATGTCCCTCTGTCCCTCATTCCTCCTCATCTGTCCCTCATTTTGGTCTGATCTATATATTGTATATAAAATGCACTTTTTATCTTTCAAATAGTGTTTCTCAGTGCTAAACCTTTTATCCAATTTCTAAATTACTGCATTTGTAAATACCAAAAGCCAATATAAAGGAAGAGTAGTAGTAAAAAAAACTACCGCCATAGCGACACACGCGCCCGCTATGGGGCCCGCAGCCGAGAGGGGCCCGTGGGGAGGAGGAGGAGGAGGAATGCATACTGCCGGGGGTGAGCACCGCCCGCACGGTCCCCCAGCCAGGGGAAGTGAGGAGAGGAAGAGGCGAGTTGTCCGTACAAGCAGAGAGCTGTAATAGCTTTCATTTGAATGTCCTGTGTGTGTTCCGGAGCTCACCGTCACAGA
Organism: Lithobates sylvaticus; assembly: GCA_028564925.1. Taxonomy (NCBI): domain Eukaryota; kingdom Metazoa; phylum Chordata; class Amphibia; order Anura; family Ranidae; genus Lithobates; species Lithobates sylvaticus. The sequence continues at coordinate 587,254,715 of CM053028.1, forward strand.
GCCCCACCTCTTGGCCCGGCGCTTTTGATAGACAGAACGCCGGTCCAATGCGGGACATGTGACGTCATCAAAGGCGCCGGGCCAAGAGGTGGGGCTATGTGACGGTGAGCCCCGGGAACACAGGACATTCAAATGAAAGCTATTACAGCTCTCTGCTTGTACGGACAGCGCGCCTCTTCCTCTCCTCACTTCCCCTGGCTGGGGGACCGTGCGGGCGGTGCTCGCCCCCCCACTCTGAGACAGCCCCACGCTCGCCAATAGCCATTTGAGGGCTGCTGCAGTATGCATTCCTCATCCTCCCCGGTAGTTCCGCCACTGGCTCGCCTCTTCCACTGCACAGGTGAGGCTGCATTGTGCACGGGTGAGGCTGCATTGGGCACGGGTGAGGCTGCATTGGGCACAAGTGAGGCTGCATTGGGCACGGGTGAGGCTGCATTGGGCACGGGTGAGGCTGCATTGGGCACGGGTGAGGCTGAATTGGGCACGGGTGAGGCTGCATTGGGCACGGTTGAGGCTGCATTGGGCACGGGTGAGGTTGCATTGGGCACGGTTGAGGCTGCATTGGGCACGGGTGAGGTTGCATTGGGCACGGGTGAGGTTGCATTGGGCACAGGTGAGGTTGCATTGGGCACAGGTGAGGCTGTATTGGCATGGGCAGGCCACGCTGCATTGGGCAAAGGTGAGGCTGCATTGGGCACTGAAAATGCTGCATTGGGCACAGGCAGGTGAGGCTGCATTGGGCACAGGCCACGCTGCATTGGGCACAGGTGAGGCTGCATTGGTCACTGGATACGCTGCATTGGGCACAAGTGGGCACAGGTGAGGCAGTATTGGGCACAGGTGAGGCAGCATTGGGCACCGGCCACGCTACATTGGGCACTGGCCACGCTGCATTGGGCACTGGACACGCTGCATTGGGCACAGGCCACGCTGTATTGGGCACAAGTGGGCACAGGTGAGGCAGTATTGATCACGGGCAGACCACGCTGCATTGGGCACAGGTGAGGATTATTGAAGCTCTAACACCAGGTGTTTGGAGTATCTTTATCTGTTGATTAAACATTCTGGAATACATATATTGCTATTGTGGTGTAGGATCTGGGTTATTTCTTTCTTCTCAGACTCGAACCACACACCCTTTGAGCCATGCCCTTTAAACCACGCCCACTATTTAATTTAAGCCCCGCCATTTTTGTGGAGGGGGGGCCCATACAACATTTTGCTATGGGGCCCTGTGATTTCTAGTTACGCCCCTGTGTCCTTCGTTCCCATTTCAGAAAGTTGGGAGGTATGCAAGTGGTTGCATATGATGGGCACAAGTGGCTGCATTTGATCAGTGGCGGTGCGTCAATAAAAGGCGCAGGAGCAAGCCCCTCTCTCCTGTCACCTCTCTCTCACCATAGATAGATTCATACATTGAATGAATCTATCTATGGTCGCCGCTGCCGCCCCCTATATAGGTGTCCAGCCCCTTGTCGGGCGCCGGGCACCTGAATTATAGCGGCTGTTTTTTTTTTGGGCTCTAATAGGCGTCCTGATTAGAGCCGTAGGCTCTGATAGGCTTCCAAAATGGTAAACAGCGGGCACGATGCTGTGCATTCGCTGTTTACTCAGTGTTGTGTTAAGAAAGTGGATAAATCACTTTCCTAACATTGACCTGCCTCTCAGCCAATCAGGTGCTCGGGTCTGGTTACCTGTCACCTGATTGGCTGAAACAACAGGCGCTTTGATTGGACGCCTGATAGAGAGGACCGGAGACACCGAGGAGCGCGGACATGGAGGGGGTCACCGTGACCCGCTACAAGACAGGTAAGTCCTGACTCCCGGGGCGATGCACACTGGCAGCATTTGATGGGGCACAGTAGCGGAAATTGATGGGCACACTGGCAGCAATTGATTGGGCACCATAGCGGCAATTGATGGGGCACAGTATCGGCAATTGATGGGCACACTGGCAGCAATTGATGGGGCACACTGGCAGCAATTGATGGGGCACAGTAGTGGCAATTGATGGGGCACAGTAGCAGCAATTGATGGGGCACACGGGCGTTTAATGGGAACAGTGGCTGCGTTTGATGGGGCACACTGGCAGCAATTGATGGGGCACAGTAGCAGCAATTGATGGGGCACAGTAGTGGCAATTGATGGGCACACTGGCAGCAATTGATGGGGCACACTGGCAGCAATTGATGGGGCACAGTAGCGGCAATTGATGGACACAGTGGCAACAATTGATGGGCACACTGGCAGCAATTGATGGGTACAGTAGCTGTGTTTGATGGCACAGTAGCAGCAATTTATGGGTACAGTGGCTGCGTTTGATGGCACAGTGGCTGTGTTTGATGGGCACAGTGGCTGTGTTTGATGGGCACAGTAGCTGCGTTTGATGGGCACAGTGGCTGCAACTTTTATTTCAGTTTGTTTGCGCCCCCCCCCCCCCCAAAAATGTTGAGCACCAGCCGCCACTGCATTTAAAGGGGCAGAATGGGCTGAATATGATGGGCACAAGTGGCTGCATTTGATGGGGCATAGTGGCTGCATTTGATGGGCACAGTGGCTGCATTTGATGGACACAGTGGCTGCATTTAATGGGGCACAGTGGCTGCATTTGATGGGCACAATGGCTGCAATTGATGGGCACGATAGCTGCAATTGATGGCACAGTGGCTGCATTTGATGGGCACAATGGCTGCAATTGATGGGCACAATGGTTACAATTGATAGGCACAATGGCTGCAATTGATGTTACAGTGGCTGCAGTTGAAGTTTTTTTTTTTTCAGTTTGTTTGCGCCCCCCAAAAAATTTTGAGTACCAGCCGCCACTGCATTTTATGGGGCACACGTGGCTGCATATGATGGGCACAAGTGGCTGCATTTGATGGACACAGTGGCTGCATTTAATGGGGCATAGTGGCTGCATTTGATGGGCACAATGGCTGCAATTGATGGCACAGTGGCTGCATTTGATGGGCATAATGGCTGCAATTGATGGGCACAATGGTTGCAATTGATGTTACAGTGGCTGCAGTTGAAGTTTTTTTTTGTTTCAGTTTGTTTGCGCCCCCAACACAAATTTTGAGCACCAGCCACCACGGTCATCTCCACTCCCACCAAGAACACACTGATTAGCTGCACACCAGGAGAACACACTGATTGCACTTCTTGTAGACTCTGCAGCCGGCATTACATGTGAATGTTGAACAGATTGTTAATGATGATCTTCTGCTGTTTATATTGAGATATTTGTGTAGAGTCCTGTGTGAGTCCTCCGTGGTTTATTTGATGTTCTCTTTTTATGTTTCCTTTGCAGGATTTAGGCTGGTTTAAGACTAATTCTGCCTTTCTCAACCAGGAGGAACTCTTGAAATAACTTTCCAGGTCTCAGGGAGACCCTGCTTATAATCACTATAGCTACAGCTCACAGTAGTGATGGTCACTGGGATGAATGTCCCTTACATTGGTTGGCACTGAGATGAATGTCCCTAATGTAGCACCCTCTACTTAGGTAGGTGCTAGAGATAATTTATTTTTGGTTAGAGAAAGTAAATTTAGGCAGGCCTAGCTGGAAGCCAGGGCTGTTTGTTTTGATCTGTGTGGGCTGGGAGTGGCTCAGAGTAGGCTGGTGACTCACAGACAGCATGACCTTGGGGGTGACCTTGGGCCTAGAATTCTGGTGCACTATGGAGTAGGGTGACCACATTTCCAAACTGCCATTCAGGGACACCCCCCCCCCCTTTCCAAAAAAAGATGAGGTGGGGGGGTGTAGTCTCGGGGTTGTCAGGATGATCAAACCACATTATTTATATTACTACATTGTGCCGCTGGCCACCCATAGCCTGCCACCAGATGCAGTGTGCCACTTGCCACCCATAGCCTGCCACCAGATGCAGTGTGTCACTTGCCACCCATAGCCTGCCACTAGATGCAGTGTGTCACTTGCCACCCATAGCCTGCCACCAGATGCAGTGTGTCACGTGCCACCCATAGCCTGCCACCAGATGCAGTGTGTCACTTGCCACCCATAGCCTGTTACCAGATGTAGTGTGTTACTTGCCACCCGCAGCCATGTCACTTGCCAATGCCATCCATGTTCCCCTCTGTCACCTTCCCCTCACTGACCTCACTTTTCACCTTCATTACTGTCCAGTGTCCACAGTGGGGACCATGGGCGTCCGCAGATAGAGGCAAGGGGGGTCAAGTGCCCCCCCCTGGAATCGGGGCCGCTGTCAGCTAGGAGCTCTGGAACTTTTTTTTTTTTTTTTAAAGAACAGCTGAGCGAGAAGCGCGGCTGTGCAGTGAACAGGAGGAGGGGCTGGCTGAGGAAATGTGTAGCAGGGAGGGTCGGAGGAGCAAATAACCATCATGCAGCAGACAGTGTAACCCCCCCCCCCTGCAGCCCGCCACATTTAAATGTACAGAGGTGCTGGATCGGGGATGAATGGGGGCGTCGGGAGGGAGATACACAGTACCTGAAGCCGAAGAGATAGAGGATGGTATGACCACAGCAAAACTAATCCTGCAGCACACAGAGTAATGTCATATGTAATGCTGGCCGGCGGTGTCATCCAGAAATCTTTGCCTTGTCAGTGTGCAGGTTACTGATCAGCCTCCCCTCCCTCTTGTCTGGCTCTGTACTCTCTTTTTTTAGCTTCCTAACCTGCTGATAAGATCTCTGGGAGACGCTGCAGCCGGCCGGCATTCTGTGTCCAGTGAGGGGTCACACGTTTGGCTGTTAACCATTTCAGCTCAGCTATTAAGCCAGAGCTCTGTGTGCTGCAGTTTGATGTTTTTTGGATGATTTATTGCTGATTCAGGCTAGAAGCTTCACAGACTCATTAACTGTTTAATGTTCTCCACTAATCCTGACCAGATCACTGTAAGACCATTTGAATTTTGGAAAGTGGATGTGTTGCTGTCTTCTGGCACTTGGTTGTACTTTAAAAGGAGGATTACTAACTTAATCTTGAAGAGCTGCTTTAAGTAGAGTGGTGCAGCCCTACTATACACTTTTACACTGAGTTCAGCCATACATCCATTCTCTGACCCTCTCCTGTATCATGTCTGCAGTCTCTGACCCTCTCCTGTATCATGTCTGCAGTCTCTGACCCTCTCCTGTATCATGTCTGCAGTCTCTGACCCTCTCCTGTATCATGTCTGCAGTCTCTGACCCTCTCCTGTATCATGTCTGCAGTCTCTGACCCTCTCCTGTATCATGTCTGCAGTCTCTGACCCTCTCCTGTATCATGTCTGCAGTCTCTGACCCTCTCCTGTATTATGTCTGCACTCTCTGACCCTCTCCTGTATTATGTCTGCACTCTCTGACCCTCTCCTGTATTATGTCTGCACTCTCTGACCCTCTCCTGTATTATGTCTGCACTCTCTGACCCTCTCCTGTATTATGTCTGCACTCTCTGACCCTCTCCTGTATTATGTCTGCACTCTCTGACCCTCTCCTGTATTATGTCTGCACTCTCTGACCCTCTCCTGTATTATGTCTGCACTCTCTGACCCTCTCCTGTATTATGTCTGCACTCTCTGACCCTCTCCTGTATTATGTCTGCACTCTCTGACCCTCTCCTGTATTATGTCTGCACTCTCTGACCCTCCCCTGTATTATGTCTGCACTCTCTGACCCTCCCCTGTATTATGTCTGCACTCTCTGACCCTCCCCTGTAGTATGTCTGCACTCTCTGACCCTCCCCTGTATTATGTCTGCACTCTCTGACCCTCTCCTGTAGTATGTCTGCAGTCTCTGACCCTCTCCTGTAGTATGTCTGCAGTCTCTGACCCTCTCCTGTAGTATGTCTGCAGTCTCTGACCCTCTCCTGTAGTATGTCTGCAGTCTCTGACCCTCTCCTGTAGTATGTCTGCAGTCTCTGACCCTCTCCTGTAGTATGTCTGCAGTCTCTGACCCTCTCCTGTAGTATGTCTGCAGTCTCTGACCCTCTCCTGTAGTATGTCTGCAGTCTCTGACCCTCTCCTGTAGTATGTCTGCAGTCTCTGACCCTCTCCTGTAGTATGTCTGCAGTCTCTGACCCTCTCCTGTAGTATGTCTGCAGTCTCTGACCCTCTCCTGTAGTATGTCTGCAGTCTCTGACCCTCTCCTGTAGTATGTCTGCAGTCTCTGACCCTCTCCTGTAGCATGTCTGCAGTCTCTGACCGTCTCTTGTAATGTGTCTTGCACATATACAAAAATTACATTTAAATCCTGCAAGGCTATTTAAAAACACCTGAATATATTCAAAAAATATGGGGATTTGGTCACACTATATGGCAGCCCACTTACTGCGTCAAAGTACCCCTTAATTAGTGGGTCCTACACTGGTAAAAGAATGAAAGATCCTGCGTCTCAACCATTGGAGATGCATTCCTCTTTTATCATCTTTATGCTATTGTGCCCATATAACTGCTATTGAGGCACACCAGCATCTATATGGGCACAAAAGCAGCTATATGGGCACAACAGCATAAAGATGCTATTGTGTCCATACAGATTTTAAAATCTCCACTGTCTTAAGCCAATGCTGCACCATGCAGGTGTATTTTTTTATTTATTTTTTGTAATTGATTGATTGCCTAATTGTATGTTTATTTATACCTTTACTTGCTGTGGTCGCTCGCAGCATATTTTTGCATGTGGCTCAGATCACTACAGCAAAACCAGGTACACTCTCTACCCCAAAAAGTGCCAAATGTGGCAGTGGAAGGGGGGAGGGTGCAAACAAGTGGTGCTTCCCCTTTTGGGTGGAGCTCTGCTTTAACACTGCCACAAGCCACCAATAGGGAGGGTAGATTGAAAGTAGATTTCCAGCTTGCGCTAGCCTTAAAAACTGCCCCCCGTCCCCTTACCCCTAACACCTATGCAGACTAACCTATTTTCAGACTGTTCCAATCTGGTCATGTTATCTCACCTGTGTGATCCAGCAGCGTATGCAGGGGAGAGGAGGGAGCACCAATAACAACTGTGACATGGGAACCTATGGGTGACATCACCTCATCAGGCATAATCAGCCGTCGCCAAGCGCTTTCTCCCCTGCAGCCGCTGTTGACTGACACAGGTAAGATCACACGACCAGACCTTAAAATGATGCCCCCCCCTGAAAAAAGTTCTGCGGACGCCCATGGTGGGGACAGTGAGTCAGGCTGTGGGCAAGAGAAGGAGAAGTCGGGCACTTGGGCAGCCTTTGATCTGATCCAGTAGCAGCACACAGAACAGACACCAGATGACCAGTCCCAGCTGCTGTCACTCCCTCTGCATGCCGCCAGGCGCCGGAGAAGGAGGTGGGTGGAGAGAGGAGACACTCACACTATCTGGATAGACGTTCACACCAGTCCCTGCTGCTTGCCTCGGGCACCGTAGAAGGAGGAGGTGCAGAGGTGGGTGGAGGCAGCAGTGCAGCACTAGGCATGGGCCTCGCTGCCGGCCTCACTGTCTAAGAGAGTGAGAGTCTGTGACATCACTGGTTGCTAGACGCCAGGCTGGGCCAGCCCTAGCAACCAGTTCTGGAAATGTAGTTACTAGTTAGTAGGGCTGTGTCCTCAATTTCATTCCGGGACACTATATTGTCCCAGAATGAAGGTGCCCGGGACCAGGGACAGAGATGGCAATTACGGGACAGTCCCGGGCAATCCGGGACACGTGAGCACCCTAGTATGGAGACCTTCGAAAGAAGCAAGAAGGATCTGAAAAGGAGGCACAGAGAGGAACCAAGGAGGACAGCAGGAGCTGGTGCTACCAGGCAAGTCTCCAGGAGGGTGCCAGAGAGTGAGGTTTGGGCCCATTTCAAAGCCATTCAGGGTGAATGGTGGCTTGGGAGATCTATTTACAAAGACCGGTATTCATTGCCAAGGCAGGTCGACCCACGCAGAGCTACTCGGTTTCCAGCCAGGAAGGAGGGAACCGGAAGAGGTTACCTGATCCTCGCTTTTACGCTTGACAGGACTGTGAGGAGCCACAGTCATACCTCCCAACATTTTTTAGATGGGAATGAGGGACACCTACTAGCAAACGTATGTAGGCATAGAACACGCTCCGTGCAACACCCCCTTAAAGGAGAATTACCCAAAAAAAGGTTAATTAAATCCACAACGGCTTTTTTTCCCACTACTATTCCTTTATATTGGCTTTAAAAATTTACAAATGCAGCAATTTAGAATTTGGATGAAAGCTTTAGCACTGGGAAACACTTTTTGAAAGATAAAAAGTGCCATTTATATACATCTATATAGATCAGACCAAAATGAAGAGGAAAGAGGGGCAGAGGGACATTGCTCCAAATCAGGGACAGTACCTCGAAATCAGGGACAGTTGGGAGCTATGGCCACATATGCGTAATGTGAGCCACATGGACTGCCGGAACATTACATTGTGTGTCCTTTTTTCTGGAATTTTATGCAGGAACAGACCACCCTGCCGCCCTGTGTGCCCAATAGAAGAACTTTCCCATTGCAAGGACATCTGGGTGAGGTTTGTTTACACATTGCTCTTTTAAAGCAGAGCTCCACCCTAAAGTGGAACTTCCGCTTATCGGATCGCCCACTTCCGGGACTAGCTAGCCGCAGCTGCCCCCTAGCCGCCCCTAACCGAGGATGCCCGCCCCTATCCGAAGATGCCCGTTGTGTCTTGGGAAACACACAGTTCCCAGGACACAACGGGGACCAATAAAGACGCGCAGCGCGACTCGCGCATGCGCAGTAGGGAACCGGGCAGTGAAGCCGCAGGCTTCACTTTCTGATTCCCTGACAGAGGATGGTGGCGGGGGCAGCCGAGAGACGAGCGATCGCTCGTCATCTTCTGCCGACACCACTGGAACCTGGAACAGGTAAGTGTCTATTTATTAAAAGTCAGCAGCTGCAGTATTTGTAGCTGCTGACTTTAAAAAAAAAAAATTCAGGTGGACCTCCTCTTTAACTACTTGCCTACCAGGCACAAACAGATTTATAGCATTTTTATTATTATTTTTTTTTACTAGTAATGGCGGCGATCTGCGATTTTTATCATGACTGCGACATTGCGGCGGACATATCGGACACTTTTGACACATTTTTGGGACCATTCACATTTATACAGCGATCCGTGCTATAAAAATGCATTGATTACTGTATAAATGTGACTGGCAGGGAAGGGGTTAACACTAGGGGGCGCTGCAGGGGTTAATATGTTCCCTATATGAGTGATTCTAACTGTGGGGGGAGGGGACTGACTGGGGGAGGGGACCGATCGGTGTCCCTATGTACAAGGGACACACCATCGGTCTCCTCTCCTCTGACAGCACGTGGATCGGTGTGTTTACACACACCGATCCACGTCCTGCTCACTTACCGGGCAATCGCGGGTGCCTGGCGGACATCGCGGCCGCCGGGCACGCGCATCAGGTCCCCAGCTACGCGGCGGGCAGGCGCGCGCGCCCCCTAGTGGCCAAAAAGTGAGCGCCGTCATATGACGGCGGACCCGCCACAGTAGCTGCACCGCTCCGCCGTCATTTGACAGTGGGCGGTCAGCTACAGGTTAACCACTTCACGACCGCTCACTGTATATATACGTAATTTTTTTGAAGAGGGATATCTCGGTAACGGCAGCAGCTGCTGCCACAACCGAGGTATCCCTCTTTACAGTGAGCGGTCCCCTTTCCGATAATGGTGGTCATCGCGGCGGATTCGCCGCGAGATCACCGTTATCGGCGGCGGGAGAGGTGCCCCCCCTCCCGCCGCTCTCCCGTGCCTTCCGCCGCTTACCGGAACCGTCGGCAGCGGCGGAGGCGATCGGGTCCGTTCCCTGCCTGTGTATAGAGATGAGTGAGGCTAAGATGGCCGCCACTCATCTCTATACCATAGGAGGGCGGAAGCGACGTCAAAAACGTCACTTCCGCCCATACGTCTTAAAGAGAAATTTACAAATGTCATTTTTTTAAATGACATTTTTTAAATTTTTTTTTTTTTTTTCCCATTGAAGTCCAAATATGAGATCTGAGGACTTTTTGACCCCAGATCTCATATTTAAGAGGACCTGTCATGCTTTTTTCTATTACAAGGGATGTTTACATTCCTTGTAATAGGAATAAAAGTGATCAATTTTTTTTTTTTTTTAAAACTGTGTAAAAAATAATACAATTAAGTAAAATAAATAATAAAAAACAAAAAAAAATTTTTTAAAACACCCCGTCCCGACGAGCTCGCGCGCAGAAGCGAACGCATACGTGAGCAGCGCCCGCATATGAAAACGGTAGTCAAACCACACATGTGATGTATCGCCGCGATCGGTAGAGCGAGAGCAATAATTCTAGCCATAGACCTCCTCTGTAACTCAAAAAATGCAACCTGTAGAATTTTTTAAATGTCGCTTATGGAGATTTTTGAGGGTAAAAGTTTGACGCCATTCCACGAGCGGCCGCAATTTTGAAGCGTGACATGTTGGGTATCAATTTACTCGGCGTAACATTATCTTTCACAATCCAAAAAAAAATTGGGCTAATTTTATGGTTGTCTTATTTTTTTATTCAAAAAAGTGACTTTTTTCCAAAAAAAGTGCGCTTGTAAGACCGCTGCGCAAAATACGGTGTGAAAAAAAGTATTGCAACGACCGCCATTTTATTCTCTAGGATGTTAGAAAAAAAACAATATATAATGTTTGGGGGTTCTAAGTCATTTTCTAGCAAAAAAAACAGTTTTAAACATGTAAACACCTAAAATCCAAAACGAGGCTGGTCTGGAAGTGGTTAAGGAGTCTGTTTGTTCTTCCCTATGTTTCTGTTAGCAGGTTATAACCCCCTCCTGACCGAACAAGACAGGAAAAAAATTTTGTGCTATACTGAATTTGGTTTTCATATATATATGTGTATATATATATATATATATATATATATATATATATATATATATATATATATATGTATGTTTGTGTTGGCAGGATGCTAACCCCCTCCCAACAGAAATTGTGTACAGTGAGTAGTTAAGTGTAAGTGTAAGATGTGTTGTTTTTGTCTTCTCCTAGAATGTTCTGGGATGAACATCCCCCCCGCTGGAGACAAGAATTTCCTGTGGGCAGAGTATCTTTCTCGAGGTAGAGATGATCTGGCTCAAATATATATATATCTATGTTATTGTTAGCTGCAGGGACCTGTAGTTAGATGTGTATTATATTCTCTGTACAGATGTAAATACCTACCGGAAATCTTCATATATTTTTGTACATAATTTATTTATACAGTTCCCCATCCACGTTATTTTCCTTCTCCCCTTCCATTTTAACTCATGGGATGCCCTTTTTTTTGAGGAACCAGCTGGATTTTGGTGGGGAGTGAAGGTAGCACCCTCTACTTAGGTAGGTGCTAGAGATAGTTTTTATTTTGGTTAGAGCAGGTAAATTTAGGCCAGTGCTAGAGATAGTTTTTATTTTGGTTAGAGCAGGTAAATTTAGGCCAGCCTAGCTGGAATCTAGGCCTGTTTGTTTTGATCTGTGTGGGCTGGTAGCAGCTCAGAGTAGGCTGGTGACTCACAGACAGCATCACTTCACTGTCACCTCCCCTTTCCTTTTAGAGGATTCTAGAAGAGTGGAGGAGAAGAGAGATGGAGCTGTCTGGGGTGTCTCAGGGAGCCCTGACCAATCCCCAACTAGGATTGGCAGGGGGCAGGCCTCCTTGAAATCCCCAGGGTCAGCCCAGCTGGGGAGGAGTTGTGGGGTGGAAGAACTGAAGATGGAGCACTAGGCTGTCGGGCCATTGAGGGCGCTCCCCATTCTGGAGGGGGGGGGTGTGACCTTGGGCCTGGAGTTCGGGTGCAGGACGGAGCCCTTCTAAAGAACCAAGAAGGATGTGAACAGGAAGCACAGAGAGGAACCAAAGAACAGCAGGAGCTGGTGCGCAAGTCTCCAGGAGGGAACCACCGGTTGCAGCCAGGAGGGCTGGTGAGTGACAGGCACAGTCAGGACTGGGGAGGCATGCCTGAGAGGACTGGGAGAGAGCAGTCTGGGATGGGTGCAGAGCCAGCAGTGAGGACTGTGATGTCACAGCAGTGGAGTCAGGCAGCTGCAGCCAGGAGGGCTGGTAGGGCCTGACTGAGAGCAGTAGTCCACCATAGGTCAGCCAGCACTAAAGACTTCTTATTCTTTTGTTACATTATAGGGCCCTGTGGTCCCTGCCTGCAAATTGCAACTGCTAAGGCCTGACTGGGTCAGCGTTGGGCCTAACCATGTGCTAGCTGTACCTGGAAGCAAAGTGTTGTGCAGGAGAGAGAGAGAGAGAGAGAGAGAGAAACATTCTGCAAGCAAGTGTTGTGCTGGAGGAGACTGGAGCTTTAAAGTGTAAATAGAAGTTCCCATTGATCATTTATTAAACCAACCATCGATCTCTGGGCATCCCATAAACCCCTTACCCATCCAAGTTCAAATCCCCTCAATAAATCAACAAAAACAAAGCACAAGTCTGTTCATTGTCTCATGAGTGACTGAGGAGTGAATGGCGGGCTGGGCAGGTTGACAGGTGGACCACAACTTTCAGCAGCCCCTACGGGGTACCGCTACACTTACATTGGTGGTCAGTGGGATGAATGACCCCCTTACAGATAGTTAGGCAGACCATTGTTGTCTGTGGTTTCTTGTCTATGAGGCAGAAATTGTCCATTGCTGAAGGAACCTCTAGAGGAACCTGGGGATTCCATGGAACATTGGTGGTTGAGAAAGGCTGGGCATGGAGCTTCACAGATTTGTTAACCATTTACCATTTGTTAACCATTTACTGGCTGAGTGAATGCGGCTCACATTTGTTTAACTCATATTTTTTTTTTAAAAATAAGACTTTAAGTGTTTGTGAAAGCTTACACCACAAAATGTACTCAGCCAACAACAGGTAATGACTCCATTTTTATTTTTTTACTGCTATCAATAGCCAACACGGTACAACACTTCATCCATGTCTTTTGGTGATCTCTGATTCCTTATGAACTGTTTTTTACATGATGAAGATCAGCCATGGAGTATATCTGAGGTGTATATCAGGGTGTGCTTCTCCCCGTGTGAGATCTCTGATGTTGGTAAAGACTGTACTTCACTGAAAAACATTTCCCGCACTCAGGACAGGAATACGGCTTCTCCCCCGTGTGAGACCTCAGATGTATGTTAAGATTGTACTTCTCTGCAAAACGTTTACTACACTCAGGACAGGAATATGGCTTCTCCCCTGTGTGAGATCTCTGATGTCTGTAAAGATGAGACTGGTTTAAAAAACATTTCCCGCACTCAGAACAGGGAAACGGCTTCTCACCTTTGTGCAATCTCTGATGAATAAAAAAATTGGCCTTCTGTGCAAAACATTTTCCGCACTCAGGACAGGAATACGGCTTCTCACCTTTGTGCAATCTCTGATGCATATAAAAATTGGCCTTCTGTGCAAAACATTTTCCGCACTCAGGACAGGAATACGGCTTCTCACCTTTGTGCAATCTCTGATGAATATAAAGATTGGACTTATGTGAAAAACATTTTCCGCACTCAGGACAGGAATACGGCTTCTCACCCGTATGAACTCTCTGATGTTTGTTAAATTCAGACTTGTCTGAAAAACATTTCCCACACTCAGGACAAGAATACGGTTTCTCCCCCGTGTGAGATTTCTGATGTCTGTAAAGACCGGACTTTTGTGAAAAACATTTCCCGCACTCAAGGCAGGAATGCGGCTTCTCACCTGTGTGAGATATTTTATGCTCATTAAGTCTGGATTTAGAAGGGAAACCTTTCCCGCACTCAGTACATGGAAACCTCTTGTCTGTTGGAAGGACGGCACCGTCCCGCACAGTCTGAGGTTCCTCAGGATAAGAGGAATACGATGGTCCATCTACACTGTGTGGTGCCGGATGGACATTTGAGGTAGTCGGGTTTTCTCCTGGACTATACTGTGTGATGTCCTCATCTTCTACTTTACAGTCTGGAGACAAAGTGAGACAATCCTCTGAGGTTTTCCTCATCTCCCGTCCATCTACTAAAATAGAAAGAAAAAGATTATTACTAGACATGAGCAGATTGGTTCCCATAAATCAGGACCCACATCGGGCAGCTTTGTCTCTGAGGATCGTACAATTCCACCCTCAAGGTAACTAGTAAATGGGTCCTCTGATCTCCTACTAGTTCATTTCTTTATTCATGGACCTTAGTCAGAGAGTGAAGAAACAACAAGAACTGTCTTTTATAGGAGTGACTGTGATCGGGGGATTATAGGACGAGTGTCCCCACCCCCCCTCTATCACCCATTGCCATCTTCCCAACACAAGAAGTCCGGCACTTCCTTATTTAGTCCAAAATTTGGTCATGAATAACAGCGGGGCTGAGCCCCACCAGAGGTCAGAGAGTGAGGATGGGGGGAGAACAACCAAGATGAAGACTGGATTCATCCTAAAGACCACCATCATTGGGTTATCGACTCCTCCCTCGTTGTCACTTTTTCAGTTTAAAAATCACAAAGTTTGAGGATGTTATCACATTATTATCACCATGTAAAAGTCTGTGCTCCAATCAAATCATCAGATATAAAATTGGCAGCTGGTAGAAAATGGGTGCAACAAAAGAGAATACATTTTATGTTTATATATAGCAGTGGGTAGAGGGCAGAAGTCAGGACTATGCAACGTACAACTTATTGTATAGAATACAACAGTTAGGACTACAGTATGTAGTATCAGACCTTATATAATGTAGAGTATATAGTGCAGGGGTCAGAAGTATGTAACATATTCTACAAGACACGGACTATATAGTATCAAACATAGGCAATGTACATGTATCGACCTGCCCTAGGCTGGATACATTTCGTTTGGGCTCTGCTGTACTCAGTGGAGCTGCAATCTATTTTCTATGTCTGGTCAGATTTCCCCAAGTATCTCTCCACAGCCAATCCCTGGGAGGGAGTTCCCAGAAGGTGGCTGGAGGGGAAATAAAATGTTTGGGAGGACTGTTCAGAACTCTCTCAGTCCTAAGACCTCTATACATGGGAGTCGGCCTGCACCAGACGGCATCACATCAGGGAGACCGCAGGGATAGCCAAGTAACGATTCTGGCATCCAGCCACGGACCACAGGCTGTAACATCCAAACCAGCAATTGGGTCTAGAAGACCAACAGTAATTACCAATAGACGACATCATCCGTGTTTGTGTATATATATATATATATATATATACAGCCCTCAAAATTTACACTCGCCTGCTCGCATTTTGCGAGTAAATTTTGAGGGCTGGCGAGGAAGGGCTGTCTGGGAGCGAGGGGGGGCGAGCACTGCCGGCCGGCGAGTCCCTTTCCCAGTGCTCACGAAGGGGAAGAGAGAGGACAGAGCCGGCCCGATCATATGAGCGCAGGGAACATAACTAGCGGCTTTGATTTAAATCGCTGTGTGTTCCCTGCGCTCGCTTTCACACACAGCCCCGCCCCCTGGTCCCGGGGAATTTGATAGACAGATCACCCGTCCAACCTGGGACGAGTCATGTGTATCAAAGTTCCCTGGCCAGGGGGCGGGGCTGTACGGGACGCCGAGCGGCGGGAACACACGGTGATTTAAATCAAAGCTGTTCCAGCATGTCCCTCGACGCTCATATCATAGCCTCTCTCCTGCAGGCTGCTGCTTGAGTGGGAGGGAAGGGGATGTGCCTGACACCCGAGACCGCGCCCGCCTGGAAGAGGGAGGTGTGAACAGCTGAGCAGAGGGAGCCGAGTGACTGTTAACTTCCTGGAGGTAAGCTCAGCTAGCAGCACTTTGTGGATTTTTTTACAGGGCACCTCTATGCTGAGTCTGCAGCTTAGCATAGAGGAGCTGTTAGCTGACAAATGGGATTGCATTTTTCATGTGGCACAGTGAGAAATTGGGCTCATTAAAGCATTGTGACTGCCCCCTGCTGTGTGCCCTCCTGATCCCCCCCCAGTGTGTGCCCTCCTGACTCCCCCCCCCAGTGTGTGCCCTCCTGACAACCCCCCCAAGGTGTGCCCTCCTGACTCCCCCCCCCCAGTGTGTGCCCTCCTGACTCCCCCCCCAGTGTGTGCCCTCCTGACTCCCCCCCCAGTGTGTGCCCTCCTGATGCCCCCATTGTGTGCCCTCCTGACTCCCCCCCCAATATGTGACCTCCCCGGTGTGTGCCCTCCTGACCTCCCCGGTGTGTGCCCTCCTGACCCCATACCGTGCTGTCCTGACCTCCTGCCAGCGTTTGCCATCCTGAACTCCCTATTGTGTGCTCTACTGACCCCTCCCCCCCCAGTTCTGTAAGCAACACCTTATTTTCTTGTAGTGCCCCTCCCGAGATTAGACTCTGGATCCGCCCCTGTGGCCAGCAATGCTCTTCTTCTCTGCTCCCCTTCATTCAGGACACAGGTAGGCAGCATTGGTGGACAAGGGTGAGGCTGCATTGGTGGACACGGGTGAGGCTGCATTGGTGGACACGGGTGAGGCTGCATTGGTGGACACGGGTGAGGCTGCATTGGTGGACACGGGTGAGGCTGCATTGGTGGACACGGGTGAGGCTGCATTGGTGGACACGGGTGAGGCTGTATTGATGAGCATGGAAAAGTTGCTTAATTTGCATAAAACATTTAAGGGCAATTTCATGATATAATTTATGAGGCTGTGTTTAGAGGTGGAATTAGGGGCGGGGCAGGGCAGGGGTTGGGTGGGGCAACTGGTGGCGAGTAACCCTTGAGGCCTGGCTAGTAGCTCAGGACTTGAAATTTTGAGCCCTGTATATATATATATATATATATATATATATATATATATATACCCCTTTACGGTGCTGAAAGCGCTGCGATGTGGAAGGAAAAATGACTACAATAAATGAGAATCCGCCTATAAGAATGTACCATCCATCGTGCAATATACCTCCCATCCAGTCGTTTCTCTTTATATAGACATATTACAACCTACAGACCAGTTTTGGCTGTTTAAGGCTCTGATAAAGAGGAAACCCCTCGAAACATGTTAGCCCTTTATTCATTTATCCCTTGTATGGGCATCAATTCATACTATTTTATCAAAACGAGAACACTGTCATATATTTATTCATGAACACGTAATATTTTCCCTTGTACATACCAATTTGTTTGGAATAAACTTTTTTATCTTGATTAATGCATCAGGCCACACACCTTCCTTCTTCCTTTTTCGTACATAGCCTCTTGGACTTCCCCTAGTCAGACTAGGCAGCGGGGAATGCATGATCACTCTGTCAGGGCTGGGCTCAGCCCTTCCTTCTCTGAGCTGGCCACTCAGCTGTCGGCTAATTGCCAGCTCCCATCTCTCTCCACAGTTACTCAGCTGTTGATGATCCTGCTCATCAGTCCTGCCTACTTAAGCCGTCCAGTCCAGAGGAGCTCTGTCTTCCCCTTGGTCACATCACAAGAAACTCCTGTGTTCCTGTTTAAAGACTGGCTTTGCTGACACCCCTTCTGGC
This sequence comes from Lithobates sylvaticus, assembly GCA_028564925.1. Lineage (NCBI taxonomy): Eukaryota > Metazoa > Chordata > Amphibia > Anura > Ranidae > Lithobates > Lithobates sylvaticus. The sequence goes on from CM053028.1 coordinate 587,272,132, forward strand.
TCCAGATCCTGCTTGCTGTTCCACTACATTGATCCCTGACTTCTGGCTTGGCTGACTATACATTCCGGTTACTGAACTTTGGCTATGTTTTAACTAGGTTTGTTCTTTTTACTTTTATTATTAAACAAGTGTGATTTAACTGTACTTCTGTCTCGGTCTGATTTCATAGTTTCGGACACTCTATATTTACATCATCAGAAAATACTACCACTTTTCACTAAGGCCCTCCACACCAGCATAGAAGAATATATTTTCATAGATGGCACACTGTGGATCAGTGTGCTGTCTATCACAGGAGCTGGTATAGTAGGCAGGACATTGTTACAGTTGCCACCCGGGCATTTCAGATCCAATCTATGTGTCACAGTGGCAGATCCCCGATCTCTGTGACAACATATAGGTGGAGAAGAGGAGGGAGGGGAGGACGTCATGATGCATTTGCGATTCAGCGTTTTTCTGCATCGATGCAAAATAGTTTAATCGTCATCCATCAATAAAATAATTATTTTCATCACCCCTAATATCACCCAGTCCCTGCCTTACTCTGGACCAATCAGTGAGCAGTATGGGTGGAGGAATGTATTTAGTGTTAATGACCCACCTGTGCTGATCTCTGTAGGAGTGTCCTCCTCTATAAATGTCCCCGTTATTCCATCCTCCTCCTCCATAGTCTGCTGATCGTCCCTCACATACCGCTCTTCTTCTGTTTTAGCCACAACTTTTATATCTATCAGATCTTCACCCTAAACCAAAAAAATTATCAAAAACATCATTTGTAAAAAAAAGAGTTAATCTTGTGATACCACATAAACAAAATCCATACATCGTTTCTACTTGTACATGTTTTAGATGCTCCACTCCACCAACCTTGTAATGGTGAGGGATGCTGTGATCTTCCTGTGTGGAATCCCGGGAATACAGAGGATGGGGACATCTCTCTGGTGGGTTTCTGTCATTGGATGACTTCACCATGTTGTCCTGGTACAGATCTTTGTGTTCTTTTAGAAACTCATCATCTTCCTCTTTCATCTCCTCTTTAACCTCAACTTTAGAAACTCTCAGGTCTCCACTCTGAATATATAATAAAAATGACATCAATGGTAACAATGCAGATAATGTACAGATCCTAATGATATTATCAGTGATTGTTCCTCATCTACCTGATGATGGTGAGGGATGGTGTGACCTTCCTGTGTGGAATCCCGGGAATACAGAGGACGGGGACATCTCTCTGGAGGGTTCCTGGTATTAGGTGGCTCCATCATATCCTTTTGTCCTTCTGATAACGCCTCCATCACTCCATACTCCTCATCCTCCTCTTTATACTCTTCTTTAACAACAATATTATCATCCCTGTGGCTTCCACTCTGAAAAATATAATAAAAACATTAATTGTAATAAACATAAGTCTCCTCTTCCGTTTTAACCTCAACTTTGCAATCGCTCAGGTTTTCACTCTGAATATATATAAAGAAATATCATCAATTGTAATATTATAGATAATGTACATGTTCTAATGATACTATCAGAGATTGTCCATCATGACATCCTTGTGTCCTAAATACTCCCACTCCTCCATGGAGAAATAGACAGTGACATCCTGACACCTTATAGGAACCTGACACACACAATGATACAGTCACCATCCAGACACATCCCTTGTCTGTTACTGGATAATGTCCCAGAATTCCCGGCACCGCTCACCTCTCCTGTCAGCAGCTCCATCATCTTCTTGGTGACTTCTAGAATCTTCTGCATGTTGTGTCTCTCGGGTTTTAGGGAGTCACATGGAGGCACTGTGATGGTCATATGACCTCCAGACTTCGGAATCGGAAACCTCTGTATTAGAAAACCAATAGGAATGTCATGTTAGAATCCTCCTCACCTCTCCAGTCAGGTCTGCGTTTTATTAATGGAGATGAGAGTGATGTCATGTGACCTCCCAGAATCCTCCTCACCTCTCCGGTCAGCAGGTAGATGATCTCCAGGGTGAGGTTTAGTATCCTCTCAGTCATGTGACTCCAGTCCTCCTCCATCCTCAATGATGTGGTCATGTGAACTATACAGGTTTCCTGTAGACAGAGAATTATCTGGATGGTATTGGTTGTACAATTTTAGGGTGTAAATAGAAAATAAGATCTTATTACCTCATCTGCTGCTACTTCCAGCAACATTTCCTCCCGACTCACCTCTCACCCGGAACCTTCTATTTATACCTGACATCACTTTCCGTCTATCTTCCATAGAGACTTCTATTCTCAGTAGAAGTGAGATCACCACCTTGTGGAGCTCAGAGCAATTGCAGCCAGAGAAACATTGCATAGTGTGAACACAGCCTTGTGCTGTATGAGTATGTATGTGTGCTGTATGTTCTTATAGATGGGGTCATCTCCCCTCCCACATACCGATTAGCCGCACACAACACACCAAGAGGACACACTAATTAGACTGCTTGAAGACTCTGCAGCTGGCAATATATGTGAATGTTAGACAGATTAATACTGATGATCTACTGCTATTTATATTTAGCTATTTGTGTAGAGTCCTGTGTGAGTCCTCCGTGATTTGTTTGAGGTTTCCTTTGGAAGGATATCTTCTGGTTTCAGGCTAGCACAGGCTTTGTAAACATTTTCAAGCTGGAGGAACTCTTGAAATAATTTTCCATTTCTTGGGGAGACCCTGTTTATAATTACTATAGCCACAGCTCACAGTACATAAGGGTGATGGTCACTGGGATGAATGCCCCTTACATTGATGGTCAATGGGATGAATGTTCCATACATTGGTGGTCACTAGGATGAACATCCATTATGTTGGCGGTAAATGGGAAGAATGCCCCCCCAGAAAGTTAAGAAGGCCATTGTTGTCAGTGTTTTTTTTCATCTATGAAGCAGAAATTACCCATTGCTGAAGAAACCTCTAGCAACCTCTGAAGAACCCTTGGATTCTATGGAACCCTGGTTGAGAAAAGCTGTGTTGCAGCTTCACAGACTTGTTAGCCATTTACTGTCCTCCTAAATGCTCTTGAGCAATTAGCAGTTAGTACCGCAGACTTTTTTTTAAAAAAAAACCCTGTAAGACAATGGCATATTTTGCTAGTATGCATCGGATACTAGCACATTATGAAATGCTTACCTTAGAATGAAGCCCTCCAGCAGCGTGCTGTCACCACTGACAGGGCCTCCATTTTCATCCGGTCTTCCTTCTGGGTTCGTGTGCTCTGGCCATCTGATTGGCCGAGTCACAGTGTTATCACTCCCATGGAAGAGTCATGGCCAAAGCACAGAGCTCTGAAGGGAGGCCATCCCTTCAAAGTGCATCACTGGCTGCATGCAGTGTAAATCTCTCCTAAACAGTGCTAGTTTAGAAGATATTCACTGTACCTACAGGTAAGCCTTATTATAGGCTTACCTGTAGGTACAAGTTTAAAAAAAAGACTTTACTAACACTTTCATTTAGAAAGTGGAAGTGCTGCTGCCCTCAGTCACTTGGTCATATTTTTGAAGGGGGATCACTTACTTGGTCTTCCGAGCTGGTGAGGAGATGGTTCAGGATCAACCTGCAGCCCATGGACCACATGGGGCCCCACTTATTCTGCAGCCCAAGGCATTATCAGCATGTAAGCAGTGCTTTCCCTGTCTAGGGACTCTCAGACCAATTAAGGAAAGTCTTTATCAGCCTTGCAGTCCTTTCTCATTGGACTTTTCATGGATGTTTTCACCGATCTTTTATAATTGATCTTGCTGCTGGGAATATCCAATTTGATGATGGTACAGTTTGTTAGCAGGCTGTAGGGAGGACAAATATGGTAGCACTGATATGTGAATAGAATTCATGATCTCCATCAGTCTTATATACATTAATATGTCTCAGGACACGGGTATGGCATATGGCAGTGATCCAGACGCTGGTATGATGATGATCAGGATGCTGGTATGGGGTATGGAGGTGATCGGGACACTGGTATGACGGTGATCAGGATGCTGGCATGGGGTATGGAGGTGATCAGGATTCTGGTATGATGGTGATCAGGACGCTGGTATGGGGGGTGATCAGGATGTTTGGTATGGAGATGATCTGGATGCTGGTATGACAGTTATCAGAACGCTAGTATGGCAATGATCTGGATGCTGGTATGACGTGATCAGGAAGCTGGTGTGGGGTATGGAGATGATCAGGATGTTGGAATGGTGTATAGAGGTGATCGGGACTCTGGTATGAACGTGTTCAGAATGCTGGTATGGTGTATGGAGGTGATCAGGATGCTGGTATGGGGTATGGAGGTGATCAGGACACTGGTATTATGTATGGAGGTAATCAGGACATTGGCATTGGATATGGAGGTTATCAGTGATATGGGGTATGGACGTGATCAGGACGCCAGCATGGTGTATGGAGGTGATCAGGATGCTGATATGGGGTATGGACGTGATCAGGACGCCAGCATGGTGTATGGAGGTGATCAGGATACTGATATAGGGTATGGAGGTGATCAGGATGCTGATATGACAGTGATCAGGATGCTGGTATGGAGGTGATCAGGATGTTGGTATGGTGTATGGAGGTGATCAGGACGCTTGTATGGGGTATGGAGGTTATCAGGACTCTGTGTCAGAAACCATGAAATCAGACCGAGACAGAAGTACAGTTAAATCCCACTTGTTTAACCACTTCAATACCCGGCCATAGTCAAATGACGCCCACAAGGTGGATCTCCCATCCTGGGTGGGCGTCATATGACGTCCTCGGCCTTCCGCCGCTACTGCGGGCCCGGGGGGGCCCGCAGAGCGGCGATCGGGGATCCGGTGTGTCCCTCGGGACACAGCCGTCCCCCGATGGGGGTATTGAAGTGGCCAGTTGTCTCCCGAGGCGGTGTTCTGCGCCGTTGCAGCGGCGCCGTTCGCCGCTGTTTGTATGTATCCCGGAAGCGGCGTGCACTGCGCACGCGCGCGCTCCCGGGAACGTTCAGTGACAGATCGGGACTGAGGCTGGCTGAGGCTTTTGCCTTAGATACAGCTCAGCCCCGATCAAAGTAAAAACACAACATAATTGGCTATTTAGTGACTGGCTGTGTCCAATGACAGCCAGTCACTAAATGTAAACAAAAAAGAGAGGTAACTCCTGTTGCTGGGTTCTCCTCTTCACACACCGATCCTGTGTGAGGAGGAGATCAGCTAACAGTGAGTTACCTATATACTGTACCCACCTAGTATATATACCCATCTGTGCCCAGATCACCCCCCCCTAAATAAAGAGAACCTGTCATCAGGTGTACCTGTCATCAGGTGTACCTGTCAACAGTACCTGTCATCAGTACCTGTCATCAGTACCTGTCATCAGTACCTGTCACCACCAGAGTACCTGCCACCAGAGTACCCGCCATCTCACCACCTGCCAGAGTACCACCAGAGTACCCGCCACCTCACCACCTGCCAGAGTACCCGCCACCTCACCACCTGCCAGAGTACCACCAGAGTACCCTCCACCTCACCACCTGCCAGAGTACCACCAGAGTACCCGCCACCTCACCACCTGCCAGAGTACCACCAGAGTACCCGCCACCTCACCACCTGCCAGAGTACCACCAGAGTACCCGCCACCTCACCACCTGCCAGAGTACCACCAGAGTACCCGCCACCTCACCACCTGCCAGAGTACCACCAGAGTACCCGCCACCTGCCAGAGTACCTGCCATCAGAGTACCTGCAACCAGAGTACCTGCCATCAGAGTACCACCAGAGTACCCGCCACCTCATCACCTGCCACCAGTGTACCTACCACCAGAGTACCCGCCACCTCACCAGCTGCCACCAGAGTACCCGCCACCTCACCAGCTGCCACCAGAGTACCCGCCACCTCACCAGCTGCCACCAGAGTACCTGCCACCTCACCACCTGCCACCAGAGTACCCGCCACCTCACCAGAATACCCGCCACCTCACCACCTGCCACCAGAGTACCTGCCACTATGTCCAAAAGGATGTACACCCCAGAGGAGGCATACCAAATTCTCAGTCTGAGCGATGAGAGCATCGGGGAGCTCTCACCGCTCAGTTCTGTTTCAGTTTCTGGCTCAGAATATGAGCCCCCTGAAGGCAGCACCTCAGGATCTGAATTGGAGGAGGAAGCAGCCCCTCCTAAAAGAAGACGGTCGGAACCCCAGGCATCTACCAGCAGTGCCAACGGCGGTAGACCCCAGGAGGAGAGGCCCATTTCAAGCGCTGCTAGACCCCAGGAGGAGAGGCCCAGTGTGCGCCAAAGAATTAGGGCCCAAAATCAGCTGCCAGAAAGCTTGGAAAACCCATTGTGGCTGCCTTCTACCACAGGGTCAGCCACGATCCCCCCTTTTACAGCACAGCCAGGTGTGCAGGTCAACACTGCAGGTTTTTCCAAGATGGATTTTTTTTATTTATTTTTCCCAGAGGAATTACTTCAAATGGTCATGGACCAAACCAATCTTTGTGCCCAACAATTTATCACAGCCAACCCCAACTCCAGCTATGCCCGCCCTTTTGAATGGCGACCCCTAACAATTCCAGAGCTGAAAGTGTTTTTAGGCCTAACGCTAAACATGGGGCTTACAAAAAAAAATGAGATACATAAGTATTGGTCGACCAAATCCATCCATCACATGCCAGTTTTTTCTGCAGCCATGTCCAGGTCCCGATATGAAATTATTATGCGCTTCCTGCATTTTAGTGACAACTCACAGTGCCCCCCCCCGGAATCACCCACAATTTGACAAGCTGTATAAAATTCGCCCCCTAATTGATTTTTTTTCCAAAAAGTTTGCTGAACTTTATGTCCCTGACAGAAATATATCTGTGGACGAATCCCTGGTGCATTTCACAGGCCGGCTGGGTATGAAACAATACATCCCAAGTAAGAGAGCGAGGTATGGCTTGAAGCTCAACAAGCTCTGTGAAAGTGCCACTGGTTATGTGCACTCCTTCCGTGTGTACGAAGGAAAAGATTCCCAGCTCCAGCCCCCTGAGTGTCCATCGTACATGGGAATTAGTGGGAAAATTGTTTGGGAGTTGGCATTCCCACTCCTCCAAAAGGGGTATCATATATATATGGACAATTTTTATACGAGTTTGCCCCTTCTCCGCCACCTGTACCTAAAAAAAAAACATTGGCCTGTGGTACAATAAGAAAAAAACGGAAGGGCTTCCCACAGCGCCTTGTCGCCACAAACATTCAAAGGGGGGAATCGGCCAGCTTGAGGAATGAGGAAGTGCTGGCTGTGAAGTGGAAGGATACTAAAGATGTTTATTTGATGTCCACCATCCACAATGACACATCAGTGGAAGTTCCCAGAAGACGCGGTCCCATTCGCAAGCCTTCCTGCATCAATGCTTATAATAAATTTATGGGGGGGGGGGTGGATTTAAATGACCAGATGTTGCAGCCCTATCTGTCAATAAGAAAATCCCTTTTTTGGTATAAAAAAGTTGCAATTTACTTTTTTCATTTGGCCCTTTTAAATTCTTTTATAATTTACCAAAAATCCTCAGCAACACCCACCACCTTCATAAAATCAATTGAAGACATTGTCACTTCACTTATTTATCAAGAGGAATCCCCCCCAGAAAGCATTCGCTCAGATTCTGGCGTCAGGCTACATGAGCGTCATTTTCCGGAACATATTCCACCATCAGCATCCGGAAGACGACGCCAAAAAAAATGCCGGGTGTGCACTAAGAGAGGCGTTAGGAAAGACACCAGCTTCTATTGTCCCGATTGTCCCTCCCTACCTGGCCTTTGCATCGGACAATGCTTCAGGCGATATCACACTGTGGACCACTATTAGCCCATATTTCCAATAGACTGCCATTTCCCCCCAATTTCTGTCATGAATATTTCCCTGCCTCAACCAACCATATCATTGTCTTCCATGTGAACTGACCCTGGCCTGTTTCTCGACTATGCCTCTGCCTACCGTCTGCATTGTTTATCCGCCATGTTTCTGCCTTTCAAGTGAACTGACCCTGGACTGTATCGACTATGCCTCTGCCTACCGTCTATGTCTGCCTTTTACCTGCACTGACCTCGGCTTGTTGACCATGTTTTTGCCTGCCCCTTGGACTGATCTTTTACCCTGCTACACAGGGGTCTCACATATGTGAGGGGCTCCAGAAGAGTGTTCGGAGTTCAGAAAAACAGTTTTTCTGTGTTCCCATAACAGGGTCTGGTTGTCCGGAGGCTTCAAAGAGATTTGGGTGGGAGAAGCCTCTACCCCTGTCCCCATTCTTCCCTGACCGATACCCTAAGCTTGATGGTCCTGTCTGCTCCCTGGAAAAAATACTCTGGCTGTGCTGACCATACCTCTGCCTGCTGCCTTTACTAATTATGGACAGTATTCCTGCCTGCTGCATGGACGATCCTTTGATCCTTTTGCTGCTGCTGACCACATCCCTGCCTGCTATCTGGACTAATGCATTGGCTGTGTTGACAACATCTCTACCTGTGCTGACTATTCCTGCCTGCTGCCTGTTTTGCTGTCGCTGTCCACGTTCCTGCCTGCTGCCTGTTTTGCTGTCGCTGTCTACGTTCCTGCCTGCTGCCTGGACCGATGCTCTCCTCTGTGGACCACTGCACTACTAAAACCGCAGGTAATCTTTTCTTTACCCTTTGCTCAGCAGAATGTATTTTGGTTTGTAATTGGTATGTACAGTACATGCTATGTGTTAGAAATATGAAGGGCCTTCAACAATGTGATAGGTTGGCAGGAATTTATGTGTGTAATTTATGCTCCTAGAACACCTGACAGTGCTACTTGGGCCTCTGTATGTGGCCAGGCTGTGTAAAAGTCTCACATATTTGGTATCGCCATACTCAGAAGGAGTAGCAGAATGTATTTTGGGGTGTCAGTTTTGCTATGTACATGCTATGTGTTGGAAATATCTTATAAATGGACAACTTTGTATAATAAAAATGCGTTTTCATTTTTTTCCCACATATTCCAAAAACTTTGGGAAAAAAAACGAACCATTCAAAAGACTCATTATGCCTCATATATTATACGTTGGGGTGTTAGCTTTCCAAAATGGGGTCATTTTTGTGGGCGTTTCCATTGTCCTGGTGCTCCAGGGCCTTCAAAACTGTAATAGGTGGTTGAGAAATGAGATGTGTAATTTATGCATGTAGAACGCCTGACGGTGCTACTTCAATGTTGGGCCTCTGTATGTGGCCAGGCTGTGTAAAAGTCTCACACATTTGGTATCGCCATACTCAGGAGGAGTAGCAGAATGTATTTTGGGGTGTCATTTTTGCTATGAACATGCTATGTGTTGGAAATATCTTATAAATGGACAACTTTATGTAAAGAAAAAATGCGTTTTCATTTTTTTCCACAGTTTCCAAATACTACTGGAAAAAAACGAACCATTCAAAAGACTCATTATGCCTCATATATTATACGTTGGGGTGTTAGCTTTCCAAAATGGGGTCATTTTGTGGGCGTTTCCATTGTCCTGGTGCTCCAGGGCCTTCAAAACTGTAATAGGTGGTTGAGAAATGAGATGTGTAATTTATGCATGTAGAACGCCTGACGGTGCTACTTCAATGTTGGGCCTCTGTATGTGGCCAGGCTGTGTAAAAGTCTCACACATTTGGTATCGCCATACTCAGGAGGAGTAGCAGAATGTATTTTGGGGTGTCATTTTTGCTATGAACATGCTATGTTTTGGAAATATCTTATAAATGGACAACTTTATGTTAAAAAAAAAAAAAATGCGTTTTCATTTTTTTCCACAGTTTCCAAATACTACTGGAAAAAAACGAACCATTCAAAAGACTCATTATGCCTCATATATTATACGTTGGGGTGTTAGCTTTCCAAAATGGGGTCATTTTGTGGGCGTTTCCATTGTCCTGGTGCTCCAGGGCCTTCAAAACTGTAATAGGTGGTTGAGAAATGAGATGTGTAATTTATGCATGTAGAACGCCTGACGGTGCTACTTCAATGTTGGGCCTCTGTATGTGGCCAGGCTATGTAAAAGTCTCACACATGTGGTATCACTATACTCAGGAGGAGTAGCAGAATATATTTTGGGGTGTCATTGCAAGTATGCATGTGCTGTGTGAGAGAAATAACTTGTTTTTATGACAATTTTGTGCAAAAAAAAAAAAAAAAAAATTTTTTTTATCATTTTTCCAAGAATTTTGGGAAAAAATTACAACTTCAAAAAACTCGCCAAGCCTCTTACTAAATACCTTGGAATGTCTGCTTTCCAAAAAGGGGTAATTTGGGGGGTATTTGTACTTTCCTGGCTTGTTAGGGTCTCAAGAAATGAGATAGGCCTTCAGTGAATCAGGTGTGATCAGATGTGATCATTTTCAATGATTTGCACCATAGCTTTTAGACGCTATAACTTTCACAGCAACCAAATAATATACACTTATTTGGGTTATTTTTACTAAAGATAAGTAGCAGTATACATTTTGGCCAAAATTTTGGAAAAAAAATGTTTTATTTGCAAAAATGTTCAATAGAAACTAAAAAAAAGTTTTTTTTTTTTCAAAAATTTCTCTCTTTTTTCGCTAATACTGCAAAAAATAAAAAACCCAGCAGTAATTAAATACCACCAAAAGAAAGCTCTGTTTGTGAGAAAAAAATGATAAAAATTTGGTTTGGGTAGCATGTAGCATGACTGAGTAATTGTCATTCAAAGTGTGAGAGCGCTGAAAGCTAAAAATTGGTCTGGTAAGGAAGGGTGTTTTAAAAGCCCTGTATTGAAGTGGTTAATAATAAAAGTAAATAGAACAAACGTAGTCAAAATATAGCCAAAGTTCGGTAACCGGAACGCATAGTCAGCCAAGCCAGAAAGTCAGGGATCAATGTAGTTGAACAGAAGCAGGATATGGAGCCAGAAGGGATGTCAACCCAGCAAGTCTTTAAACAGGAACGCAGGAGATGGTCTCTGTGATGTTGACCAAGGCAAAGATCCTCTGGGCTGGATGGCTTAAGTAGTCAGGACTGACGAGCAGGATATCATCAACAGGTGCGTGGCTGTGGAGAAATAGGAGCTGGCAATTAGCCGACAGCTGAGCAGCCAGCTCAGAGAAGGAAGGGCTAAACCTAGCCCTGACAGTACCACCTCCTCAATGACCCCTCCCCCTCAGAGGACCACCAGGCTTGAGGGGGAAAACGTCTATGGAAATCACAGAGGAGGACAGGGGCATATACGTCCGAGGATGAGACCCAAGAGCGTACCCCTTCCAATGCACCAGGTACTGTATGCGCCCATGGAACCTACGGGAGTCAACAATGGACTGTACTTCATACTCCTCGTGGTTCTCAACATGTACAGGGTGAGGACGTGGCACAGAGGTGGTAAAGCGGTTGCAGACCAAAGGTTTTAATAAGGAGACATAAAATACATTTGAGATACGTATATTAGAAGGAAGGTCTAATGCGTAAGCCACTGGGTTAATCCTGCAAAGAATACGGAAAGGCCCAATAAACCGAGGTGCAAACTTCAGAGAGGGAACACAAAGTCTGAGGTTACGAGATGACAGCCAAACACTGTCCCCAACCTGGTAGGAAGGCGCAGGCAGGCATCTATGCGTCTGTGGTCAGCATGGAGTCTGTACCTATCATTAGCATGTTGCAAAGCCTCCTGGACTCGTGCCCAAGTGGAACGAAGACCATGGAGATGCTCCTCTAACGCAGAAATACTCTGCGGAACAAATGAGTCAGGCAGCATGGAACGTTGGAAACCATAGTTCGCCATAAACAGAGACAATCAGGAAGCAGAATTCAGGGCACTATTGTGAGCAAACTTTTCCTACGGTAATAGGTCTGACCAGTTATTATGATGGTCAGAAATGTAGCAATGGAGGAATTGCTCCAAGGACTGATTGGCTAGTTCTGTGGCCCCATTAGCCTGCGGGTGATACGCAGAGGAAAAGGTAAGCTAAATTCTGAGTGGAACCCGTCTTGTTAAAACCGCTGTATGGTCTTGGCCACCGTGCTGCAGCTCAGTGTCAGGGTATTCATGGTTCCCTCAATGAACTGTTGCTCCCCAGTGCCGGCAGCACTCATGAAGCCCCAGACCATGAAACTCCCACCACCATGACTAACAGCAGGCAAGACACACTTGTCTTTGTACTCCTAACCTGGTTGCCACCACACACGCCTGACACCATCTGAACCAAATAAGTTTATCTTGGTCTCATCAGACCACAGGACATAGTTCCAGTAATCCATGTCCTTAGTCTTCTTGTCTTAAGCAAACTGTTTGCAGGGTTTCTTGTGCATCATCTTTAGAAGAGGCTTCCTTCTGGGACAACAGCCATGCAGACCAATTTGATACAGTGTGCGGCGTATGGTCTGAGCACTGACAGGCTGACCCCTTCAACATCTGCAGCAATGCTGGCAGCACTCATACGTCTTTTTCCCAAAGACAAAAACTTCTGAATATGAAGCTGAGCACGTGCACTCAACTTCTTTGGGCGACCATGGCAAGGTGGAACCTGTCCTGTTAAACCGCTGTATGGTATTGGCCACCGTGCTGCAGCTCAGTTTCAGGGTCTTGGCAATCTTCTTATAGCTTAGGCCATCTTTATGTAGAGCAACAATTATTTTTTTCAGATCCTCAGAGAGTTCTTTGCCATGAGGTGCCATGTTGAACTTCCAGTGACCAGTATGAGAGAGTGAGAGCGATAAAACCAAAGTTAACACACTTGCTCCCCATTCACACCCAAGACCTTGTAACACTAATGAGTCACATGACACCAGGGAGGGAAAATGGCTAATTGGGCCCAATTTGGACAATTTTACTTAGGGGTGTACTCACTTTTGTTGCCAGCGGTTTAGATATGAATGGCTGTGTTGAGTTATTTTGAGGGGAAAGCAAATTTACACTGTTATACAAGCTGTACACTCACTACTTTACATTGTAGCAAAGTGTAATTTCTTCAGTGTTGTCACATGAAAAGATAGAATAAAATATTTACAAAGATGTGAGGGGTGTACTCACTTTTGTGAGATACTGTACACATACACTCAAATTAAACCTGAGAGTGTGCACTTTAAGCCCATATCCATTATATAACTATAGCTTGATTATGTTTTGGTAAATACCTGAAAAAATAGTGACTGTGTCCAAATATATATGGACCTACAGTGCCTTGAAAAGGTATTCATGCCCCTTGACATGTTCCACATTTTGTCAGGTTACAACCAAAAAAATGTAAATGTATTTTATTGGGATTTTATGTGATAGACCAACACAAAGTGGCATATAATTGTGAAGTGAAAGGAAAATGATAAATGGTTTTACAAATAATTATGTGAAAAGTGTGGCGTGCATTTGTATTCAGCCCCCCCGAGACAATACTTTGTAGAACCACCTCTCACTGCAATTACAGCAGCAAGTCTTTTTGGAGATGACTCTACATCTAGAGAGGGACATTTTTGCCCAATCTGTTCTGCAAAATAGCTCAAGCTCTGTCAGATTGGATGGAGAGCGTCTGTGAACAGCAATTTTTAAATATTGCCACAGATTCTCAATTGAATTTAGGTCTGGACTTTGACTGGGCCATTCTAACACATGAATATGCTTTGATCTAAACCATTCCACTGTAGCTCTGGCTGTATGTTTAGGGTTCTTTTTCGTGCTGGAAGGTGAACCTCCGCCCCAGTCTCACGTCTTTTGCAGACTCTTATGCCGCGTACACACAATCGGAATTTCGGCCAGCAAAAGACCGATGAGAGCTTTTCATCGGAAAATGCGACCGTGTGTAGGCTCCATTGGAATTTTGCTGGCCGAATTCCCACCAGCAAAAATTTGAGAGCATGTTCTCAATTTTTCAGACGGAAAAGGTTTCTATCGGAAATTCCGATCGTCTGTAGCAATTCCGAGGCGCAAAATTCCTACGCATGCTCGGAAACAATTCAATGCATGCTCGGAAGCATTGAACTTCATTTTTTCTCGGCTCGTCGTAGTGTTGTACATCACCGCGTTCTTGACGGTCAGAATTTGGTGTGACCGTGTATAGGCAAGACAGTTTGAGCGGGATTCCGTCGGGAAAACCATTAGAGCTTTTTCTGACGAGAATTCCGATCGTGCGTACGCGGCATAACAGTTTTTCTTTTAAGATTGCCCTGTAATTGGCTCCATCCATCTTCCCATCAACTCTGACTAGTGGGGATGGTCCCGATGTTTGAGCCGAACATAAGTTCGACTCGAACATCGGGGGTTTGTTTGTTCTTAGAACAAACGAGCCTTTAGCCAACGATGGCAAGTCCAAAAATAATCAGATTTTTTTATTTAAATCAATTTTTTTGATTTTTATTCAATTTATTTTAATAAAATGCGTTTGGAGTAAAAAATCTATCTAAAGAAAGCTTTCTATTTAAAGCGGTTCTGCACTGCTTTTTTTTGGGCTATATGCCAAGGCCATATAGCTAAATTGGGGGACTTACCTGTTCCATCTTCCATCTCGATCGCAGCCGGTTTTCCTCCGATAACATTCTTGATATTCTTCTTGTCTGCTGGGGGCCATCTTGCCTGTGGGCATGTGAAACCCCACAGGCACTTTAGATGGCCCAGCATGCACCGCCGTTACTGCGCCGAGCTCGCGCGTGCGCAGTAACGGCAAAGTGCAGCTCACGTTCTCCGAAATCTCGCGAGATGTCGGCACATCTGCCGACATCTCGCGAGATTTCGGAAGATGCCCGCACTGACTCCTGGGATCAATGACACCAGATCCCAGGAGACAGTGCGGCGTGACGAGGATCCCCGCACAGACCCCGCCCACCCTCGAAGAGACAGAAGACAGGGAGTCATCGATTACAAGGTAAGTAAAAAAAAAAAAAAAAAAAAAAACACATTTCATTTAGTACTCTTTGCCTGATTTGGAAGGCAAAGAGATTTACTAAATGAAATGTGTGCCGAACCGCTTTAAGATACATTAATAATTTAGTTTATTCAGCATGAAATGAAGCTTAGTTATGTAGCATGAGGCTTTATTATTCTGCAATATTAAAATTTTTGGTCATTCAATGAATCCAAGCTCTGCAAGCTGAGATAGACCATTGACTATTGACCATCACTGCATTGATGCATTCACACAATTTCACAGTATCCATGAGATAAACAAAAGTTCAGGAATATTCCTTTATCCCATTGTTTTACAAATCTATGTACACTACAAACTGTATGATTGAATTGGTTATGAAATCGCTGTTTTACTAACCTGACAGCTTATTATTCTAAATAGGAAACCTTAATTTTGTTTGCAAATATTAAAGATTCTAACTACCAGCAAGAATAAGTAGCGGGCATCCACTCACCTTCTGCCACCACGTCCCTCACCTTGTTGTGTCACTGCCGCATGACCATCCGTCCCATTAAAGTGAATGGGACGGTCGGTGGGTCAACAGCAGGTCAATAGAGGAGCCGCTGCGGGACAGAGATGGCAGTTTTTCTTTAAAAATTATGATTTCATTTGAGTTGATTTAAATCAAGCCTTTTTACTAGTGATTTAAATCGACTTGATTTAAATCAAATCCATGTAGTATATATAATACTGTTCAGAGTATATAGTGCAGTCTGTGTAGTATATAAAATACAGTGGACCGTATATGGTGCAGTCCGTGTAGAATATACAATTACAGTGCAGAGTATATATGCAAGAGTCTACGCATGCACCAATGGCACGTTGCCACAAGAGGAAATCTGTGCCAACTGAGCATGCACCAAAGACACCTCAGTGCGCTAACCCGTACCAGCGCAGAAGATTTGATGGAAAAAAGGCAGAAAAATGCCCAGGAGGCGCACAGGAAGTGACTTCAACCTGATGGAAAAAGGTGGGAAAATGCCCAGGAGGCGCACAGGAAATAACCTCAAACTTCCCTATATAAGCCCAGCCCAGACACTGCCAAATTGCTGGATTATCTTCAGCCCCACCTTGTTCCTGTGCTAGTGTGTGATCTGTCTGAACTTGCTGTGACCTGGAAACCTATTTGACTACTCTTGATTGCTGCTTGCCATTGACCTCGGATTTGTACTTTAACCATTCTACTTCTTTGCCCCTTTTGTACTCAGCTGCCAGATTGGAACCGACCCCGACTTGGATCTCGACCATTCTTCTTCTGATTAACCCTTTTATACTTCGTTGCCCAACTGGACTTGATCTCGGACTAAGGCTTGCACGGTGCTCCCCCCCCCTGCCACTCGGTGTCAACCAAGTCTCTGTCTCCATCTCCAGAGACTTCAAGGACCCGAGGTACAAGGGAGACCTCCCCACTACTTCGGTCTCACATCAGGTATGTGGCTCTCGTGACAGAATAATTCAGCCATGTCTGAGACTGAGGGGAGTGCTTTCCGCCTTCGAGGCCCTGTGCCAACAAGTGGAGTCTGTGTCTCAGGCCCATACAAGAGGGGTACTTTCAACTGGAAGGTTGGCTTTTGGCTGACTGCAATGGCCAATCCCTCAGGTCAGAGCCCTGCGGAACCACCTGTTATGGCTATTGATCAGCCCATCACTACTCCAGCTCCTGAACCACGGGTTCCTATACCGGGACGCTTTTCAGGGGTTCGCCACAAGTTTCTGGCTTTCAGGAACACCTATACATATACAGGAGAAGCCGTGCTAAATATATACCCAAATGTAATCTCTGGGCCAAAATAGATCAGCATCAAGTGAACCTCAAAATGCCTAAATCATGTAGTCAATACATAATCTTAGTGAAAAATATGTATGAATAAATATATTATATAATCAAGTGAAAAAAATTATACCAAGTGAAAAAATGTATACCAAAAAAATATATATATAAATTATAATATAAAGTGAACAAAGTCCTTCGGTGCAGTCCAAATTTGGTGAAAAATGTGATTTGAACATCAATGATGAGCAGGAAAGAATTGTTGACACATATATCACACCAGCACCTTCTGAATAAAAAGCTTACCAGAAAGTAAGCCAAATGTGCAGTTGGCTTAAACCCAGCCTAGGCCTTTTAATGGGGACATCATAAATGGAACCAGCAAGTAAACAAACAAAATCCTTATTGTTGATCAATAGGAACAAGACTAATGGCTCCAGATGCAGGATTTACCCCCCAAAAAAAGAAGAATCACAAAATAGCATAATATTGTCTCAAAAAATTGTAAATAAACATGTGAGGTTACTTTTACAAAGTAAAAGACAAAGGAGTGCAAAGGAGAGAAAAACACCCAGTGATCCAGACATAACTAATGAGTGTCCCAACACCACACAGAGGGGCTTCTTACCAGAGGCAAGCCCAAATCAGCACCAATAGTCCTGAGCGAAGCACTTGCCAATTGGAATGAATATGGGGGACCAGTCACATCCTCGATATCGGCATGTACATATACCACTTAGACCAGTTCCACTTGGACAGAGTTCCAGCAGTTTCAGGAACACCTGTCAACTATACTTTACCTTACAGCCTAGGACCTTGCTTCAGAGGATACAAAGGTTGGGTTCGTAGTAGCCTTACTTACAGAAGAACCTCAAGCATGAGCTCATCAGTTATTGGAAAGGGAGAGTCCTATACTGCACTCACTGTCTTCTTTCTTCAATGCCATGGCAATGCTCTATGATGATCCACAACGAACCACCATGGCTTAAACAGTGTTGACCTCTCTACAACAGGGGAAACACCCTGTTGAGGACTACGTAACGGAATTCCGCAAGTGGGCTGCAGACACTGCATGGAACGATGCTGCCTTGCGCCATCAGTTTCGCTTGGGCCTGTCCGAGCCCCTCAAAGACGAATTAGCAAAAGTGGGGCTCCCTGATACATTGGAATCTACAATGTAGTTGGCTATACAGCTTGATCACAGACTCAAAGAACGTCGCAGGGAACGATCCAGTATGGCCTGTTCCACGTGGATGCTCCCACGAGTACCCATGGCTCCACACCTGAGACCCACGCATCAATCCCAATTCATGACGCAGAACCGATGCAACTCGGCTTAGTTCGTGCACCCCTCACACCCGAAGAGCAACAACGCCGTCGCCTGAACAATCTTTGCCTATATTGTGGTGGAGCGGGTCACTTTCTTCAGGGATGTTCCATTAGGCCAAGTAAGTGGATCGAACCCCCATCTGTTTCACCGTACGTTGTTAATTCCTCATATTTCACTCTCTGCCTCTCTTTGCAGATACCGGGAAGGATAATCTGAGTAGCAGCCATTATTGACTTTGGGGCTTGCAGCTGCTTTAGTGACATCCACTTCTCCAAAAAGTATGGAATCCCACTATGCAAGAAGCCATTTACCGTTCATTTGGCAGATGGCTCCACACCAACCTCAGTCCCATGAGACCACCCTCATATTGGCCATCACCGAAGATCATCGGGAATATCTCCGGCTGGACATGATTTCTTCCCCCATTTTTCCGGTTATTTTGGGGTTACCATGGCTTCGACAGCACCAGCCACAGATTGATTGGTCCACTAAAGTTGTGTCTTTCGCCTCACTTTCGCTTACACCACTGTTTCCCACAATGAGCCTGCTTGATGGTTCAACCCCTTTCCACAAATGACAACACTCTTCTCCCCCAGGTTTACAGAAACTTCCTGGATGTCTTCGACAAGAAGGCGGCTGAATCCCTGCCACCTCACCGGCCGTATGATTGCCCCATTGAGCTTCGTCTTGGTTCTGCAATACCATTTGGAAGGATCTTCCCACTCGCTGAGCCTGAATTAGAAGTCCTCCGAAAATACATCGATGACAATCTTAGGAAAGGGTTCATCCAGCCCTCTACCTCTCCTGCTGGCACTGAACTCTTCTTTGTGGAAAACAAGGACCATTCTTTAAGACCATGTATCGACTTCAGAGAATTGAACAGTGTCACAATCAAGAATCTATACCCGTTGCCTCTAGTCCCTGAGCTCATCCAGAAGTTCCACACCACCAAGGTATTCTCAAAATTGGACCTAAGGGGGGCCTACAATTTAATACGGATAAGAGAGGGCGATATATGGAAAACGGCCTTTCGTACTAGGTTTGGTCATTTTGAGTATTTGGTCATGCCATTTGGGCTGTGTAACGCTCCAGCAACTTTCCAACACTTGGTGAATGACATCTTTTGGGATTTTCTTGACCTCTTTATGATAGTGTACTTAGATGACATCCTTGTTTTTTCACCTTCCCTCAAGGCACATCATATCCACATGCACACGCACACGCCAAGCTTGAAAAATGTGAGTTTGAGAAAGATACCATACAATTCCTTGGCCTCATTATTTCAACTTCTGGCATCTCCATGGACCCCCAGAAGGTAACTGCAATTCTTGAATGGCCAGTACCCTCGGACCGTAAGAGCGTCCAGAGGTTCGTGGGATTCGCTAATTTTTATAGAAGATTCATCAAATGCTTCTCGTCAATAATTTCACCTATCACACAACTCACTAAGCAAAACAGCCGTTTTCTGTGGTCCCCCTCAGCACAAACGGCTTTCAACAAACTCAAGAAGCAATTCAACTCTGCCCCAGTCCTTCGTCATCACGACCCAGCTCTGCCTTACGTGTTGGAGGTCGATGCTTCAGAGATTGCGGTTGGGGCAGTCCTTTCTCAGCGCCACGAAACCACAGCCATCTTGCATCCTGTTGCCTTCTTTTTCAGGAATTTGTCCCCAGCCGAAAGAAATTATGATGTAGGGGATCGGGAACTCCTTGCTATTAAACTAGCCCTGGAAGAATGGTGATATCTATTGGAAGGAGCCTCGCACCCTATACGTGTCTACACTGATCATAGGAATTTGGAATACCTGCGTACAGCTAAACGTCTCAAACCTAAACAAGCCAGATGGGCTCTCTTCTTCACCCGATTTCAAATGCATATCACGTACCATCCGGGATCCAAGAATTGTAAACCTAATGCTCTTTCCCACATGTATCCCACATCAGATAACTCGCCAACAACAGACACGATACTCCCTGCCTATGATTTCTTCTTGCTTACGGATGACCTCTTGTCCAGGATTAAACTGGCCTCCTCTCTAGACCAACTGCCCTCAGGAGAACTGAATTTATTCACTCTTGAGAAGAGAATACGGGGGGCATATGATCAACATGTTCAAATATATAAGGGGTCCATATCGTGAACTTTGTGTTGACCGTAAAGTGAATAACTCAACACCGAGGACACAGGGGCACTCTTTACGTCTAGAGGAAAAGAGATTTCATCTCCAAATATGGAAAGGTTTCTTCTCACCGGACTCCTCCGCTATCTTCTTCTAGCTCTTTTACTAGCGGAGGAGCCCGGCTTTCTCCTTCGTCACCACCGCCGTCTGTGGGTCTTGTTCCGACTTCGGGGGTCTTGTCCCACTCTTCTGTTCTTCTTGCTGGGCCTCCGCTTTCTTATTGCAGCTCTTTTACTAGTGGTGGCCAAGTCTTCTGTCGCCTTCTGCTTCTTGTTCTTCTTTCTTCATCCGATGTTGACACAACGCTGTCTCCGCTTCTAATTGCCCAGACGTGTTGTGCGGCCAGTTATATAGGGACAAGGGGCGGGGCCACCGACTCATGTCACATGGTGACCCCACCACCCTATGATGTCACAGTCCCGGAGGATACTGGGACTGTGACATCATAAGGGGGCAGGGTCACCATGTTACTTGGTAAAGACTTTGTTCCCTTTTTAAATATAGGCACCACGTTTGCCCTGCGCCAATCCAGTGGTACTATTCCCATCATTAATTAGTCCCTAAAAATTAAATACAATGGTTTTGAAATTACAGAGCTCAATTCTTTTAGGATCCATGGGTGGATGCCATCAGGTCCAGGTGCTTTATCCACCTTTATTCTGTCTAAATATTTCTGGACCATATCACTTTTTGAGCCATTGTGGATCATTCGGGGCTGTGTCAATACCACCCCCATTATATTCGCTAAAGCCCATCTCCATCCTCTCCTTCCACACAGCCACAACAATAAGAGAACATGATTCCAGCAAGGTCTGCTGGAGTGCCTATCAAGGGTGTGTATCATTTGGAACCTGTGCTTTGAGAGCGGCTTATCTTTTTCTTCACAATAAGAGAGTACCGACCACCTCCACATCTCAGTAGCCTGTATTCTCATATTTTAACTATCCACAATTAACAAGTAATGTTTATTGTGTTAGGATTATTGCTTATTTCTACTTCATCATACTTCTCCATGGATGTCATACCTATATGCCTACCTCTCTACTGGCCCTCTGCTTTGTATACCCACCTCTCCTTCTTCCTCCCTTATTCTAATGCCCCTCACCCCGTCTTTACCACTCTGCAGACAAGACTGCACCTACTACCAAAAATGTTTGTTGTTAAACTGCACAACAGTATTGGTTTTATTTTCATCCACAATATTGTACTCTTAATGTACACCTTTCCTTGTATGAATGAATGAATGATTTGTATAGCGCTGCAAATGCGAACTGAATCGCCTCAAGGCGCTTGGTCTGTCCTGTGTTGTCCTGCTTATTAGAAGAGGTGGGTCTTGAGTTTTTTTCTGAAGGCCCGATGGTTTTCTTCCATGCGGATGTTGGTGGGTAGAGCGTTCCATAGCCGAGGTCCTTGGACTGCGAATCTTCGTTCTCCCTTAGATTTGTAGTGGGCTTTAGGGATGAGAAGGCGGTTTTGGTTTGTTGATCGAAGGCTGCGATTCGGTATGTATTGTTTTATTTTCTCACATAGGTATTGAGGAGCGTTTCCCTTGTGTACATTTGTGGGTGACACAGAGGGTCTTGAATGTAATCCTATCCTTTACCATTAGCCAATGGAGGGTCCTTAGGGATGGAGAGATGGATTCCCAGGGTTTATTTCCCGTGACTAGTCTTGCTGCTGTGTTTTGGACGACTTGTAGGTGTGCAATCTAGTAATCAGGTAGTCCTATGTAGAGGGAATTTGCGTAGTCGAGTCGCGAATTGATGATTGTTCCAACTACTACTGCTTTCTCCTTTTCTGGAAAGAAGGGGATGAGTCTGCGTAGCAGGCGGAGAAGATGATGGGATCCACTGACTACTGATCCTATTTGTGCATCCATAGTCATCTCTGAATCAAAGATGACTCCAAGGCTTTTGGCTTTGGTGCTTGGAAGGATGGTCTATCCAAGGATGGTTGTGGTGTCCATGAGGTCTTAGTTTTTTTATTTCGGTTTGCGTTGAGGAGCAGAAGTTCTGTTTTCGATCCATTGAGTTTGAGGGAGCTAGTGGTCATCCAGTCATCTATCAATGTGAGACATTTTTCTAGTTCCTGGTATTGGTCTTTTTGTCCGGTGATTCGGAAGTACAGTTGAGTGTCGTCAGCATATGAGTGGAAGCATAGATCCGATTTGCTGATGATTTTGAAGAGTGGACGGATGTAAATGTTGAAGAGTACTGGTGACAAGGGTGATCCTTGAGGGACTCCATAAGAAATTGCCCGGGTTTCAGAAGTGAAGACTCCTAGTTTCACTGTCTGTGACCGATTTCCTAAGAAGGAAGCGAACCATGGAAGATCTAAATCTGTAACTCCACTTCTTTGAGGCGGATGGGAAGAGTAATGTGGTCCACTGTGTCGAACGCTGCGCTAAGGTCCAGCAGTACCAAGAGACGCGATTCTTCATCATCAGCTGCTTCCAGGGCGTCGTCCCATATTTTCAGAAGTGCCGTTTCTGTGCCATGGCGGAAGCCTGATTGCAGTGGGTCCAAGAGTTTGTGTGTGTCCAGGTGGAGTTGTAGCTGTTGTACTACTGTTTTCTCCATAATCTTGGAGATGGTGTTCAGGCTTGTTACCGGTCTGCGATAGTTAGGATCTTTGGGGTCGAGGTTGGGTTTCTTTAGGAGTGGTTTGACCATGCCTTGCTTGAGGGCGATTGGAACAAACCCTTCTTTGAACGACTGATTTACTAGGTGTGTAATAGAAGGGGCCAAGATGTCGGAACATTCTTTCAAGAGTTTTGTGGGAATAATGTCTTTGGGTGATGTACTGTCTCAGAGGCTCTTGATGATGTTTTTGGTATTATCAGTGGTGATCGGGGTAAGCGAAAATTTGGTGGATTGTGTGATGTTCGAGTGGATTTCCTTACCTGTCTTTGGTTGAATACGTTTTTTTTTTTTTTGAATTATTTCCCAAATGTTGTCGATTTTGTTGATAAAAAAAAATCAGATAACTCGTCGCAGTATTCTTGAGTTTCGTTTGCTGGGG
Source organism: Lithobates sylvaticus (assembly GCA_028564925.1). Taxonomy (NCBI): domain Eukaryota; kingdom Metazoa; phylum Chordata; class Amphibia; order Anura; family Ranidae; genus Lithobates; species Lithobates sylvaticus. Next base: position 587,295,282 of record CM053028.1, read on the forward strand.
GCTCAAGGCAGGTGGGGTTTATAGTCTGGGCGACTAGTTTGAAAAGTTCACGTGGGCGGTTTAAGACTTTTGAAAAGGGGTTTGATAAATGTTCTTTTTTTGCTTTGAAAATTGCTTTGTGATATTTCTTGGTGAGTATTTTGTAGTTTGTATGACTTTCCTTTGTAGAATTTCTTCTCCAGGCTCTTTCAGCTCTTCTGTGTTCCCGTTTCAGTAGAGTAAGAGTGCCATTAAACCAACCAGAATTTTTCCTGCTGATGGATGCTCTACGTTTTGGAGCGACTGAGTCTGCTGTTTGTAGTAATGCCTTGTTTAAGGAGCTGAGTGTTTTTTCTGTTGAGTGGTTTAGATTTAGGGTTGCTATTTTGTTTGATATTGTGGTTTTGAAGATTTCCGAGTACAATTTCTTTTCATCACAATAAAGAAATGTTGAAAGTAAATAAAATCGGGAGTGTTGAGTACATATTAGGCCCCTTTCACACTTGTGTGACCTGAAAGTTGTGTGATTTTACCACGATTATTATGCAACTCTAAGCAATGCCAGTGCAATCTTAAAGGTCTATTGACATCAAATCGCATCAAAGTCAGACCAAAGTAGTGCAGGGACTACTTTGAAGTCGCACAGGTATGAATGGTACTCATTGGAAAACATGGGAAATGACTTGTCATGCGACTTCGCAGTCCCAAGTCGCAGGACAAGTGTGAAAGGGGCCTAAAGGAATAAAAAACAGTCCTCTGGAAACTGAACAATGGGAGTGCTGCTGCTGATAGATTGCAGTGCTCCCCAAAGCAGCCTATGTGTAACAAGAAAAAAAATTCAAATTAGCACACATCTCATAGTGCAGTACCGTGAGAAGAATTTAATAATGAAAACCAATAAAATATTACACTCACAAACAATGAGAGAGGGGGTGCAGTGGAAAGCAGGATCCTGGAGCTGATGTGAAGTCTGTGCAAGGAATGCCTTTCCCCCTGCCTTGGCCACACCTTGGGAAGAAGCGATGGCTGCTGCTGGAGATTCTGACACTGCAGGAAGAGATGACAGGAGCCGCTGGGGTCTAGGAACTGTCTAGAAAAACTACCTGTAGTACACCGCACCTTCCTATTACCAGGGTTTTATATTTGATGCTTTAATCTGTATTTTTTCTCTGTCTTTACTTAAATAAATGAACCGCCAAGTTCTTTCCTGAAGAAGCCATACGGCGAAACATGTAGAAAAAATATGAACGTGACCACAGTAAATCATGGTCAGTAATAGGATGTTTTGCACACATCTTTGGCTATAATTATATTGTATGTACTGTTTTTATGATATTGTTCAGTTAATAAAAATGTTATATATTGTTGATTCAATATTTTGTCGTTATGCACCCTTAAAGTCCCACATCTCTCAAATATTTGCACTTATCTATGCGGGATGTTGGTGCCATAACTCATGTAGATGTTAATACTGGCCTCTGTCCACATACTTTACTTTCGCTACACAAGTTTAGTGCAATAAGTCAAATCAAGCTACAAGCAAATGTTAAAAGGGCACCTTCAGTTACGGCTGGTGCTCGATAATTCGGGGGGGGGGGGGGGATCACGCGCTTCAAAACCCCCCCCCCCCACTGCAATTCATGGTCCAGCATCCCTGTATGTAGATCGGGGAGCCGGACACATGGCTAGGGGGGGCGGCGCCCGTGCACCCTCTATGGATGGACCTCCACTGGGCACCCTGCAAGCCTGAAGCATTGTTCACGATTATATTAAACAGCTAGTTTCTTCAAACGTAACCCTTCACCCACTGCACCCCCTCTCTCATTGTTTGTGGGTGTAATATTTTATTGTTTTTCATTATTAAATTCTTTTCACGGTACTGCACAATGAGATGTGTGCTCTCTTTTTTTCTTTTGTCTTGTTCCACAAAAATGACATTGCAATTTATCCGATGAAAGTGCATGTACAGTTCTTCTGTGTGAATGGTGGTAAAATAAAAACAAAGAAGGCATGCCTGAAATCAACCCTATAAATTGAAAATATGTGTTAGTCGAGTATGATAAATACTGCCATCAATTTGATTAATAAGTTAAAGCGGAGTTACACCAAAAAGTGGAACTTACGCTTTTCGGAACCCTTCCCCCCTCCGGTGTCACATTTGGCACCTTTCGGGGGGGGGGGCAGATACCTGTATAAGACAGGTATTTGCACCCACTTCCGAACATAGACTACGCCACTTCCCCTCGCTGTCTGCTGGGGGACACACGGGTCCCAGAGACAGCAGGGACCATTCGGATTGCGCAGCGCGACTCGCGCAAACGCAGTAGGGAACCAGGAAGTGAAGCCGCAAGGCTTCACTTCCTGATTTCCTTACCGAAGATGGCGGCGGCAGCATCCGAGGACCGAGGGACGGTTCAGCCTCGGTGCCGACATTGCGGGTGCCCTGGACAGGCAAGTGTCCTTATTTTAAAAGTCAGCAGCTGCAGTATTTGATTTCGGCGCACCTCCGCTTTAATCAACATAGTGATTGCCAGGGGCGGACTGACAACTCATGGGGCCCCCGGGCAATAGGAGATTATGGGGCCCCCAGGCAATCAGAGATTATGGGGCCACACAGTATACACACACACACGCAGTATACAATCACACAGTATACACATACATGTACACACAGTGTACACACAGACATGTTTCTATTGGCTGAGAAGGTACTGGAGAGGTGGGGCAGCTATAATCTCTGGATTTTTAGACCAAAAGGACGTCGGTAAGGGACATTTCAGAAACAGATGTAAAAAAACCACAGATTTTTACATACTGTCTTTGGTTTTACTGAGGCTGGCAACCCTGATGGGGCCCCCTAGTGGCCCAGGGCCCTCGGGAAGTGCCTGAGTGGTCAAATGGTCAGTCCGCCCCTGGTGATTGCTAATAATAGTCTTCACCTGGTGGCCATAACAGAGTATTTTTCCTGAAATCCCTTCATCACGAAAAAGATTAATACAGCATTATGGCTACAGATGGAGCCAATGATCATAGGAAATTACTGTATGAAAATAACGAACACGGTCATGAAACTATTAAAAAAAAAAAGTGTTTGTGAAGCTTCCACTATAAAATGTACGCAGCCAGCAAAAGGTAATGACTACATTTTTATTTTTCTACTGCTAACAATAGCCAAAAACTCTTCTCCTTATGAACTGTTTCTTACATGATGAAGATCAGCCATGGAGTATATCTGAGGTGTATATCAGGGTGTGCTTCTTCCCCACATGAGAGCAGTGATGTCCAGCAACATTCATATAGAAAACATTTCCCGAACTCAAGGCACTAATACACCTCGAGGGTTGTGTGGGATCCCTGATGTACAGGAAGACAGGACTTCAGTGAGGAACATTTCCCTCACTCAGGACAGGAAAGTGGCTTCTTCCCCGGTGGGAGATCTCCAATGTCTGTAAAGATCGGACTAATCTGAAAAACATTACCCGCACTCAGGACAGCAATACTGCTTTTATCCCCCGTGTGAGACCTCTGATGTATGACAAGTTCTGATTTTTGTTTAAAACCTTCCCCACACTCAGAACAGAAATACGGCTTCTCACCCGTGTGCACTCTCTGATGTTTGTTAAAATCAGACTTGTCCGAAAAGCATTTCCTGCACCTAAGACAGGAATACGGTTTTTCCCCCGTGTGCAATCTATGATGTGTGTAAAGATTAGTTTTCCGTGAAAAACATTTCCCGCACTCAGGACAGGAATACGACTTCTCACCCGTCTTGGACCTTTGGTGCGAGACAAGTTCTGATTGTTGTTGAAGATCTTTCCCGCCCTCGGAACAGGCAAATGGCTTCTCCCCTGTGTGAGACCACTGATGTGTGGCAAGTTCTGATTTATGTTTAAATCTTTTATCGCAATCAGAACAGAAATACGGCTTCTCCCCTGTGTGCACTCTCTGATGTTTGTTAAAATCAGACTTGTCTGAAAAGCATTTCCTGCACTCAAGACAGGAATATGGCTTTTCCCCCGTGTGCAATCTCTGATGTGTGTAAAGATTGGTTTTACGTGCAAAACATTTCCGGCACTCAGGACAGGAATACGGCTTCTCCCCCGTGTGAGATCTCTGATGCGAGACCAGATCTGATTTTTGTTTAAAATATTTTCCGCAAACAGAACAGGAATACAACTTCTCACCTGTGTGTAATCTATGATGTTTGTTAAGTACGGACCTGTCTGAAAAACGTTTCCCGCACTCAGGACAGGAATACGGCTTTTCCCCCGTGTGTGATCTCTGATGCAGGACAAATGCAGATTTTCGTACAAAGCATTTGCCGCACTCAGAACAGGAAAACGGCATCTCCCCCGTGTGAAATTTCTGATGTGTTCTAAGATTGTTCTTCTGTGAAAAACATTTACCGCAGTCAGGACAGGAATATGGCTTTTCTCCTGTGTGAAACCTCTGATGTACGACAAGTTGCGATTTATGTACAAAAGATTTCTTACACTCAGGACAGGGATATGGCTTTTCCCCTGCGTGAGAACTCTGATGTTTATGAAGATTGGACTTAAGTGAAAAACATTTCCCGCACTCAGGGCAAGAATGCGGCTTCTCACCTGTGTGGGTTCTTTTATGCACATTGAGATAGCATTGAAATTTGAAACACTTCCCGCACTCAGTACAGGGAAACCTCTTATCTGTCGGAAGGACGGCACCGTCCCTCACAGTCTGAGGTTCCTCAGGATAAGAGGAATAAGATGGTCCATCTACACTGTGTGGTGCCAGATGGACATTTGAGGTAGTCTGGTTTTCTCCTGGACTATACTGTGTGATGTCCTCATCTTCTACTTTACAGTCTGGAGACAAAGTGAGACAATCCTCTGAGGTTTTCCTCATCTCCCGTCCATCTATTAAAATAGAAATAAAAAGATTATTACTAGACATGAGCAGATTGGTTCCCCTAAATCAGGACCCACATCAGGCAGCTTTGTCTCTGAGGATCTTACAATTCCCCCCTCAAGGTAACTAGTAAATGGGTCCTCTGATCTCCTACCAGATCATTTCTTTATTCATGGACCTTAGTCAGAGAGTGAGGAAACAACGAGAACTGTCTTTTATAGGAGTGACAGTGATGAGGAGATTATAGGACGAGTGTCCCCACCCCCTCTATCACTCATTGCCATCTTCCCAACACAAGAAGTCCTGCACTTCCTTATTTAGTTCATCATTTGGTCATGAATAACAGCGGGGCTGAGCCCCACCAGAGGTCAGAGAGTGAGGATGGGCGGGAGAACAACCAAGATGACGACTGGACTGATCCTGAAGACCTCCATCATTGGGTTATTGACTCCTCCCTCATTATCACTTTCTATTTAAGGTTCCAAAGTTGAAGGAGGTTGTTAACCTCTGAAATCTATATTTCTGATTTATTAATCAAAAAATATGATATGGGTTAAATAAGAGTTCTATTGACCAGGAGGAAAAGCTTTAAATATAATAGCATTTATTAAAAGTAGTTAAAAGTCTAGCTAATACACAAATCTCTAGCTATGGTCTTACATCAAGGAATAAAATACTAGGTTGAAATAAAATATATACATGAAGGAATATAGAGTATATTCCTTCAGACAGTGATCTACAAGCATATTTAGTTACAAGTAGCAGGGCATACCCTTCCCTGATAGCTGCCATCCTACCCATATTCCATTCTGCTGGCTGGTTTCCCCAAAAGAGCAAGTTGCCGCCTTTTTCTCTGAGTATATCCCTTAATGCTGATGCCCCATAGGCTGGCCTAGCGTGACTTCTGATTGGTTAGCTTTCCTAAGCCAGCCCCCTTTAATGCAAATCCTAGTGATGCAGATACACTTGAATGGTCCCGGGAAGTTTAAGCATTGAAACCTGGGGTGGGACTCACTTCATTGCATATCCCAGCATGGGGTCCTTTGAAGTGAGTATGTGTAAAACAATGGGTTTGAAACCCATTGTTTGTACACAAAAGCCTGGGCACCGTCTTGTCTGCTTAGCCTAACCTTCTTGGTGGCTCCGTTACATGGATACAAAGCTAGTTGAACTATATTCATAATTACAATATTTCACAGCTATTAATGGAGATTTCACAAACTCATAAGGCAACAAGGTTATCACCATTATTATCAACATGTAAAAGTCTGTGCTCCAATCAAATTATCAGATATAAAATGTCCAGCTGGTAGGAAATGGATGTAACAAAAAATAGTATATATTATGTTTATACAATAGCAGTGTGTAGAGAGCAGAAGTCAGGGCTATGTAATGTACAGCTTATTGTATAGCATACAACAAATAGGACTACAGTATATCGTATAAAAATCCTGTAATGTACAATATAGGAGTATATAGCGCAGGGGTCAGAAGTATGCAATGTACAATATATAGTGTAGGGGTCAGGAGAATGTAATGTACAATATAGAGTATATATTGCAGGGGTCAGAAGTATGTAATGTACAATGTAGAGTATATAGTGTAGGGGTCAGGAATATGCAATGTACAATACAGAGTATATAGTGCAGGGGTCAGGAGTATGTAACATATAACTTATTGTACAAAACACTATAGTTAAAACTATATTGTATCAGTAAGTCAATCAATAAGTAAGCAATGTACATGTATCAACCTGCCCTAGGCGGGATAGATTTAGTTTTGGCTCTGCTGTACTCAGTGGACAGCCATCTATTTTCTATCTATTTTCAATTTGCTGGAGGACACTACCCTGGTACCCGGGCTGGCAGCCCCTGCATAGGTAAGGGAAACCCGTTTATTTCTAGTGGCCCCTCCAGTGGTGAGAAATACATACCCTAAAGCAGTGGTCTCCAAACATTTTAAAAAAATGGTCAGTTTACTGTCCTGCAGTGTGGCAATCGGAATAGAAAGTTTCCCAGCATCAGTGGAAGTAAACAATGCCCCATCTTTGGTGCCATTGAAAGCAAATGTGCCCTATCATTAATGCCATTGGGAGGAATTGTGCCCCTTCATTAGTGTCATTGGGCCCCATTGTTTGTGTCACTGGGATGAACTGTGCCCCATCATTGGTAAAAATTGTACCCTTTCGTTGGTGTCAGTGGATGAAATAGTGCCCCATGGGGCAAACAAAAGCAATCAAAGGGTCGCAATTTGGAGAACACTGCTTTAGAGTATTAAGTGCAGGGCTTAAGACTACATAATGTGCAATATAAATCATTTAGTGTAATGGTCAAGACTTGTAATATTGTTTTTCAGTAATCATAAGTAGTCTAACGGTTTACTTAACCGCTTCCCGACCGCCTCATGTAGATATACGTCTACAGAATGGCACGGGCAGGCAAATGCACGTACGGGTACGTCCCCTTTAATTTGCCTGCCCGGGGGGCGGCGCGCTCGCGACCCGGTCGGGAGCTCCGTGACCACGGCCGCGGGACCAGCGGACCCGATTGCCGCTGGTATCCCGCGATTGGGTTACGGAGCTGAAGAACGGGGAGAGGTCTATGTAAACAAACCTCTCCCCGCACTTCCTACACTGACTGTCAGTGATCGGCGGTTCCCTGTCATCGGGAACGCCGATCAATGACGTCAGACGTACAGCCACGCCCCCCTACTGTAAAAAAACACAACACGTCACACTGACTCCTCCCCGCCCCCTAGTGGTTAACCCCTTCACTACAACTGTCATTTACATAGGAATCAGTGCTATTTAAATAGCAGTGATTGCTGTATAAATGACAAATGTCCCAAAAATGTGTCAAAAATGTCCGATGTGTCCGCCATAATGTCGCAGTCACAATAAAAATCGCTGATCGCCGCCATTATTAATAAAAAAAAAAAAATATTAATAAAAATGCTATAAAACTAGCCCCTATTTTGTAAACACTATAACTTTTGCGCAAACTAACCAATAATCGCTTATTGCGATTTTTTTTACCAAAAATATGTAGAAGAATACGTATCGGCCTAAACTGAGGAAAAAAAAATGTTTTTTTATATATTTTTTGGGGATATTTATTATAGCAAAAAGTAAAAAATATTGCATTTTTTTCAAAATTGTCGCTCTATTTTTGTTTATAGCGCAAAAAATTAAAACCGCAGGGGCGATCAAATACCACCAAAAGAAAGCTCTATTTGTGGGAAAAAAAGGACGCCAATTTTGTTTGGGAGCCACGTCGCACGACCGCGCAATTGTCAGTTAAAGCGACGCAGTGCCGAATCGCAAAAAGGGGCCTGGTCCTTTGGCTGCCAATTGGTCCGGGGCTGAAGTGGTTAACCACTTCGCATCCAGGCCAATTCTGACATTTCTCTCCTACATGTAAAATTCATAATTTTTTTTGCTCGAAAATTACATAGAACCCCCAAACATTATATATGTTTTTTTTTAGCAAAGACCCTAGAGAATACAATGACGCTTGTTGCAACTTTTTATCTCGCACGGTATTTGCGCAGCAATTTTTCGAACACGTTTTTTTCAGAAAAAAAACAATTTCATGCTTAAAAAAAAAACCAAACAATAAAGTTAGCCCAATTTTTTTTGCATAATGTGAAAGATGAAGATACGCCGAGTAAATAGATACCCAACATGTCACGCTTCAAAATTGCACGCGCTCGTGGAATGGCGCCAAACTTTGGTATTTAAAAATCCCCATAGGCGACGTTTTAACATTTTTTACTGGTTACATGTTTTGAGTTACAGAGGAGGTCTAGGGCTAGAATTATTGCTCTCGCTCTAACGTTCGCGGCGATACCTCACATGTGTGGTTTGAACACCGTTTTCATATGTGGGCGGGGCTTACGTATGCGTTCACTTCTGCGTACGAGCTCACGGGGACAGGGGCGCTTTAAAAAATTTATTTTTTTTTATTATTGTTAATTTGACTTTTATTTTTTAAATTTGACAGTTTAAAAAAAAAAAAAAAAAAATTGATTACTTTTATTCCTATTACAAGGAATGTAAACATCCCTTGTAATAGGAATATTACCTGATCGGACCTATTAACAGTGAGATATGGGGTCAATAAGACCCCACATCTCACCTCTAGGCTGGAAAGCCTAAAAAAAAAAAAAAAAAAAAAAAAAGATCACCGCTTCCCAGCGGAGGCGGCGCCGTTATTCGATTGCAGAGGCCGGGCGTGACGTCATCACATCGCGCCCGGCCTCCGAACGATCATAGAGACTCCGGCGACCATCTGGTCCGCCGGAAATCTCTATAGTGATCATCCGGTGCCGGCGGTTCCTGTGTCCGACTCACCGATGGAAGCGGTGAGTCGGTAGAAGCACCGGAGGGCGGCGGGGGGGGGGCGATCCCTCCCGCCGCCCATAAGAACGATCAAGCGGCGGAACAGCCGCTATGATCATTCCTATGGTGCAGGGAATCGCCGGCTGAAACCGGCAATATCTGAATGATGTCTGTAGCTACAGGCATCATTCAGATATACCCCCGCAAACCGGAGGCCATCATATGACGGCCGACGGTCGGGAAGTGGTTAAGTAAGAACATTTGCAGAGGTCCCACACCGCTGCCTCCCATCTCCTGAGACTGCACTCAGTGACTTGGGTCTGAGACTATACAGACATATCCCTCCACACATGTCTCGGGTGCCTAGGCCGAGCAATGAATATGAAGAAAATTAATATTTCCCTGCTAGTCGAAACCCAGAATCTCCATAAATCCAGTCTAGATACATAAATTGTGTCTGCAGCACAGAGAAGGAAAATTATTTGAGGGGAATACAGGACGGGGAACTCAGCTCAGGAAAGTGACCAGGGTATTACAGGCTGATATCACTGAGTCCTTGACCTACTCTGCACCAATCAGTGAGCAGTATGGGTGGAGGAATGTATTTAGTGTTAATAACCCACCTGTGCTGATCTCTGTAGGAGTGTCCTCCTCTATAAATGTCCCCGTTATTCCATCCTCCTCCATAGACTGCTGATCATCCCTCACATACCTCTCTTCTTCTTCTGTTTTAATGTCAACTTTTATATCTATCAGATCTTCATCCTAAACCAAGAGAATGATGGAAAATAACAACTGTAAACTATAACCTTTAAAATTATGCCATCACATAAAAAAAAAAAAAAAAATCTACGTCCATGTTCTAGATGCTCAGTCCCACCAACCTTGTCATGGTGAGGGATGGTGTGATCTTCCTGTGTGGAATCTCGTGAATACAGAGAACGGGGAAACCTCTCGTGTGGGTTCCTGTTATTCAGGGAATCCTTCATAATGTCCTTGTAGGAATCCTTGTGTCCTGAAAATGCCTCCATCACTCCATATTCCTCATCCTCCTCTTTATACTCTTCTTTAACTATATTATTATCCCTGAGGTTTCCAGTCTGAAAGATATAATAAAACATTCATTGTAACAAACATACATCCCTTCTTCTGCTGTTTTAACCTCAAATTTTGGAATCTCTCAGGTTTTTACTCTGAATATATTATTTTAAAAAAAGACATAAATTGTAATAATACAGATAATCTACAGATCCTAATAATACTATCAGTGATTGTCCATCATGACGTCCTTGTAGAGATCCTTGTGTCCTTCTAAATACTCCCACTCCTCCATGGAGAAATAGACAGTGACATCCTGACACCTTATAGGAACCTGACACACACAATGATACAGTCACCATCCAGACACATCCCTTGTCTGTTACTGGATAATGTCCCAGAATTCCCAGCACCGCTCACCTCTCCTGTCAGCAGCTCCATCATCTTCTTGGTGACTTCTAGAATCTTCTTTTGGCTGTTTATTTCTGGTGTCAGGGAGTGAGGTGGAGGCACTGTGATGGTCATACGATCTCCAGACTTCATAGGAGGAAAACTCTATTCAAGAAAAAACAGTAATATCATGTCACATTCCCAGAATCCTCCTCACCTCTCCGGTCAGCTCTGTGCTTCATTAATAGAGATAAGAGTGGTCATGTGACCTCCCAGAATCCCCCTCACCTCTCCGGTCAGCAGGTAGATGATCTCCAGGGTGAGGTTTAGTAACTTCTCAGTCATGCGACTCCAGTCCTCCTCCATCTTCCTTGGTTTGGTCATATTATCATTGCAGGTTTCTCTGTAGACAGCGAGTTACCTGGACGGTATCAGTTGTACAATATTAGGATGGGGATGTAAGGGGTTAATAGGCGGGTTGCCCCCCATTAGGAATCGGCTTCTCTCTAGTATTTTTAAAAGCTGTTGCTTGCAGAGTTACCAAAGCTATTGAAGTCACATTACAATGTACAATGTCACCCCCAGAAAAAAAAAAAGTTGGCCAACTCTCATGTTCTTAGTCTTGTTTGTTGTCATCTATAGGGGCTTCCCCTCAATGGTGGGCATGAGTATCAAAGAATGTCCATATCTTGTATAATAGAACTGTTCCCCCCTGAATACCCCTCTGCTTTCCCCAGTACAGACCCTGCCATATTGCCCCTATTGCCATTCTGTGCTCAGCACTCTGCACGCAGACCATGTAGTGTCAATGCCGAGCGCCAGGGAGCTGCCCCCTGCAGAGGACTTGCCCTTGCTCTCCTGGCCAAGCACCAGGCAAGTCTGCTTGCCCGCTGTGCCTGCATGTGGATTCACCATATGGAGGATACAAGCCTGTCACTGCGTGCTCCCCTTCTTCTGTCTCAACGGGTACAGTGCGACCCTGTTGTTCCCACGCTCTGAGCCCGCCGATGACAAAGGCCACGCTCCCTGGGCGAGACTTGTAGCAGAGGGGGTGGAGTTTATTGCCTGGGTAACTCAACGCCAAGCCTCGGGTTTCCTGGAGACAGGAGCGCGCTTCACTCTGGCAAACAATCCCAGAGCGGGGCACAGGCAAAAGTCTCTCCTGGCTTGCTCTCCCTGACTGCTGCTGTGCGAGGTCCATGCTGCGGCCAGACCCCACAGCCCCCCATTCCAGGATGTGGAAGACTCCTGCCTGGCCTGCCTCTGTTACAGGCTCCGAGCTCTTTGCTTTGCCCCTATGCTCTTCCCTGCTGGTTAGCGAGTCTTTTAACCCCTGCTGTACCAACACGCTCCATCGTGCGTCAAGGACTTTAACCTCTGCTGTACCAGACACTGCTCTACCCATGTGCCAAGGACTCAAACCCCTGCTGTACCAGACACTGCTCTACCCATGTGCCAAGGACTCAAACCCCTGCTGTACCAGACACTGCTCTACCCATGTGCCAAGGACTCAAACCCCTGCTGTACCAGTCACTGCTCTACCCATGTGCCAAGGACTCAAACCCCTGCTGTACCAGTCACTGCTCTACCTTTATGCCAAGGACTTTAACCCCTGCTGTACCCACACTGCCCTAACGTGTGCCAAAGACTCAAACCCCTGCTGTACCCACACTGCTCTAACGTGTGCCAAAGACTTTAATTCCTGCTGTACTAGACACTGCTCTACCATCTGCCAAGGACTCAAACCCCTGCTGTACCAAATGCTGCTCAACCCGTGTGCCAAGGACTTAAACCCCGTTTGTGCCAACTCTGCTCTGCACACCAATGATTTAAACCCTGCTGTGCCCTATGGATGATCTCCCCTTTGCTGTCCCATATTGCCGTCCTAAGGATCTCTCTTTCTTGCTTTGCCGTCTGTTTGCCCTGTCGACTGTCTCCCCTTTGCTGTCCCATATTGGCAAGGCGAGCGTCACGGTAATGTACGCCCGCAGTGGCTAGCTAAGGGCCACGATACACTTTCACAGCCTTCACTCCCTCTGGTCACCACTAGAGGGAGACTCCACTCCAATCCAGCTGGCTGACCACACAGGCAGATAGGAATCTTACATACACTCTGGTGGACTCTATGGGGAGCATCTAGCAATGAGCACACATTTCTAGGATTCCTAGAAGCTAGAATCCCAATGGTAATCACTCTTCACACTGTCCACACACAACAATATCTTGCCACCACCCAACAGTTTGTCCACAGACTGGTCTGCTGGGCCACCACACGCACACACACAGCTTAGTATACTTATTCATTTTAGAATTTAATATCCTGAAAGTGGGCAGAGCATATAAAACATGGTTATGACTAAGGCCTTATAGGCTGAAACGCGTCAACTGACTTAATCTGTGTTTGTTCACTGTGGCTATTCAATAAAATAAAGACATTTTAAGAGCAACAGCTGGAGTGCGGATCATTTTTTCTACATAAAAAATATATACAAGAAAAAAAAAAAGACAAAAAAAAGGGACACACAAGTGGCTGTTCACTATAAAATAAAAAAAGGTATAAAAACAGAAATAAACTTTACCAACATTTATCCTTTGGCAGAAGCATGCCAAAACGTCGGTAACGTTCCAGTTTGAACTGGCTACCTGGAAATCACCCCGTACATATGACATGCTTCTTAAATTTATTGGAATATGGATGTGGGCTGGACTTTAGCCCTTGGCCAATCAACCCTGGGGGGGGGGGGGGGGGCGTTCCCGTCCTAGTCCACAAGTCGGTTCTGTGTTCTGAAATTACCAGAGTTGAATAGGCCCGGAGCGGCTCTGATCACTGTGTCGGGGATAGGATTTCTGACACCAGTGCGTCAGTTCGATCGCAACCGTACCAATCACTGTTCAGCTTTCGCAATCGGGCGCCATATAACAGTTTTGTGTGTTTCTCCAGGATTCTAAATGCCCTACAAATACATGTAAAATACAATTTACATGTACAGGTACCCCAACATGTGTACCATCAGAAGGAATTATTTTCATCTCTCTGCAACTAATATTTTAGCTTTTATGAGAGATAAAATAGATTCCTCAGAACTTCCCAGTAGAGGCAGTAAGAGCCCTTGGGTCATATGCTATGAGGAAGAGATGGCCATCCTGGGGGAGGATGCCACCACGGAAAGGAAACTTGCAGCCATTGAGAAGGCGCAAAAGAGACAAAAAGGAGTGGGAGGCCGCAAAGAATCGAGCAGCCGCACTTGTGCCAGCCTCTGTCGTAAAGGAGGGCCAGTTTCTCAGGGAAGGACTTTAAGAGCATACAGGAGATGTGGAGGTGTTCTTTCAGGACTTTGAATATCAGTGCAGACTGCAGGAAGTCACACCCTCAGACTGGACCCACCATGTGGTAGTGCTGCTAAATGGAGGGGCCACAGAGGCCTATCGAATGATGGATCTCCTAAAGAAGCTGATCAATGAGGATATAAAAAAAAAGGGCAGTACTGGGCTTTTATGCAGTATCACCGGAGTCTTATTGGGCCCAGTTCCGGACTACCCCCGCCTCCCAGAGTCCTCCTCCAAAATGTTTGCACACAGGCTGTCCTTGGGTGTGTCGCCGATGGCTGGAAGGGGAGACCTGCCCTGAGGAGATCATACAGGTGATCCTGAAAGGGCAGTTGTTCCTCCAATCCCCCCGCCCAACTCTAATAATAGGGCGTGAATGGTAACCTGCCACCTGAGAGGATGCCATGGCCTTAGCGGATGAGGCCTTCATGATTAAACCACAGTGGAAGAAGCCAGCCAGCCACTAATGCCCCCAAAGTTGCCAGCGTGCCCAGCCCTGCATCTGGGCGCTATTTTCCTCCCCACTGCCAGATAAGCCCCCAGGCAGCACCGCCCCCCTCTGCCCATGCTTCCACACAACCCAGCACCTCTGCAGCGGGCCCCATGATGCTGTTTTGGCTGTGGGCAGCCTGGTCACCATCAGGCCAGCTACCCTGCTAAGAAAAAGACTCTTGGGTCCAACCCTCCCAAGCCAGTACACTATGTGGATCTGTACCAGGCTCTCGAGGACCTGCCTCTACACCCTCCAGACTGGAGCCCCCCCTCCTGCTGACAAACACACCTCCTAGGGCAGGGGTCTCCAAACTTTTTTAACAAAAGGGACAGTTTACTGTCCTTCAGACTTTAAGGGGGCTGGATGTTGGTGTCAGTGGGAGGAATAGTTTCCCCATCATTGGTGCCAGTGGGAGGAACCATGCCCAGCCATTGGTAGTGGAAGGAATAGTACCCCATCATTGGTGTCAGTAGGAAGAATAGTACCCCATCATTGGTGTCAGTAGGTAGAATTGTGCCCCTTAGCTGGTGCCAGTGGAAGGAATAGTGTCTTGAATCAGTGAAAGTAATAGTGCCCCAAGGGCCGGATAAAGGCAAGCAATCTGGCCCCTGGGCCGCAGTTTGGAGACCACTGCCCTAGGGGGTCTTTGGTCTGCAACCTGTCATGGCTCCTACCTAAATCCTCCAAGGAAAGCACATGTAAGAGGTTACTGTGGATGGACAGAAGGCTGTCAGACTTTGGGATTCAGGGGTGTTCCTCACTACTGTGGACCTCTGTGTTGTGCCCCCCGGCACTCTCCGGCCCGGGCATAGTGATACAATTAGCTGCGGGGGAACTAAGTGCTTCATCACTCTGGCTACTGTCAACTTAGACTATGGACTGGGTCCTAAACACTGCAATGTGCGATAGATGGGAGGCCTACCTGTGGAGGTACTTCTCGGGAATGATGTTGGTGACCTCCAGTGTCCCTTTGTTGGATCTGTCATGTGAAGTCAAGCCCACCAGGAAGCCACCAAGAGTGGGCAGGACCCCACAGCACGTGGAAGGACTACTTCTTGACTTTTGCCCCTACTGGAGCAACCTGGGATCAGGACAAGTTTAAAGGGGAGATCATCGACCCTACCCTGACAAGCTTCTGGGTAGGGTAGGGCTGACCAGTCCTGGAGCAGAAGATGGGTTGCTGTACCAAATTGTAGAGACAGTTGCCCAAGGGGGACTCCAGACCATTGCCAAACATCTCATATTGCCCCAGCAATTCCGGACCCAACTGTTGCACCTTGCCCACGTCATTCCCATGGTGGGGAATCAAGGGAAGCTACGGACCGAAAAGAGAGGTTAGCCCAGACCTTCTGACCTTCTATTGGCCTGGGGTGTCCCAATTAATAGCGCACTACTATCACACCTGTGATACCTGTCACCGCCACGGGAGGACCAGTGGCCTTCGGTCCCCACTGCAGCCCTTGCCCATTATCGAGGAACCGTTCCAGTAGGTAGTTATCCACATCCTAAGACCCTTATCTTGTCCCAACAAAACTGAGAAGCA
The DNA here is from genome assembly GCA_028564925.1 of Lithobates sylvaticus. Classification (NCBI taxonomy): domain Eukaryota; kingdom Metazoa; phylum Chordata; class Amphibia; order Anura; family Ranidae; genus Lithobates; species Lithobates sylvaticus. Next base: position 587,311,278 of record CM053028.1, read on the forward strand.
GTATATACTGACCTTTGCAGACTATGCTACCTATTACCCCAAAGCAGTGACCCTGTCCAGCATCACAGCTCCCAAAGTTGCAGAAGCCATGGTAACCGTTTTCACTCAAGTGGGCTTGCCCGCTGAAATCCTGTCAGATGAAGGGACTCAGTTCATGTCAGACCTTGTTGTCCCTCTAGCAAACCTGTGGAGTGCTTGCCATATGGACTACCCCTATCATCCCCAAACAAACGGACTGTGTGACCCTAAAAAACATGCTATGTGCCTTTGTGGACCAGAAGCCAGACTGGGAAATTATACCTACCCCAACTCCTCTTCGCCTACCAGGAGGTAATCCAGGAATCTACCAGGTTTTCTCCCTTCGAACTGCTGTATGGGAGGAAGGCCTGAGGCCCTCTGATACTGTTGAAAGACTACTGGGAGAGCCAACTACCAGATACTGGGGTCCCTGTGGTGCCCTATGTTCTAGACCTGTGAAAGAATGTGCCAACTAGCTGGCCTCGCTGTTGACTTTCTCAAAGTGGCCCAGGCCTGCCAAAAGATTGGTGTGACCACAGAGCTCGCACCCGGGAGTTCACAGAGAACCAACGGGTCCTCATGATTGTCCCAAACCCCTAGAATAAACTGCAATATACATGGGGGGGCTAGAGATGTGAAGGCCTGGAAAAAAAATGGAAAAATTCGGAAAAACTTATTTTTTCCGTTTTTTCCTGAAGACTTTTTTGTTTTTTTCCCAAAAATTGGAAAAATTTAAAAAAGAAAAAAAAAAATTGTGGAATATTTTCCAAATCATTTCTAAAAAAAAAATGAGTGAGGACAAGCAAGTCCTAGGTAACAAACTGAACCCTCCAATGCAAGAACAGTATGCATTTCTTCATTTAGGAGGTGCTGTGCTGCTATTGCAACAAGAAAAAGGTTTCAGTTTTGCTTTTGCATGTTAGTGGGTGTGTTTGGTTTGTTCTGTCCTCTTCACTAGGCCTCAAAAGCATTGGAAGAAAATACAGAGCAACAAAAAGGACCTGAAAGTATATACTTAATTAAAAAAGGTAAGAGTTTACATTTATCTGATTCTGAATCCAGAAAACTGAATCATTTAGCTACATTAGTTTATCTTTAAAATCTTTTGGGTAAATAATAATTTAATTACCAGTAATCTGGTCCTTCCCCCACCCCCACACACACAACCATAGATTAGTGTCTTCTTGCAAAGTAGTCATTTTTTTCTTGTTTTTATTTCCTACTCCCCTCAGAAAAATGGTGAGACCAACATCGAGCATATGGAGGCATTTTCACATTACAAGTTCTTCTGAAAAGAAAAATGTGATTCGCAAATATTGTCAGATAAAATATGCATTTCCAAATGCTACCAGGATGACAAAACACATTCTTGTATGTAACAAGCGTCCTGTAGATATTAAAAAAATCCTTCATGGATCGAAGTGAAGAGGACAACAATGATGACAATGCACAGTTTTTCTCAACGTTCTCGTAAATTTTACATCTCTAGGTGGGGCCCTTTGGAATCTTTCAGAAACTTAATGAGACTAACTATAGTCTTGCTCTGGATGATCCGGGAAGTGGCAGAAAACCATCTATGCCAATATGATTAATGAATACCATGACAGAAACCCACCTGTCCTGACCATCTGCCTGCTACCCTCTGAGGAAGATGGACGTAGTGCGCCATAGAAGCGATGTGCACTAGGTCTCCTGGCACTGCAGCTCAGCATGAACAGATGGCCATTATCCAACTCAGTTCCATTTTTTTACGCCGCGCTGGACTACAATAACCACTCACCATGTAGAAGACCCTGGGGACTTGGCCCATCCAACAAGCCGTTAAGAACACCATACGACAAGAACTGAACAAAATGGTGGACCTGGGGGATTATTCAGTCCCCAAGGATGGCAGCATTCGATTTTATGTGGACTACTGGCACCTCAATGATCACACGGTTAGTGTAAACATGCCTGATCCCCTGCTATGCTATGTGCACAGAAATAACTATGAAATAAAGAAATAAATATATAAATTGTGACAAATCTCAGTGTTAGGGTCTGCCGCTAAATACCCAATGTTGTGCGCACTATTGTAAATAACACAGACACTGGAATCACTGTAGTGGCATTCTATAACATTTTGTAATTTCGCTGTTTTTATTGTGTAACTTATTCTGCCGATTTTTGTGCTATTTATGATTTATTTACATATAATATTGCATTGCTATTTATCATAGAGCTTTAATAAGGTAGAGTATATTAGAGGTGGACCGATATGGGTTTCTCTCTGGCCGATGCCGATATTTAGCATTTGGGGTGGCCGATGGGCGATATATGATGCAGATTTTTGTGGCCGATATTTTAGGCCGATTAAAAAAATGTTTTTTTTTTAAATAAAACCTCACCCACTCCACTTCTCCCTGCTTGCTCCTGTCACTCTACCACACACTTGATGTCCTCAGTACAGATGGCACTGGTTGGCACTGGCAGATGGCACTGGTTTGGAACTGAGAGATGGCACTAGCAGGTGGCACTGGTTTGAACTGACAGATGGCACTGGTTGGCATGTGGCACTGGTTTGGAACTGACAGATGACACTGGCAGGTGGCGCTGGCACATGGCACTGGTTGGCACTGGCAGGTAGCACTGATTGGCAGTGGCAGGTGGCACTGGCATTGGTTTGGAACTAGCAGGTGGCACTGGCAGGTTTCACACTGAGCCGAGTGTCACTGTGTGAAACTGACAAGTAACAGAGAGGAGAGAGGAGCTGTCAGAATTGAGCTTAATTTCGGGGGTGGGCGGGACCCAGCAGCTATCAAACACCAGCCAATAATTGGGCTGCTTAAAAAAAGGGGCGGGCCAAATACACGTAGCTGCCCACCCAGATCCCATCCCATTGGCTGGTGTTTGATAGCTGCTGGGTCCCGCCCACCCCCGACATCAAGCTCAATTCTGACAGATCCGCTTTCTCTCCTCTCTCAGTTACGTGTCAGTTTCACACACTCAGCGGCTCTGGCAATCATTAAGTGTGGAGAAGGGAGGAGGAACGGCGGTCAGTGTTAAATATCGGCCTAATTTTGATAATAATTGGCCAATGCCAATTTATCAAAAATGGCCAAATATCAGCCGATATATAGGTCGACCTCTAGAGTGTATACAGTGTGGCACTTCAATTTACAGGCTATAGGGGAGCGCTGTATCAACTCCATAGTTTTCACATTACATGGTTAGTGATGCATATCTGATGCCCTGTATCCATGACCTGCTGGACCGCCTGGCTGGGGTCCGCTATGTCACTACACTAAACTTAACCACTTGCCGACCGCCACACAACGTTATACGTCGGCACAATGACAGCAGTGGGCAAATGGGCGCACCTGTACGTCCCCTTTAAGAGCCGGGGGAATAGAAGGCGCGCCCGCCACATACAGCTTGACCATGCCCGCAGGACCAGCGGACTCGATGTCTGCCGGTCTACCGGCGATTGTGTCACAGAACCTCAGAACGGGTAAGTGCCTATGTAAACAAGGCATTTCCCCGTTCTGGCTTGTGTCATGACAGAGATCACTGCTCACTGTCATTGGGAGCGGTGATCGCTGTCATGTGACCCCCCCAGCAGTTAGAATCATTCCCTAGGACACACTTAACCCCTTCATCACCCCCTAGTGGTTAACCCCTTTACTGCCAGTGTCATTTACACAGTAATCAGTGCATTTTTATAGCACTGATCGCTGTTTAAATGACAATTGTCCCAAAATAGTGTCAAAAGTGTCCGATGTGTCCGCTATAATGTCGCAGTCGCAATAAATAAATAAATAAAAAAAATCGTAGATCGCCGCCATTACTAATAAAAAATATTTTTTTAAATAAAAATGCCATAAAACTATCCCCTATTTTGTAGAAGCTATAACTTTTGTGCAAACCAATCAATATACGCTTATTGCGATTTTCTTTTTTTACCAAAAATATGTAGAAGAATACACATCGGCCTAAACTGAGGAAACATTTTTTTTTTTTTTATAGAATTTTGGGGGATATTTATTATAGCAAAAAGTAAAAAATCTTTGCTGCCCCATAGTGCCGCCCTTCGTTGCTGTGCCTTCTGTTTGCCCTGTAGACTATCTCCCCTTTGCTGTCCAATATTGCCATCCTGAAGGTCACTCTTCATTGCTGTGACTTCTGGACTATTTCTCCTACTGCCAGCCTTCCTGTACCCGGAATTCCCCAATTAACGGCCGCGCGTGTCGTGACCCTTGTGAGACGCCTCTGTTTCATTTCTCTGTGCACTCCTAATCCGTCAAAAGGACTATAGTATAAAGGAGGATAATAAACAGTACTTTCAATACTGAAAGCTCAGCCTCTCTGGATGGTGTCTGCCCATGTAGCGTCCAGAAACTTTATACAAAAAAGATTAATAATAATTAGAGTTGCCACCTCATCCCTTTAAACCCAAACACATATTAAATTACAAAAAACAGTAAGGTGATACTCTAATGCCCCATACACACGGTCGGATTTTCCGACGGAAAATGTCCTATCGGACAATGTTGTCGGAAATTCCGACCGTGTGTAGGCTTCATCGGACTTTTTCCGTCGGATTTTCCGACGGACAAAGTTTTATCTCCTGCTCTCAAATTTTCCGACAACAAAGTCCGATCGGACTTTTTCCGATCGTGTGTAGCGAATTCCGACGGACAAAGTGCCACGCATGCTCAGATATATATTGTGAACTTTGGGGACAATAGCTCCACGGGATTAAGTGCATAAACCGTCAGTTTTATAATAAAAGACATTTATTAGTAAGAAAAAATCAAAAATAAGGCTTTCTTCAGCGCACAGGAAAAATACAAAAACAAAGTCCGCTTATCTTCAGCATAACAGAAAATCAGCTTATCTTCAGCACAAAAACAAAATAAAATACATTTATTTGTAAGAAAAAACAAAAATAAGGTTAAAAAAAATACAAAAACATACAGTTTTGCAGCAGGTTCTTTTAGCAGCCTCCAGACATCCACACAGCTCAACCAACAGGTGTAATCACCTACTCCTCCTCACCAACTCTTCCCTACTTCCTGTCTTATGAGCTGTCTTCCTGGAGGCCCTTAACCCCCTGTGCGCTGAATCATTGTGGTCAGGGAGGGAGGCTCTTTTCCCACCCGAATATCTCTTCAGAGCCTCCCAAATTCCGGGTCCCAAATAACTTATTATTAACCTAGAGAGGACTGCGAGTCAGTCCTCTCCTGCTCGGCTACTCCCGGAACCCCTCACCCATTTTGGGTGACCCCCTGAGCAACGCTGCGACTCCTTTAAAGGGACCACAGCCCAAATACTGGTGCTATATAGCACCCGTCCAGGACCCAACCTTGGCGTCCTGTACATATCCCCCCCCTCTGCCTCAACGCGGAGGTGTTGGAGGCACCACTCGACATCATACAATTGACCCGGGAGAGGGCATCGGCGTTCTCATGCTGTCTCCCTGGTCTGTGCTCTACCACAAAATTGAACTCCTGGAGAGAAAGGAACCACCTTGTCACCCTGGCATTGGTGTTTTTGTTTTGTCTCATCCAGGTCAGTGGGGCATGGTCGGACACTAGGCGGAACCTTCTACCTAGGAGGAAATACCGTAAAGAGTCTAAAGCCCACTTGATGGCAAGACACTCCCGCTCCACCACCGCATAGTTTTTCTCCGCTGCCGTCAGCTTCCTACTTAGAAAAACTATGGGGTGCTCTTCCCCATTGATCACTTGAGACAGGACTGCTCCTAGCCCTTCACTTGAAGCATCTGTCTGTACTACAAAATCCTTAGAAAAATCTGGAGCCACAAGCACTGGATCCCGGCACAATGCCGTCTTAAGCTTCTGGAAAGCTCCACTGTACCATCACTGACTTTCTGCCTTTGGTCAAGTCCGTCAATGGTGCAGCAATGGTGGCAAAGTTGGGGACAAACCTCCGGTAGTAGCCAACTATGCCCAAAAACGCTCTGACCTGCTTCTTGGTTAGGGGGCGGGGCCAGTTCTGTATGGCTTCTACCTTACTCATTTGGGGCTTCACCAGCCCTCTACCCACAATGTACCCTAGGTACTTGGCTTCCTCTACCCCAATCGCGCACTTCTCCGGATTGATGGTGAATCCTGCTCTTCTCAAGGAGTCTACGACTGCCTGAACTCGGGGAAGATGGGACTCCCAATCAGTGCTGAAAATGACTATGTCATCTAGGTAAACCGAAGCATACCGTTGATGTGGACGCAAAGTTTTGTCCATGGCCCTTTGGAATGTAGCGGGGGCAGAGTGTAGACCAAATGGCATTCTTTTGTACTGGAAGTGGCCTTCCGGGGTAGAGAAAGCTGTTTTCTCCCTGGCTTTCTTGGTCAGGGGAATCTGCCAATACCCTTTTGTGAGGTCTAGCGTGGTTATATACCTGGCTGGACCTAACCTCTCAATTAGCTCATCTACCCGTGGCATTGGATAAGCATCAAACTTGGAGATTTCATTAAGTTTTCTAAAGTCGTTGCAGAAGCGGAGGGTGCCGTTGGGTTTGGGTACCAACACGATTGGACTCGACCACTCACTCTGCGACTCTTCAATGACTCCAAGCTCGAGCATTCTCTTGACCTCTTCAGACACTGCCACTCTATGAGCTTCTGGGATACGGTAAGGCTTTAACCGGATTTTTATACAGGGTTCCGTCACAATGTCATGCTCGATGACGTTGGTGAGACCCGGCAACCCTGAAAACATGTCCCTATTTCTTTGCAGAAACTCTTTTGCTTGCTGGGTTTGGGGCCTAGTTAGGGTAGCAGCCACCTGCACCAGGTCGATTCCTGCATGGTCCCCTGACTGTACCGCTACCACAGCGGATACCTGTTCTCTGTCTCTCCAGGGTTTCAACAGATTTACGTGATAGATCTGGTATGGTTTTCTTTTCCCTGGCTGGTGTACCTTGTAGTTCACCTCACCCACTTTTTCTATTACCTCAAACGGGCCTTGCCACCTGGCCAAGAACTTGCTCTCCACTGTGGGTATTAGGACAGCCACCCGGTCTCCTACTTGAAACTGTCTAATTTTAGCCGATCTGTTATACACCCTTCTTTGGGCATCCTGAGCCTTCTGCATGTGCTCCCTCACCAGCGGCATCACCTTAGCCACCCTCTCTCGCATTTGAGAGATATGCTCTACCACGGTCTTGTGTGGTGAGGATTCACTTTCCCATGTTTCTTTGACTAGGTCAAGCAACCCCCGGGGCCTTCGTCCATACACTAACTCAAACGGTGAGAAGCCCGTGGACGCTTGTGGAACCTCCCGGATGGCAAACAAGAGGGCAGGGAGTAACATATCCCAATCCTTCCCGTCTTTCTGGACCACTCTTTTTAACATGGACTTTAGAGTTTTATTAAACCTCTCAACTAGGCCATCGGTCTGCGGGTGATAGACGGACGTCCGCAACTGCTTGATCTGAAATAGTCTGCACAAGTCCGCCATCACCTTTGACATAAAAGGGGTGCCCTGGTCCGTAAGTATCTCCCTGGGGAATCCAGTTTGTGAAAACATTTGGAATAACTCCTTGGCAATGGCCTTAGAGGAAGCTTTCCTGGTTGCGTAGTCTAGGATGACTAATATATATTGGTGCCCCCTTGCCGACTTTACCAGGGGTCCCACGAGATCCATGGCGATCCGCTCAAACAGAACCTCAATAATCGGCAAGGGTACCAGAGGGCTTCTATAGTGTGGCCCTGGGGCAGTTAACTGGCAAATGGGACAAGATGCACAATATCTTTTAACCTCGGCCTTCACCCCTGGCCAGTAAAACCGGTCGGTTATCCTGGCCTCCGTTTTCTCTGCCCCCAAGTGTCCTCCCAGTGCGTCATTGTGGGCTAGGTCAAGTAGCATCCGCCTATATGGTTGGGGAACCAGTAACTGCTCTACAGTTTCCTCTCGGCTTTCAGCCACTCGATAAACCAAATCCCCCTTTAATGCAAAATGAGGAAACCTTTGATCTGCCCCTGGTATTTGTGGGACCCCATCAACAACAGAAACCTGCTCTCGAGTATTGACCAAGGTAGGATCCTGCAACTGGGCGGTGCCAAACGCACCCCTGGGTACGTCCAGGTCTGGATGCACTGACCTTGAGGATGTTTCCCCTTCACCCTCCTCAACTGGGAACTGCAACGGGGAGAGCTCCTCATCATCCTCCCCCAGCATAACCTGTAATGGGAAGGCTTCCCCCCCCCCTCAGAAGTCAACTCGGTATTGAGGCCTGAAACAGAAACATTGTCATTCAAATTAACATTCTCTGCAATATCCTTATTAGTGACAGGTATCTCTGGTTTAGAGGGGTGTGTTGTGGGGGTTTCAGGCCTAGACCCCTCAGACTCCATCTCTTCCAGGCCCAGTGTCCCCAGTTCTCCTGGCAGCCCCATCTGTGCCTGGTTCCACAGTTCGAGAAATAGCGGACAGTCCCGCCCCACTATAATATCATGTATCAAACTGTTTACTACCCCAACCTCTTGTGTCACTGAGGTACGTCCATAAGAAACCGTCACAGGAACCAGGGGGTACTCCCTGGTATCCCCATGGATACACACTACGCGCAGAGTTTTATTTACGGGGCCAAGTCTCCCAATCACCCTGGCATGTACCAGTGTTACCATGCTCCCGGAGTCTAGTAGGGCCCTGGCAGGAAGGTGGTTCACCCACACTTCACACTCGAACCGTCCTTCAGCCAGATCAAGATGAGCGGTACACGCTCTTTGCACATAGAAGGAGCTTCTCCGACCAGTCCCGCAATCCATCGGCTCCTCCTGAAGTGGGCATTGTGCCCGGGTATGCCCCCAGGACCGACATCGCCAACACTGTAGGCCTCCCATCCTAGGGACAGGAACCAACCTTCGAGGTTCTGCAGAAGATGGTGCAGGGTTGCGGGTTACAATGTCTAGCAGGGCTTCCCTCCTAGGTGCTGTGGCCGGTCTTGTTGCCCTTGGTGTGGGTTCCCGACGTTTGGCAGGCCCAAGCAGGTCCTCCACCACGGTGTACCTTTCAACCAACTCAACCAGCTGGTCAGCGGTTGCAGGGTCTCCATGGCTTACCCAGCGCTGTAGGTCATCTGGCAGGGACCGCAGGTACCAGTCCATCACCACCCGTTCCACCATTTGTGGGCCTGACAGTTTTTCTGGCTGCAGCCATTTTTTAACCAGCTGTATCAGTTCATGCATTTGGGACCTGGGTGGTCGGTCAGGTTTGTACCGCCAGCGATGCACCCTCTGAGCCCGGACAGCCATGGTCACTCCTAGGCGGGCCAGGATCTCTGCCTTCAGATGCTCATAGTTGCTGATATGTTCAGTTGGGAGGTCAAAGTAGGCCTTTTGCGGGTCACCGGTGAGAAAAGGAGAGATAATGGCGGCCCATTGGTCACGGGGCCACCCCTCTCTCTCTGCTATCCTCTCAAAGGTGGTGAGAAAGGCCTCTACGTCATCGCTGGGTGTCAGTTTTTGTAAGAAATGGCTGGCTCTCACAGACACTTGGTTGCCAACGGCAACGACCGATTGTTCTCGTCCCTGAGCCAGCCGCTGCACTGCCTCCTGTAAGGCAGTCACCTGTGCTTGAGTGGACTCCTGCTGAGCAGTAAACTGGGCGGCTAGCAACCGTGTGTTTTCCTGCTGTGCAGCTATAGCCTGTGCCAGGGCCTGCTGCTGCTGAGCCATCGCTTCCTCATGGCGACGGTTTGCGTCTGCTGAAGCTTGCTGCTGGGTCACGGTGGCTTGCGCCAAAGCCCTGATGACCTCCTCCATGCCTTTACCTGCTGTTTGCAGCGTCTGAGCTGACTTCACCCACGACATGCCATTTGTACACTGTCTCTTTAAATGTCAGTTTAGTTTTAAACGTTTTTTGCGGCTGCAAATGCACTTTTGCCAGCATCCAAGACACCAGTTGTGAACTTTGGGGACAATAGCTCCACGGGATTAAGTGCATAAACCGTCAGTTTTATAATAAAAGACATTTATTTGTAAGAAAAAACAAAAATAAGGCTTTCTTCAGCGCACAGGAAAAATACAAAAACAAAGTCCGCTTATCTTCAGCATAACAGAAAATCAGCTTATCTTCAGCACAAAAACAAAGTTAAGGAAAACACATACAGTTTTGCAGCAGGTTCTTTTAGCAGCCTCCAGACATCCACACAGCTCAACCAACAGGTGTAATCACCTACTCCTCCTCACCAACTCTTCCCTACTTCCTGTCTTATGAGCTGTCTTCCTGGAGGCCCTTAACCCCCTGTGCGCTGAATCATTGTGGTCAGGGAGGGAGGCTCTTTTCCCACCCGAATATCTCTTCAGAGCCTCCCAAATTCCGGGTCCCAAATAACTTATTATTAACCTAGAGAGGACTGCGAGTCAGTCCTCTCCTGCTCGGCTACTCCCGGAACCCCTCACCCATTTTGGGTGACCCCCTGAGCAACGCTTCGACTCCTTTAAAGGGACCACAGCCCAAATACTGGTGCTATATAGCACCCGTCCAGGACCCAACCTTGGCGTCCTGTACAATATATATATATATATATATATATATATATATATATATATATATATACAGGGACCACAGCCCAAATACTGGTGCTATATAGCACCCGTCCAGGACCCAACCTTGGCGTCCTGTACAATATATATATATATATATATATATATATATATATATATATATACCCCCTTACAGATAGCTAAGAAGATCATTGTTGGCAGTGGTTTCTTGTCTATGAGGCAGAAATTACTCATTGCTTAAGGAACCCCTAGCAATCTCTGGAGGAACCCTGATTGAGAAAGGCTGGACTCACAGCTTCCCAGACTTGTTAACCATGTACAGTCCTCCTAACTGCTCGAGCAATTGACAGTTAGTAGTAGTAATGGTTGAACGGTTTGGTCCAAGCATGAGACCCAACATTGGCTGTTCGCCCCTTTGATGAACCCCTGAATTGTCGGTACGTTCAACCGTCTGTTTGGCCCGCTGAAAAACCACAATGCACTGTGCTGCAACACAGTACACTGGAAGTCCTGATTAGCTGAAGCAATGAAAGCTTTGCCCAATCAGAGCAAATAGCACTATTAGAGTCATGATTGGACACCAAGGATGAGCTCCAGCGTGTTCGCATGCTCCACGTGTAGAGCCTGCCAGGAAGTCGGCGCAGCGCTGCGCTAATCACAGGCAGTGAGACATTCCTCTGATGCGCGGCTGCAGAGATCGGGCAATGTCTCACTTTCTGTGATTAGCGCAGTGCTGCCCTGACTTCCTGGCAGACTCTGCATGTGGTTCACGCGAACACGCCGGAGCTCATCCCTATTGGACACTGTCATGATGACTCTATTCAATCATGGCTCATTGCTCTTAGTCCCACCCCACACTATAAAAATATTCCTCCCATAGCGGCCATTTGCAGTGTGATATTGGAGTGGAGAGAGATAGAACAGGGCTCTGTTTAGCAGTGTTGGTCATCTTACTTTAAAAAAGTAATTAGTTAAGTTACAAATGACTTCTCCCAAAAAGTAATTGCGTTAGTAACTCAGTTACTACATTGGAAAAGTAATTAGTTACGCAGCAAAGTGACTGACTTTTTTTTTAAATATTCTATATGTGTAACTAAGGGGCGGGTCTAGTATTACTGTAAGCAAGGGGCGCACTTATTATTATTGTTAAATATCGTGTAACCAAGGGGCTGCTCTATTACTACTCTAACCAAGGGGCAGATCTGTTATAGCGTGTAAGCAAGGGGCGGGTCTATTATTATTATATCGTGTAAGGGGCGGATGGCTACAGAAGAGGGCGAATGTTAAATTAATGGGCAGAGCCCGATATATAACAATAATAATAAATGCGCCCCTTGGTTACAGTAATACTAGACCCGCCCCTTAGTTACACGATAGACGCCCCTTGCAGAGTAGCACAAGCATCGGGAGCGCACGGCATTGCCTCGTACAATTACATGTTAACTGCGCCTGCGCGGTGTAGAGTTCACTCAGAGCTGTTTAGGTTCGGCAATTTTCGTAAGCTCCGTAGTCCTTCGTACTGCGCAAGCGCTGCACCTGTGCAGAACAGGGGGTCCTTATCTGGCGGGGGAACTTTTTTTGGCAGGACACCGGAATTACACTACTGCCATCTAGTGGCAGTAGATGTAATTGAGGTAACTCCGCCCAAGTAATAGGAACTGCGTTACCATGAGAGGAAAAGTAATCAGTTAGATTACTCGTTACCCTCTAAAGTAACTGCGTTATGTAACTCCGTTTATTTTAACTCAGTTACTTACATCACTGCTGTTTAGTGCTACTAGCAAGTTAGTGGGCTATTGTGAGTTTAAAGTATCAGTTTAGTGTGAATCTAGTGATAGTACAGTGTGAGTGTAGTGCAGTGTGAGTGTAGTGCGACCATTGATTTTTTTACTTTAGTGTCCTTTTATTTTGTCAGGGCAGGTTTCTTGCAGTATATTTCAGTGCGTTATTGCATGTTTAACGCAGTATATTTCAGTACGTTGGTGCACATTTACTGCAGTAAATTGCAGTATGTTACTGCAAGTTTAACGCAATATATTGCAGTGCATTAGTGCACGTTTAACGCAGTATATTTCAGTGCGCTATTGC
>CM053028.1:587324363-587646572 GCA_028564925.1 Lithobates sylvaticus
GACCATCGTATTCCTCTTATCCTGAGAAACCTCAGACTGTGAGGGGCGGCGCTGTCCTTCCAAAACATAAAAGGTTTCCCTGTACTGAGTGCGGGAGGGGATTCCAATTTAAATCCCAACTTAATTTGCATGAGAGATCTCACACAGGTGAGAAGCCGTATTCCTGCCCTGAGTGCGGGAAATGTTTTTCACACAAGTCCCATCTTTACAGACATCAGAGAACTCATATAGAGGAGAAGCCATTTTCCTGCCCCGAGTGCAGGAAATGTTTTGTAAATAAATCCGATCTTGTCGCACATCAAAGGTCTCACATGGGGGAGAAGCCGTATTCCTGTTCCGAGTGCTGGAAATCTTTTTTACTAAAATCTGCACTTGTCGCACATCAGAGAACTCACACAGGGGAGAAGCCATTTTCCTGTCCTGAGTGTGGAAAATGTTTTTCAGATAAGTCCAGTCTTAATCACCATCGGAAATTGCACACAGGTGAGAAACGTTATTCCTGTAATGAGTGTGGGAAGTGTTTTACAAAGAAGTACCATTTGCGTATTCATCAGAGATCACACACAGGTGAGAAGCCGTATTCCTGTTCTGAGTGCTGGAAATCTTTTGTACACAAATTTGAACTTGTCAGACATCAGAGAGCTCACACAGGGGAGAAGCCATTTTCCTGTCCTGAGTGTGGAAAATGTTTTTCAGATAAGTCCAATCTTTCTCATCATCGGAGATTGCACACACCTGAGAAACTTTATTCTTGTAATGAGTGTGGGAAAGGCTTCACACAGAAGTCCAATTTTCATAATCATCAGAGATCACACACAGGTGAGAAGCCGTATTCTTGTTCTGAGTGTGGGAAATGTTTTGCACTAAAATCAGTACTTGTCTCACATCAGAGGTTGCACACAAATGAAAAGCCATATTCCTGTCCTGAGTGTGGGAAATGTTTTTCACGGAAGACCAATCTTTACAGACATCAGAGATCTCACAAGGGGGAAAAACCGTATTCGTGTCCTGAGTGCGGAAAATGTTTTTCAGATAAGTCTAGACTTAATCATCATCAGAGATTGCACACAGGTAAAAATCTGTATCCCTGTTCTGAGTGTGGGAAATGTTTTATACGAAAACCAGAACTTGTCATACATCAGAGGTCTCACACGAAGGAAAAGCCATATTCCTGTCCTGAGTGCGGAAAATGTTTTTCACAGATGTGCCATCTTTCCAGACATAAGAAATCTCACACGGGGGAAAAGCCCTACTCCTGCCCTGAGTGCAGAAAATGTTTTGCAGAAAGGTGCCATCTTCGTAATCATCAGAGATTGCACACCGGTGAGAAGCCGTATTCCTGTTTTGAATGCGGGAAATGTTTTGCACAACAATCAGTACTTGTCTCACATCAGAGGTCTCACACGGGGGAAAAGCCTTATCCCTGTCCTGAGTGCGGAAAATGTTTTTCACAGAAGTCCCATCTTTCCAAACATCAGAGATCTCACATGAGGAAGAAGTTACTTTCCTGTCCTAAATGAGGGAAATGTTACTCCTGTACATCAGGGATCCCGCACAACCCTGGAGGTGTATTAGTGACTTGAGTGCGGGAAATGTCTTCTATATTAATTTTGCTGAACATCACAGCTCTCATGTGGGGAAGAAGCACACCCTGATATACACCTCAGATATACTCCATGGCAGATCTTCATCATGTAAGAAACAGTTCATAAGGAGATCAGAGATCACCAAAGACATGAATGAAGTGGTGGCAGTAGCAAAATAAAAATGGAGTCATATTAAGTTAAACAAATGTAACCAGCATTCGCTCAGCTGTGACAAATGTTTGTCATTTCCCATTTCATACAGTGATTTTTTTTATGATCTTTGGCTCTATCTGTGGCCGTAATGCAGTATTGCTTTATTTTGCTTTATTTTTCCTGATTTTTCCGGAAAAATATCTCATTATGACTACGAGATGGAGCTGACCATCATAGAAAAGCACTGTGTTAATTAAATAAGGGCTAGAATTTATCACGGCTGGACAATGCTAATCAAATCATCAAAAAAAATATATATTTATCGCCCCATTAGTTTACTATGTTAGGCATGGTTTCATACTATACTCATATTCATATGGACAGAACCCTCACTTTACTCCCCCATCTGTGGATAGTGGCTGTACCAGTTAGCCCTGAACTTGTTTAAGATTGTTTGTGGTTCTCAGCTGCAAGGGTGTAAGTATGCTCTGTTCCACTTTAAACTGTTCTGGTAGCATAAATTTGTTTTTTTGACTGTTGGGTGGAGATGGTCCCCCGGAAAGATATGTTGGTGGGTCATGTGGATCTGTAAACTGAGCAGCTGGAGCTGATGGTGGACACAAGATTGTGGCTTGTCCACAGAGGCTGCTTTGCTCTGGTGAATGTGGAGGGAGCTGAGTGGATTTGCTTAGTATGTGCCAATTGTAAAAGACAAACGGTGCTGCAGCGTAGGTTCACTGTAGTGAACCTCTAGGGGACTTGCTGCCAAACACCTTGGTGCCTACTTCTTATGTTGTGGACTGGCTTACCAGTTACTGCATGGAAGAGGCAGAGCTATTTCAGCAAGGTGGAGCACACAATGGAGAAGTCAGAAACAGCGGTGGTCCCAGTGTCCTGTACAGCAGAAGAAGTCAATCGGCCAGGAGAGTCTTCTGAGGAGGAGGAGGAGTCAGACCCTGGGTCCCCAAAGTTCACCAAGTAAGTTGGTGATGATGATGTGACTGGGATTAGCCCAAGGAGTCCCAAACAGAGTGTTCCTGGGGGGGCAAGAAGGTAAAAGCTACAGGGCCTACCCTGGGTAATAACCTTGAGGAAGCAAGACAGAGAGCAGACAGCCCACCAGTACTTGGCGCTGAGGGGCTGCATCTAGAGCAACTGTATTCCGAATGGGAGGCTGAAGCAATCCCAACCTGCACTCTTATGCAGGCCTTCACTGAGGATGAGGCTTTCTCATGCCGCGTACACACGTACGGACTTTTCCCGGCGGACCTAAGTCCAGCGGACAATCCGCTGGACTTTCCAGCTGGGTACGCTGGACTAAAAAGCGAACGGACTTGACCACACACGATCACGCAAAAAGTCCGACGGTTCACGCGATGACGTACAGCACGTACGACGGGACTAGAAAACGAAAAATACTAGAAAAATACTTGCTACTGAGCATGCGCCCTTTTTGGTACGCCGGACCATACTACACACGGCCGGATTATCCGCTGGACTGCCAAGTCCAGCGGATAATTTGAAAACAAAACTTCAAACTTTAGTCCGCCGTACTTTGGCCAAAAAAAGTCCGCCGGCGCCCACACACGAGGGGATTATCCGCTGGACTTCGGTCCAGCGGATAATCCCGCGGGATAGTCCCTTCGTGTGTACGCGGCATCAGAGTGCCTAAGGATGGCTGACAATCTTTATATCCCTCTGGGAAAGTGAGACAAGCTACCAAGGTTCTCTAGGCTCCAGAAAATCATGCAAAAATGGGTAGCCCTGGAGTACGAATACGACTACCCCAACGTGCCAGTGAAGATGTACAAGTTTGAGGAAAAGGGCTGATGTAACAAGCAAATCTAAAACTTTTGAGTGTTCTCAAGCCCTACAGATATTCTAGCTCCACCAAGTCCTGGCAAAGATTTCTAGATATAAAGAATAGCTGGAGCCTAGGGAGTTTTTTTCACAAGGACAGTGTGGTTATCCAGAACGCTTGCCAGAAAGAAATTAATATTTGGGGTGCTGATAGACGCATGGTTCATGTACCTGACCATGAATTTTACACATGAAGCTGGGTATAACACATTTGACAGTAGCCACCCTATAGAAAGCTGGCCATCCTGCAAAAGAAAGAGACTGAACTGTTGCCCAAGGCAGGGGGCAACTTGGCTTCCAGTTAAGGATGAGCCACATGGTGCTATAACTTGGATTTCGAAGAGGAGTATCTCCCTCAGCTATCCATGGTCATGATGAACATTTGTACCTTTTTCAACAGTTGCATAAAATTTGTATGCTTTTCAGTGACTTCAGTGTGTTGAATTTTGGACTTTGAGTCTCACAAAACCAGAACCCGCATGTACATAGAGACTCCATGTCATTATTGTTGTGACTTGGCTAACTCCCTAGTTAAGGAATTATTGCTGTTAGGCAGAATGCAAAGTATAATCGTGTTTAGTTAGGGTTAGTTAGATAGGATGCATCTAATTGCTTCATTCCAGAGACCTGGACATTTGACTACAGGGCAAGATCATGGTTTGTGTAGAATTGCTTTATTGACATGCATTTTTAGTGCTAGTGCAGGGCTTGTTTCACGGGTCTTATGGTACTAGTTAAGTAGGATTACTTATATAGAGATGGAGGGTCATCCTGGCAGGGATGATGCTTCATCCACTGACCCTGTGTTTTGTTGAGCACTTGTTTAATTCTTTATTCATAAGTAATTTAATGTAATGTAATTTATTCATATGGAAGGTGTATCCCATTTGCATGGGGCAAAATGGTAACATCAACAGGTTAATTACTGTTAAGCTGTTGATTTTTACCATTTTGCCCCTTGTAAGTGGGATACTCCTGGTCAAGATCTACAGCAATAAACCTCAAAAAGACATCCCCTAGACTGTTTTCTAAAATGGTGTGCCACTGCACTGAATAGGAAATTGAGTGGCCCCTTTGGGGGTAAGTGCTACATAGCAGATAAATGTATAGATCTCCTAGCAATATTACCGAGCTGCAGTTAGGTGGAGCTCTAATGTTTAGTGTGACTGCAGGGGAGTGTATCCATCTAATTCACACTAACTCTCTCACTGCCAGAGCTGTTTTTGCAACTTTTTCCATACACGTTAAAATGCACATTTTGGGCATGAGGATTAGTTAAAAACCCCCAAACAAATATTTTCTGACAGCGGGGCCCTGGAAAATAAAATGGCAGTAATTTTAAGGTATTGTACACAAATTTCACCTTAACATCCACATTTACTTTCTACTTTTTCACCATTTTCTCATCAACATGGGGACAAGGTGTTTTGCCCAGGGGTAATCCGCATGTTCAAGGCATGTTTCCAGATATAGTTCAGGAGCAAGGGACTACATGCTGGTCCCCCCCTTTATTTGGTCTACCCGGGTGCCTTTCCAGGGTGAATTCCCTCTGCAAAACACCTTGTTCCCATGTTGATGAGTAGGGCTTCTTTTCCACAAAGCTGACGGGTGGTTGTGGGGTTCTGAGGGCAGGGGTCTTATTGGAACCTGGAAGCTCCTTTTAATTATGAGGCCCCCAGATACTGCCCCCTATGTAAATAAGTAGGAGGTACATAGTACCCAAAGGTAACACTGAATTACGGCTCCCTGGGCTGTCATTAGATAAACAATGAAAGAGATGGGATATTGGTTACATCATTGCCCAAATATATTCAGTAACCATATTTTGGCATTGATTTTAATGCTATCTTCTCCCCATTGCTTATGTGGCAGGCATTCCTGGTGACATCAGTGGTCCCTAGGGACATGGCCGGGCAAGCACCCACTGCTTCATTAGAAACCAGTGACCGCTAGAACCTGTTATATATAGAAGGTGTAGAACTATAGCTTTTATGTCTGATCCTAGGTACGTGCAAACAGAAGGGTGGAACAGCTAATGTTTAGTTCGAACAATCAACCTTTTCCTAAACTCTAAAAATTGAATACGGAGCTTATCTCTAGTGATCAGTGTAGTGGTCCCTTACATTGGTGATGAATAGACATGGGCCAAACGACCCCTGGTTCCGTCCGTGGCAGAACTTTCGTACATCGCAAAAGTTCAGAGCTGAATAACGAACCCTATTAAAGTCCTGTGAGACCTGAACTGGAAAAATCAAAAGTGCCCATTTTCAAGGCTTATATGCAAGTAGTTTGGCACACAAAGGGTATGGAGGTCCATGTACCGCCCCGGGGGACATGTATCAATGAAAACAACATTTGTAGAAAACATAATTTTTAAATGAGCAGTGATTTACTGATGCTTAAAGTGAAACCATAAAAAAGAAAATAACAATAAAAATTTTTAAATATAGTGCCTGGGGGTCCCCTTAGTCTGCCTGTAAAGTGGCACATCTGTACCATGTATAGAAACCTGCTGCAGCAAAAATGACATTTATAAAGCCAAAAAAAATGAAATTTTCCCTTTTTAAAGCTATCTTTTTTTTGGCTTGGGGAGCCAGTCTGTATAATGAGGCCACAATGTAGTGCATTGGCAACAAGATTAGAGATATGTGGATAAATTCTTGTGTCTCTTTCTCAGACTTTGGACAGAAGTAACAAGTATGGAAAAATTGGGCTGTGGGTGTTGGTGGTGCCTGCACACTGTATCCCTATAGAGGTACTCTTGACGAAAACAAGAATTGGCCTTGCTGTCAAAAATGTAAATGATGTGCACCTGTCAAACTCGTGCAGAAAAATTGGTCCTTGGATGTTAATAGTGCCCATGAAACCTACACCAAACATTTCTTCCAGATGAAATAAACACCCACAAAGCTAGGCAGCCTTGACATTCTTTCAGAGATTCCAGATACAGAAAGCACTTAGTGACATCGGCACCAGGGGATTGATAGCTGCTGCTAATCCAGGACTGATTCATTTTGATAAATGTCAGCTGGTCCATGGAGTCTGTGGACAGACTCGCTCTCTTATTTGTCACAAAACCTCCGGCAGCACTGAATACCATTTCAGAAAGCACACTGGATGCAGGGAAGCCCAGCAACTCAATTGCATACTGGGCAAGTTCTGGCCAGTGGTCTATTCTCATGACCCAGTAACACAGTGGATCATCACCTGGAAAGCTCTCTGTGTCTGTTTTTTTGCCCCTAGATAATCTCCCACCATATGATGCAGATGCTGCCAATGGGATGTGGAAGCTGACAGCCCTGGGCACTGAGGACTAAAAAAATAAGAAATGCATTGCTGAGGCGGCCCCCTTCTCCACTGCTCCTCTCTTGACCAACAGAAGCCTCAAAACTATGTTTTTCATAAGACTGTAACCCACCAGAGTCTGGAAAGGCGTTACATAAACTTCTCTTTAAGGTGTCCTCATGAGATTTCATCTTTTGCTTCCTCTGTGGGAACGGGCTGAGTTCTGAGACATTCCCCTTGTAACGGTGATCAAGGAGGGTTGCCAACCTTCTCCTTGATGCCATGTATATTCGGGTCCTTTCACAGGCTTTGAAGAATTCAGAGGCATGAAAAGCAGACTCCTTGGGGTCACTGAGGATTACAGTATCTGGAACTGCATCCTCCCAGCCACGTACTACTCCCAAGAGTTCTGGGGATGGAAAACCACCTGGTAAGGTTTGACATACGTTTTCTTCTGCTTCAATACCTCCAAAACTGCCAGAATCCTCCTTCCTCTTCTCTTGTGTGTTCTGTGGCGTGGTAAGATTGGTGTCTGCATAAAGCAGGCCTTGAGAGGAAAGGGAGTCCTCCTCTTCCTCCCACTGCTCTGCCTCCAGTGCCAAGTCCATAATGCCACACAGAGTCTGCTCCAGCAGGAACACAACAGGGATTATGTCACTGATGCATGCATTGTCACGGCTCACCATCCTTGTCACTTCATCAAATGGTGACAGTAAAGTGCATTCATCCAACCATTGGCCTGGGGAAACAAAGCCGAGCTGGCTTGAGCCTGTCGTCGTGCCATACTCACACAGGTACTCGTTGACGCCCCTCTGCTACATGTGCAGCTGCTGCAACATCAAATGCTGCACCACCAAATTGAGGACATGTGCCAGGCATGGCCATATGTCAACTTTCCCTGTCTAATGGCAGACAGGAGGTTTGTGCCATTATCCCACACCACCATTCCTGGCTCCAGCTGCCATGGAGTGAACCACCTCTGGTCCTGCCCCTACAGAGCTGCAAGAATCTCTGCTCCGGTGTGGCTACTGGCTCCTATACAGACCAGCTAAAGCACTGCATGGCACCTTTTAGCCTGACTCATTGAACAGACCCTTGAACACTTAGGGGGTACTGGTGAATAATAGGACAATTTAGCAGAGGAGGGGGTGGAGCTGACTAATCTCGCATCATCACCGCTAGCTGTATGGAGACGTGACGGCACAACAAGCTGCAGCACTGAGCCCTATCCTAGATCCTTCCGAGCAGACATTGATAAACAATGTTTTGGTTTGCAGCAGAACTCCCAAAAAGGGGAAATGTTCTAACCCTAATAGTGAATCCCATTGAAGTCTATGGGAGCCAAACAAGAAAAATCTAAAGTGCCCATTTTGAAGGCTTATATGCAAGTAATTGGCCATAAAAGGGGTATGTGCTTGGTGTACTTTAATGTGAGTACTCACTACACAGACACACTCCACTGACACACTACAATATACTGCAGTAAAACTACACTGCAATATATTGCGGTTAACATGCAATAATGCACTGAAATGTACTACGTTTAACCTGCACTAATGCACTGAAATATACTGCGGTAAACCTGCAATAACGCACTGCGATAAACATGCGGTAACGCATTGCAATATACTGTGGTAAGCCTGCAATAATGCACTGAAATATACTGTGTTAAACTTTCAATATACAGTAATGCACTGAAATATACTGCAGGAAACCTGCCTAAAAAAATAATTTGACACTAAATAAAAAATGAACGGTTGCACTACACTCACACTGGGGGAAACAGCATGTCATTCAGATAGGAATCTCAGCACATTTCTCTTCAAATTGCATGTGATTATTTGCAGTGCGATTTGCGCCCATTCATTTTATATGGACGCAAATCGAACCTCAAAGTATCAATACTCGGTATCGGTGAGAACTTGACTAACAGTATCGGTACATTTCTACAAGGAACCGCTGACAATAATGGTCTTTTTGGTTACCTGTAAGGGGGGCATTCTTCCCACTGACCTCCAATGTAAGGGACGTTCATCCCAGTGACCACCAATGTAACGGACGTTCATCCCAGTGACCATCAATGTCAAGGACGTTTATCCCAGTGACTACCAATGTCAGGAACAATGATCCCAGTGACCCTTATGCATACCTCCCAACAACATTTTGAGATGGGAATGAGAGACACTTATTAGCCACACCCAAAGAAGAATTATACAAAAAAATTATGAGTTAAACCCACAAGTGCTTTTTTAACCATTACTATTCCTTTATACTGGCTTTTCGAATTTACAAATGCAGCAATTTAGAAATTGGATGAAATGTTTAGCACTGGGAGGAAAGAGGGACTTTTTTTTCCAAATCAGGGACAGTCCCTCAAAATCAGGGATAGTCCCTCAAAATCAGGGACAGTAGGGAGCTATGCCCTTATGTACTGTGAGCTGTGGCTATAGTAATTATTAGCAGGGGTTCCCTGAGACCTGGAAAGTTATTTCAAACATTCCTATAGGTTTAAAAGGTTAACAAAGGCTATATTAGCCTTATACAGCCAAAATCCTCCAAAGGCAACATAAAAGGAGAACATTAAATAAATCATGGAGGACTCACACAGGACTCTACACAAATAGTTCAATATAAACATCAGAAGATCATCAGTAACAATCTGTCCAATATTTACATGTAATGCCGGTGTTCCGTCAGATTAGGCGACCTGTCAAAACTTGTAACGGAAGTGGGGTTCTGTCATCGTCATCTTTGTAGACCCCGCACTCAGCCACAGTAAACCTGCAGTCTGAAGTGGCCAAGCGGACATCTTTTTACACCCACCGAAGTCTTGCATTTCACACTTGTTTTTACCACTAAACTGAGCTTATATCGTGAAATACAGTATTTAGTAGTCCATGACACTGCTTTGATGTTTAATTTTAAAATCAGTGATCTTCTGTTAAATTATCAAACGTGTGCGATCAGCAGGCTTGCCGCTGCTTTTAAAATTCTACATCCAAACAGTGTCACACACTTCCAAATACTGTATTTGAAGATATAAGCTCAGTTTAGCGGTAAAAATAAGTGTGAAATGCATGACTTCGTGGGTGTAAAAAGATGTCTGCTTGGCGACTTCAGACTGTAGGCTTAGTGTGGCTGAGTGCGGGGTGTACCAAGATGGCCGTGACGTAACATCACTCCCGTTACAAAATCTGACATTATGCCTAATCTGACGGAACACCGGCTGCAGAGCCTTCAAGAAGTTTAATCAGTGCAGCACTAAGCAGCACTAAGAATAAGCTCCTGAAACTTCATCACTTTATACCTTGTAATGGGCAAAATTGAAATGCAAATCCAGGAAAATTGAGACTACACACAAGACAGAGATGAACGAGAAGAAATAACGGAAAGAAAAAGAGGAGATTAAAGACAAAAAGTGCAAAAATGGCAAAAAAAATCAAGACCATCTAGCGGACAAGTATCCAGCATCAGAGAGCATCCGGGGCATCATGTGTATGCCTCATCAGACTTTTTTTTTTTCTAAAATTCTGACGTACCTAGAAAGAGAACATGTTCTAAATTTTTGTGACGGAACCAATTCCTATCGGGAAAACTGCTTGTTTGTATGCTTTTCCGACATACCAAAAACGACGCATGCTCTGAAGCAAGTACGAGACGGAAGCTATTGGCTACTGCACTTCCTTTTTCTAGTCCTGTCGTACGTGTTGTACGTCACTGCGTTCTAGATGGTTGGACTTTGGTGTGACCGTGTGTAGGCAAGACCGCTTGAGTGGAAAAACCGCTCATGTGTACGCGGCATTAAACAAAATCCAGAAACTCTGTTTGCTGACTTCACTGGTACTGAACATGACAGAAAGAAAACTGATTTGTTATTCTATACTGAGAACACCGAAGCCTGGCATACAGCTTTCTATAAATATTACAAGAATATTACAAAGGGAGGTATCTGCATGGGCAGACAGATCAAGGTCAAGAATGAGGATGATAATTGTGCGGTACTCACTCTGAACATATATCACAATGGCACCATCATGGCACAAGGCATAGAGGGACAATTAGAGGAGTTTAAGCATGTCTTCCCCCAAATTAAAGATCAGGCAAAGGTTTATAAGGATTTAAAAGCTACAGATAAAAATGATGAGAAACAGATACCAGCCAAGTCATTGTCCATAGACATGCCTCATGTCCCCTCACCCAACATCCTCAGAGATTGCTTATCTCATCTAGAGAGAGATGTTATACAGTTCAAAGAACAGCTTCAAAGACAATTAGGTGACAAAAATGTAAATGACCAGCTGAGGGAAGAGCTGAACACATTCAAGTCTGTCCTATTAGAAATTCGATCTACAATGCAACAGCTACAACAAGAAAATGCTCAATTAACCACTTCAATACAGGGCTTTTAAACACCCTTCCTTACCAGAGCACTTTTTGCGATTCGGCACTGCGTCGCTTTAACGAACAATTGCGCGGTCGTGCGACGTTACACCCAAACAAAATTGACGTCCTTTTTTTCCCACAAATAGAGCTTTCTTTTGGTGGTATTTGATCGCCCCTGCGGTTTTTATTTTTTGCGCTATAAACAAAAGAAGAGCGACAATTTTGAAAAAAAACACAATATTTTTTACTTTTTGCTATAATAAATATCCCATTTTTTAAAAAAAAAAACAATTTTTTTCCTCAGTTTAGGCCGATACGTATTCTTCTACATATTTTTGGTAAAAAAAATCGCAATAAGCGTATATTGATCGGTTTGCGCAAAAGTTATAGCGTCTACAAAATAGGGGATAGATTTATTGAATTTTTTTTTTTTTTTTTTTTTTACTAGTAATGGCGGCAAACTGCAATTTTTTTTTCGTGACTGCGACATTGCGGCGGACACTTCGGACACTTTTGACACATTTTTGGAACCATTCACATTTACACAGTGATCGTTGCTATAAAATTGCAATGGTTACTGTGTAAATGTGACTGGCAGGGAAGGGGTTAACACTAGAGGGCGCTGGAGGCGTTAATGTGTTCCCTAATAGAAGTGATTCTAACTGTAGGGGGAGGGGACTCAAGGGGAGGAGACCGATCATGTGTTCCTCCGTACTGGGATCACATGATCGGTCTCCTCCCCGCTGACAGGACGTGGAGCTGTGTGTTTACACACACAGCTCCACGGTCCCGCCCGGTCCCGTTGTTTTAACGGGCAATCGCGGGTGCCCGGCGGACATCGCGGCCGCTGGGCACTCGCACCGGGTCCCGAGTGATGCCGCGGGCGCGTGCGCCGCCCCCCAGGCGGCCGGGAATCCGAGGACGTCATATGACGCCCACCCAGGATGGTAGATCCACCTTGTGGGCGTCATATGACTATACAGCGGTAGTGAAGTGGTTAAGGGAAGAAATAAATACACTAAAATCACAAATGATACTCCACAATCAGGAAACAGAATTAAAAGGAATGGTCTGTACAGACAAAGTGCCCATCAACAAACAGACTAGTGAGACTCATCAACGTCCTAAAATTAACATTACAAAGCCCAGCGACAGCCAGGACAACTCCAATAATCCAGAAACCCCAAACAAACCATTATCAAACCACAAGAACAGGCAACAAACTCCTGAAATTGTTTTAATAATAGACTCAAATGGGAAATACCTCAACACTAAACGGCTCTTCCCAGGAACAAGAGTCTCCAAAATTCACTGTTCCACAATTGAACAGGCAACAGGAGTCATCAATGACCTATATTTCACTAACCCCCAACATATCGTACACACAGGCACAAACAACATTCAGGAACAACAGTACATTATCATGGACAAATTACTGCAACTAACAGTCAGCACAACAAAAATTTCCACAGTCCAAAGTAATTCTGTCCTCCCTTCTTCCAAGGAGAGACATACCAAACAGCATAATTGAACGAATCAACACAGAGCTGGCAGACAAAACCAGGTCAAAGCCTTCCATTCACCTGGCACAACACCATTCTATAATACCCCAACACCTCTATGACCACAAACATCTGAAAAACAAAGGGTCAGTCACCTGGCAAGAGAATTTAAAGACATTGTTCTTGAGAGAACTTACAACCCTGAACATGGCACAACCCATTCTCAGACAAACACATTTAAAACTACAAGTCCCCAAACCTCTCCACTAATACAATACAACAATACACTCAGCCAAAAAACAGCCCCACTAAGATGGCAAGAATGGAGTAAACCCAAGATGGATGTTAAGATCACTACAGAGCAGAGAAAAGGAGGAGATACAAACCCTCCTCAGCACATTATGCAATAAACTATGTGACTGAGCTAAAAAAGCAAAAAAGACGACAACCACCCATAACCCGATTAGTCCCAGGAAATTGACCCATTACAAGGTATATAAATATACAAACAAAAATTACATCATTAGTAATCAGTAGCTGGAACATTCAGGGTCTGAACGCTTCAGCCTTCGGATCCAAAGTAAATGTTCCAGATTTCAAGCAAAGACTATGTGAGACGAACATACAAATCCTCCTGGAAACATGGACCCGGGCACAGGACGAGCCATCAGTACCTACTGGCTATAGAGAATTCTCTGTCCACGCACAGAAAAATAAAAACATCAAACAGGGTCATTGTTCAGGAGGAATACATCAGTGCAATCAAAAAACAAGAGAGCCACATCTGGCTAAGAATAAGCAGCTCAATCCTTACCTCTCAGTCAGACATCTACCTGTGTGCAGCATACATTGCCCCAGCAGAGTCCCCATATTTCAGACCAGAAACCTATGACGTCCTACAAAGTGAGGTTATCCACTTCCAATCCCTGGGACAAGTGCTCATCTGTGGAGACCTCAATGCTAGGACAGGAAGGGAAAAGGACTATACAAGTTCTGATGGCAACACGTACACAGTGGGCCATGCAAATTACGATCCTGAGTCGGTACAGATACAAAGAAACAGCTATGACAGTACAACCAACAAAAATGGAAGAAAATTGTTGAATTTGTGTCCCAGTCTGGGCCTCTACATCCTCAACGGCCGTACCAAGGGAGACTCTAGGAACGTACACATTTAGCTCCCATATAGGCAGCAGTTTGGTAGACTATGCCATCACAAATATGAACCCCACACGCATCAATGTTTTTACAGTCACCCCATAAACACACCTGTCAGACCACAACCAACTACTGCTATACATTAAGTCTTCTAGCAAACCATCACCAAAACTCCACTGGGTCTCTCTCTGCAAACTGCCACCATCATTTAAATGGTCCAAACAGTCTACTCAAAATACAGGGAGGTGACTGACAGACCTGACATTAAGAAATAGCTTGAAAACTTCCAAAACAACGCTTATGAGTAGAGTTGAGCGGGACACCTGGATGTTCGGGTTCGGCCGAACTTCGGAAAAAAGTCCGGGTTCGGGACCGAACTTGACCCGAACTTTTTTTTTTTTTTTTTAAACTCTTTATTTCCTATTTTTTAAACAATACATTTCATATTTACAGTGTTCCTTAGTATGTAACATTTCTTCTATTACAATCATTTTCTATGAGATATGTTGCTTGTACTTTACTTCTTCTAACCTCATTTTAACTCACTCTTCTCTCCGTCTCTTACCCAACCCCCCCCCCCCCCCCCCCCAAAAAAAAAAAAAAGAAAAAAGGAAAATAAAGTCCCTCTCTCCCACTCCCCTTCCCCCCTCTCCCCCCACCCCCTTCAGAGTGTTATTATCTTATTCCCTCTCCTCCTCTCTTTTATATGCAAAATAGGGAGCCCATATCTCCCCATACTTCTCCTCCTGCTCCTTTAATGCCATAGTCAGATTTTCAATTTGCTGGATTTCACCAACTCTGGCCCACCAGTGGGCCCTCGTTGGTATTGCTTCCTTTTTCCACAGGGCCGGGATACAGGCTCTCGCCGCCGTAAGAAGGTGTTTCATTAAAGATTTTTTATATCTTTCAACCGCCATAGGAACGTCGTTTAATAAGAATGCAGCCGGGTTTTCTCCAAGCGACACACCTGTAATTTTCCTTACCGTTTCCTCCACCATTTTCCAGTAGTCTCTGATTTTCCCGCATTCCCAAAATATGTGCAGCATCGTACCCTCTAATTCTCCACATCGCCAACATACGTTTGATATCTGCGGAAATATTCCATGTAACTTACTTGGGGTCCTATACCATCTGGTGAGGATCTTATATCCCCCTTCCTGGTATCTGCATGCTAATGACGTTTTGTGGACAGAACTCAGAATTTTTTCTTTTTGCTTTTGGGAGAATGTGACCTTCAATTCTTCTTCCCAGGCTTGCATAAAACCTAGGTTTTCGGGAGCCTCTAGTCCTGTAATCATTTCGTAGAAATATGACAGGGAGTGTCTCAAATTTTCCCCGTCCAAGCATATCTGCTCGAACCCCGACAGTCCCCAGATTTCCGAATATTTTCTACTTTTTGAACGTATATAGGCTCCTAGCTGCATTACTCTGAAATAGTCTAGCTCTGGGGTAAATTTGCTTTCTATCTCCCCTCTTGTCATTAATCTACCCTCTTTTGAGAAGTGTATGACCCTGCTTATCCCCCTACGTCTTAAGTCGGAGAATTTCTGGTCTATGATACCTGGCTTAAAGTCTGGTGTGTCTAATATAGGTGACATAGGGCTCGGTTCGGTTGATATCTTGTTTTTTTTGAAAATTCTTGTAATTGTATTTAGAGTTGCCCCTATCAGTGGGTGTTTTTTTACTGCCGTTGGAATATCCTTTCCAGCCATCCATGCCATCCCCTCCAAGGGGACTTTACTTGATGTTTGTTCCATCTGTACCCATGGCTTTTTTTCCTTGGCACACCATTCCATCACTCTAACTAGGTGTGAGGCCTCCTGGTATTTACAGGGGTCTGGAAACCCAATTCCTCCTTTTTCTTTGGGGAGAACCAGAATAGATCTCCGTACTCTTGCCGGCTTTCCAGCCCATGTAAATCTCAGGAATCCTGACCGAAGCTCTCTCATAAAACTTTGAGGGATCTTTATCGGCATGGTTTGGAACAAGTACAAAAGCCTTGGCATTACGTTCATTTTTATGATATTCGTCCTACCAAACCAGGTAAAGATCTCTTTGTCCCATCTTTTCAGGTCTGTCTTTATTTGTTTTAACATTGGGGCATAATTTAATTCAAATATCCTGCTTAACATCCTTGGTATTTTAGTCCCCAAATAGCTGATATGGGAATCAGTCCATCTGAAATTGAATTAGGATGTTATCTGCTGGGTCAGGGAATCATTCATCTCTATGCCCATGGCTTCTGATTTATTATAATTCACTTTGAAATTTGTTATATCCCCGAATTGCTGTAGTTCCCCCAGGAGGGGAGGCAGGGATATGGCTGGAGAGGATATAAAAAAGATCAGGTCGTCAGCATAAGCTGCTAACTTATGTTCCTCAGTCTCTATTTTTATACCTCTAATGTTACAGTTTGATCGTATTTTTCTTAGGAATGGCTCCATTATGAGGATAAAAATAATGGGCGACAGTGGGCTTCCCTGTCGAGTTCCATTTAGAATTCGAATGGGCTCCGAGATTCTGTCATTTACCTTCACCCTTGCGGTCGGGACAGAGTATAGGTTTTGGAGCCATCCCAGCATTCCCCCCCCCTAAGCCGATATGTTGCAGCGTAGCCCTTAGGTACACCCAATCCACCCTGTCGAATGCTTTTTCTGCATCTGCTGATATTAATGTTAAGGGTTTGTGTTGTCTCTGTGACCAGTGGATAGCATTTATTACTCTCTGTGTATTCTCCCTTCCTTCCCTTCCTGGAGTGAACCCTACTTGGTCGGGGTGGATCAGTACCGAGATATGTTCTACCAATCTATTGGCTAATATTTTAGAGAAAATTTTTAGGTCCACGTTTAGCAACGATATCGGCCGGTAACTGGAACACTGGGATGGGTCCTTCCCCTCTTTTGGAATCACAGCTATATGTGCTAGCAGTGTTTCCTTTGGTATCCTCTGTCCTTCCCGAATTGAGTTAAAGGCTGCTATGAACCTCGGGCCAGTTTCTCTTCAAATGCTTTATAGTAAGACAGGGAATACCCATCTGGGCCTGGTGATTTCCCTGAGGGTAAGAGGCTCAGTACTTTCTTAAACTCCTCAGCCGTTATAGGCCTATCTAAGTTTTGCACTACCTCTTCAGTTAACTTAGGCATTTCCGACGATCGCAGGTATTCACTAGCTACCTCCTCCTTTTCCTTTCTTTTTTCTGGGGTGCTTTCTCCCTCAAGTTGGTAAAGACCCTCATACCAACTACTGCTATACATTAAGTCTTCTAGCAAACCATCACCAAAACTCCACTGGGCCTCTCTCTGCAACCTGCCACCATCATTTAAATGGTCCAAACAGTCTACTCAAAATACAGGGAGGTGACTGACAGACCTGACATTAAGAAACAGCTTGAAAACTTCCAAAACAACGCTTATGAGTAGAGTTGAGCGGGACACCTGGATGTTCGGGTTCGGCCGAACTTCGGAAAAAAGTCCGGGTTCGGGACCGAACTTGACCCGAACTTGACCCCGAACTCCGAACCCCATTGAAGTCAATGGGGACCCAGACTTTTGAACACTAAAATGGCTGTAAAAAGGTCATGGAAAGGGATAGAGGGCTGCAAATGGCAACAAAATGTTGTTAAGAGCATGGCAAGTGATCTGCAAACAAATGTGGATAGGGAAATAACTTAAAATAACATTAAAAAATAAAAAAAAATGCTGGAGGCCCCCTTCTCAGCAGAAGAGGTACAGGAAGTCATTAAGAACCTCAGAAACTCAACGGCACGATGCCGCACATATGGTGGGAATACCCCAGAATACGCACTTTCTGGAAAAAATTATTCAATTTAATGGATAAGATAGTGGGAAAATAAAATACTTGGAAATTAAAAAAAAATGAAAAAATTATAATCTTGACCTAGGAGGACGAAATTCAAATGGAGTAGGAGGTTGAGGTGGCGGTGGATGTGGCGGTGTAGGTGGAAGCGGCGGTGGAGGAGGACGAGGTAGCCAACACTGGTTCAAAAATACAACAATGGCTGGGTAAGGCTAGTGGTGAATGATGTGTCGAATTCTGTCCCCCGTCGCATAGTGTCCGCCCTGTACTGCGCTTGCTCAGTACGTAGGACAAGGGGATTTTGAAACTCTCCGAAGACGATGCGTGGTGACTCCAGGTTCAAGCCACATCATCCGAGGTTGAAGCCTAGCCAAGCGAGCCCGTGAGGGGCCCTGTTACTATGTGCTACTGTATGTCCACTTGGATGGTCGGGCTTGAACCTGCACTCACTGCGCAGGCGACGTTCATCTTTGGAGATTTTGTGAATCTCCTTGTCCTCCGTACTGCGCAAGCACTGCACCTGCGCAGTAAGTGGCCGGACACTATCCGATAGCAAGACAGTTTTCGTCAGAACACCGGTATATGTGTCTATTCTGCACAAGGTACGGCCAAGTCCTGTGGGATCCATGCCTGGTTCATTTTAATGAACATGAGCTTGTCCACATTGGCTCTGGACAGGCGGCTGCGCTTGTCTGTGATAACGCCCCCTGCCGTGCTAAATACACATTCAGATAATACACTGGCGGCAGGGCAGGCCAGCACCTCCAAGGCGTAAAGGGCAAGCTCAGGCCATGTGCCCAATTTGGAGACCCAGAAGTTGAAGGGGGCAGACCCATCATGCAGTACGTGTACGCGTGTGCACACATACTGCTCCACCATGTTGGTGAAATGCTGCCTCCTGCTAAGACGTTCCATCTCAGCTGGTGGTGCTGGTTGTTGTGGCGTGCCGACAAAGCTTTTCCACATTCCGGCTATGCTAACCCTGCCTTGCAAGGTGCTGGCGGTGCCCCGGCTGCGTTGGCGACCTCTTCCTCCTCCTCTGCCTTCGCCTTGTGCTTCCACCGTACCCCCGCTTCCAAGTGGGAATGCCACCAGCAGCGTGTCTTACGATCACGCTCCAGTGAGTTAATTAAGGACGGCACGTTGTCCTTGTAATGGGGATCCAGCAGGGTGGCCACCCAATAATCAGCACCAGTTAAAATGTGGGCAACTCGGCGGTCGTTGCGGAGACACTGCAGCATGTAATCGCTCATGTGTGCCAGGCTGCCCAGAGGCAAGGAAAAGCTGTCCTCTGTGGGAGGTGTATCGTCTGTGTCCTCTGTATCCCCCCAGCCACGCACCAGTGATGGACATGAGCTGGTCTGGGTGCCACCCTGCTGTGAACATGGTTCCTCCTCCTCCTCTATCTCCTCCTCCTCATCCTCCACCTCGTCATCCTCCAGAACTGTGCCCTTGCTGCCAGACAATTGTGTACCTGGCGCTTGTTGGTGCAGGAACCCACCCTCCTAGCCACTTGTAAATGACTGCCCTGAAAGCCTTGGAAATGAACCCTCTTCCTCCTCCTCCTCCTCCATCCTGTGCCACATTCTCTTCCCTCATCGCCTTAAGAGTTTTTTCAAGGAGGCATAGAACTGGGATAGTAACGCTGAGAACGGCGTCATCGGCACTGGCCATGTTGGTGGAGTACTCGAAACAGCGCAAAAAGGCACACAGGTCTCGCATGGAGGCCCAGTTATTGGCGGTGAAGTGGTGCTGTTCCGCAGAGCGACTCACGCGTGCGTGCTGCAGCTGAAACTCCACTATCGCCTGCTCCTGCTCGCACAGTCTGGCAAGCATGTGCAAGGTGGAGTTCCACCTTGTGGGCACATCACATATGAGACGGTGAGCGGGAAGGCCAAAGTTACGCTGCAGCGCTGACAGGCGAGCAGCAGCAGGGTGAGAACGCCGAAAGTGCGCACAGACGGCCCGCACTTTCTGCAGCAGCTCTGGCATATCGGGGTTATTCTTCAGGAACCTCTGGACCACCAAGTTAAGCACATGCGCCAGGCAAGGGATGTGCGTCAAACCGGCAAGGCCCAGAGCTGCTACGAGATTTTGCCCATTATCGCACACCACCAGGCCGGGCTTGAGGCTCACTGCCACCAACCACTCATCGGTCTGTTGTTCCATGTCCCTCCACAACTCCTGCGCGGTGTGGGGTTTTTCCCCCAAACAGGGAAGTTTTAAAACTGCCTGCTGTCGTTTAGCCCTGGCTGTGCTGAAGTTGGTGGTGAAGGTGTTACGCTGACCGGATGAGGAGGTGGTAGAGGATGAGGAGGCGGAGTAGGAGGAGTTAGCAACAGGAGGCAAACTGAAGTGCCCTGCAATCCTCGGTGGTGGAAGGACATGCGCCAAACTGCTATCCGCCTCAGGCCCAGCCGCCACTACATTTACCCAGTGTGCTGTTAGGGAGATATAACGTCCCTGACCGTGCTTACTGGTCCACGCATCCGTAGTTAGGTGGACCTTGCCACAGATGGCGTTGCGCAGTGCACACCTGATTTTGTCCCCCACTTGGTTGTGCAGGGAAGGGATAGCTCGTCTGGAAAAGTAGTGGCGGCTGGGCACGACGTACTGTGGGACAGCCAATGACATCAGCCTTTGAAAACTCTGCGTCTCCACCAGACGGAATGACAGCATTTCAAAGGCGAGCAATTTTGAAATGCTGGCATTCAGGGCCAGGGATCGCGGGTGGCTATGGGGGTACTTCCTCTTCCGCTCCAGTGTTTGGGAAATAGAAAGCTGAAAGCTTCCATGGGACATTGTGGAGATGGTTGGTGACCCAGGTGGTAGTGTTGCTGGCAGATCCTCTGTTTGCGGGTTGGCAGGTGTCACTGTCACTACAGAGGTGGATGAAGAGGCCGAGACTGCAGCAGAAGAGGAAGCAGGAGGAGCCAGAGACCTTTCTTGGTTTTTGCGGTGTCTACTCCACTGCATCTCGTGCTTTGCACTTAGATGCCTGGTCATGCAGGTTGTGCTCAGGTTGACAACGTTTATGCCTCGCTTCAAGCTCTGATTGCACAGCGTGCAAACCACTCGTGTCTTGTCATCAGGACATTGTCTGAAGAACTGCCACGCTAGGGAACTCCTTGCACCTGGCTTTGGTGTGCTCGGTCCCTTGCTGCGTTGGGCAGTAGCAGACGTACTGTCTAGAGGACGGACACTCCGCTTTTGAACCCTGCTCCCTCTTCTGCTGTGCTGGTGGCTCTGTGCGACCACCACCTCTTCCTCTGAACTACACTGGTCACCTGCATGACGTTGATTCCATGTGGGGTCAAGGACCTCATCGTCCTCCACATCATCTTCCACCCAAAATTCACCCCTTCCTTCCTTGTTGGTCTGCACAATGGCGAAAGCAGCAGCAGTTGGCACCTGTGTTTTGTCATCATCCGAGACGTGCTGCGATGGTCCTCCCATGTACTCATCATGAAACATAAGTGGTTGGGCATCGGTGCACACAATCTCTTCCACTTCTGGGGCAGGGCTAGGTGGATGGCCCTGGGAAACCCTGCTAACGGAATCATCAAAAAGCAGAAGAGACTGCTGCATGATTTGGGGCTCAGACTGATTGGCTGATTTGCAAGGGGGTGAGGTGAAAGACTGATGGACATCGGCTGCAGGTGCCAACTCTGAACTTTCATCAGGAGACTGGGTGGGAGACAATGTGAAGGAACCGGAGGCACTGTCAGCAGCAACCCAATCTACTATCGCCTGTACTTGTCCTGGCCTCGACATTCGTACAGCCTCATTAGGCGCGCCAAAATACTGCTGCAGGCTCTGTCGCCTACTCCCACCTGAGGAAGGTGTTTCACTAGTGCGTGTAGCTGGCACAGATCGACCACGTCCTCTCCCTGCAACAGGAGCGCCACCAGCAGCACCACGACCCGGGCCACGTCCCCTTTTTGATGATCTCCTCATATTTTCAAAATTTATGATCTCGCCCTAAATGGGTGTTTTTGAATATAGCAGAATACACGTACAGTGTCTAAAGCGTTTATGAAAACGCAGAAAATGCTATTGGGAAGAAAAAAAAACTGCAAAATTAAATTTTTTTTGCAATGTTTTTACAATATCAGAATAAACGGATAGTGTCTAAAGCGTTTATGAAAACGCAGAAAATGCTATTGGGGAAAAAAAAACACCGCAAATTTTATTTTTTTTGCAATGTTTTTGCAATATCAGAATACACGGACAGTATGTAAAGCGTTTATGAAAACGCAGAAAATGCTATTGTGAAAAAAAAAAAAACACCGCAAAATATTTATTTTTTTGCAATGTTTTTGCAATATCAGAATACACGGACAATATGTAAAGCGTTTATGAAAATGCAGAAAATGCTATTGTGAAAAAAAAAAAACACCGCAAAAGATTTTTTTTTTTTGCAATGTTTTTGCAATATCAGAATACACGGACAATATGTAAAATGTTTATGAAAACGCAGAAAATGCTATTGGGAAGAAAAAAAACACTGCAAAATATCAGAATACACGGTTAGTGTCTACAGCGTGTATGTATGAACACGCAGAAAATGCTATTGGGAAAAAGAAAAATTAAATTTTTATGCAATGTTTTTCCAATAGCAGAATACACACAGACTGTGGTGTATCTCTTAGTATATGCAGTGCAGTAATGTTGCATTGAGCTTGCAGGTAAAACGTTTATATTTTGTCTGGCACTGGCCTCATGGCACTGTTACTGTGACTGCACTGCACCCCAGCCAGGGTACAATTGATTTAGGAATCTCTACAATAATTATCTCTGCCTCTTTCTTTTGCTAAATAAAGAAACTCCCTACTGTAGCTATCTAGATCGCTCACTGATCTAACTAATTAGAATAAAATTCAAGGAATGTGGACTGACTTTAGCACACTAACTCCTAAAATCCTCTATCTATCTGCAGCACAGGAACCTGTCTTACAGTGTCTGTCTATAACAGAATGACGCTGTGTGCTGTGTGTGTACTATTTATAGAGACTGGGTCACATGCTGCACTGGCCAATCACAGCCATGCCATTAGTAGGCATGGCTGTGATGGCTTCTAGGGCACACTAGTGAAACGATCATCCATTGGCTGCCCTAAAGCTGTTAAAAAGGCCCCAATACAGCGCCGAACACTGGACCTGAACCCGAACTTACAGCCAATAGTTCGGGTTCGGGTCCGGGTCCCGGACACCAAAAGTCCGGTACGGACCCGAACTTTACAGTTCGGGTTCGCTCAACCCTACTTATGAGATAGACCCACGAGGTGAGAACCAAGCAGCAAAGGACTTCCATAAAATACTTCACACCATTGCAGAAACAGCCCAGCTGAGAAAAGTCAACTACAAGAAACCATCCAACAAAAAATCCAATAAATGGTTCGACAAAGAATGCAAAGCATTAAGGAACACCTTACAGACAGTCTCCAATAACAAACACAGAGACCCTGACAACACTGACCTAAGGATAACCCATGGCACCCTACGGAAAAAATACAAACAAACCCTTAAAAAAGAAAAAGCAAAACTTCATCTCCAAAAACCTGGAACAGCTGGAAGAGACACTTCAGGAAAATTCTTTCTGGGAAATATGGAAGAATATTGGCTCAGCACCCAGGAAAAACAACCTCCACATCCAAAATGGCGACATCTGGCTCAACTACTTTAAGAACCTCTACAAAGATATTCCAGAGGAGGCTTTAACTGTAGAACAAAATTAAGGACTTCCAAAACCCCCTAGATGTACCGGTTACACCACAAGAAATTAGGGAGAAAATCCAAAACCTGCAAAACAAAAAATCCCCCAAAAATCCCTAATTTCTTGTGGTGTAACCGGTACATCTAGGGGGTTCTGGAGGTCCTTAATTTTTTCATCCATATCATTTAGTCTTTTGATGATGTCTTTTTGTTCTACAGTTAGAGCCTCCTCTGGAATATCTTTGTAGAGGTTGAACATGATGTCACCATTTTGGATGTGGAGGTTGTTTTTCCTGGGTGCTGAGCCAATATTCTTCCATAGAATCCTCACCAGCACCAGGACTGACTCTACATGACACCGAGGTGAAGTTCCTGCTGTATGTGGATGACCTCCTACTTCTGTCACCAACAGAGAAAGGCCTACAAGACAGCCTGGAAGTGCTGGAGAAATACAGTACCACATGGGCACTACCAATCAGCTCAAGTAAAACCAAAATCATGGTGTTCCAAAAGAAAAATACTAAACAAACAAAGAGCCCTTCCTTTACATTAAACAACTGCACTGTTGAGGTAACTAACAGCTACACATACCTCGGCTTAGAAATTAACAAATCAGGAAGTTTCAAGCCAGCCATAGAGGCACTAAAAGACAAGGCATGCAGAGCCTTCTATGCCATCAGGAGACAGCTGTACCACCTAAAACCACCAGTGAGAGTCTGGCTCTGAATATTTGATAGCGTCATCACCCCAATTCTTCTTTATGGCGATGAAGTTTGGGGTCCTGTCACCTACCCAGACCAAACCAAATGGGACCCCAGCCCAACAGAAATATTCCATCTGGAATTCTGCAAGCACCTCCTCCAAGTCCATTGGAGCACCTCCAACAGTGCTTGCCGGTCTGAGTTAGGCAGATTTCCCTTACTTCTCGCAGTAGAGAAGAGGGAAGTACTATCATACTGGGACCACCTACAAAACACCAGTCCCAACTATTACCACCATAAAGCCTTACTGAACAGTAAGGACCAGTCCAAGCCTGCAAGTGTGGCAAGTGTGGCCTGCAACAAATCATCAACACCTTGTCTATCCCAAACTCTCAACAATGCGGCCTGCCAAAATCTCAAATAAAAAACATAATCAATGACTCCAAAGAAAAACATGTTGGAAAATGGAGAAATAAGCTAACAAGCTCCAAAGAACTAACTGTTTACCAGTCATTGCAGAGCGACTACAAACTGGCCCCATAGCTGGAGGTGCTACAAGACCCCAAAGACAGACAGACCCTGAGCCTGTACAGACTGAGCGCCCACAGCCTGGAAATCGAATTAGGGTGGCACAGACAGACCTACAGGCCCAGGGAGAGTAGACTGTGCCAGCAATGTGACCAGGGGGTCCTGGAGGATGAGGACCACTTCCTGCTACATTGCCCAATGTACTCATCAGTGAGGGACACTCACTTCCAGAGACTCTCCACTCTCATCCCGGACTTTAATTATATAGAAGAGAAGAGGAAACTCCAATTTCTACTGGGAGAAGAGGAGCCAACGGTAAAAATAGCTGCCCAATATGTGACAGCGTGTCATAGACTGAGAGGGACATGAAAGACTGAGGACTTAAAAATCCTTTACACGGACTTATGCCCCTTCCCCCCTATATTACCCCCCTACCCCCTCTTCTTTTTCTTATAAAAACTCAACTGCTTTGGCAATGCTAACATGTATGTGGTCCTGCCAATAAAGCTTATTTGAATTTGTGTTCTCCTGGTGTGCAGTGTGCAGCTAATCAGTGTTTTATTAGTGGGAGTGGATAATGACCCATCTATAAGGATATACAGTACATACACACACAGCCGTGTTCAAGCTATGGGATGTTTCTCAGGCCTGCAATTCCTCTGAGCGACACAAGGTGGTGATCTCATTTATACCCAGACAGGAAGTAGTCTATGAAATACAGGAAGTGATGTCAGGTATAAATAGGAAGTTCCGGGTGAGAGCTGAGTTGGGAAGAAGTAGAGAGGAGACATTGCTTGAAGTGGCAGCAGAGGAGGTAATAAGATCTTATTTTCTATTTAAACCCAGTAACCCCCCCGTCATGTCCGTCCTCTTCCTCCATAGTCACTGTGATGTCTTTTAGCCGCATTATTATTCAACGTTTTATTAGAGCTGCGCGATTAATCATTAAAAGATCGCAATCTCGATTCAACCCCCCCTAGGGTTGCTACTTTTTCTTCAAGCCAAACCTGAACACTTTAGCGACACACGGCAAAAACATCTTTTTGATCACCTCTGCGGTTTTTATTTCTTGCGCTATAAACAAAAGAAGAGAGACAACTAAAGCTGGAAGATTTTATATATCGCTGTTTGTGTCAGTATTCATCCTTGTGATTATCATTTTACTTTGCACATATACCTTTTAGCACTTTTTAGCAATACTTTTTTTTAGCAGAATGCCCTTCCCTCCCACAAAGACCCCCGAAACCCGAGACAGACCAAGGCACTTACTAACCTCCCCCTCATGTGACATAACTATATACATGAAACCATGGGCCATTGTAGATGGAATATATTGCTCTAAAATACCATCTTTTATAACAGTGTGCTGTACTTGTACCCCCAAACTTCAGTTGGGGCTTATCAAAAATAAATAAATAAATACATTGATCTTGCAGCGTCTCCCCATCCCTGAACTATTCAGTGATCCACATCCTCCTCCAACGCATCCTTCGAGTCCACCCACCAAAACCACACCTTCCTTAACCACTTCCCGCCCGGCCTATAGCAGAATGACGACCGGGCGGTGGTTCAGTTATCCTGACTGGGCGTCATATGACGTCCTGCAGGATAACAGCCGGCGCTCGCCCACTGGGGGCGCGTATCGCGGCGATCGGTGGTGCGGTGTGTCAGTCTGACATACCGCTACACCGATCTCGGTAAAGAGCCTCCAACGGAGGCTCTTAACCACGTGATCAGCCATGTCCAATCACAACTGATCACGATGTAAATAGGAAGAGCTGTTGATCTGCTTTTCCTCACTCGCATCTGTCAGATGTGAGTAGAGGAGAGCCGATCGGCGGCTCTCCTGACGGGGGGGGTCTGTGCTGATTGTTTATCATCGCAGCCCCCCCCTCGGATGCCCACACTGGACCACCAGGGAAGCACATAACATGTGGATGGCCAGGTACATCCCCCCATGGCCATCCACATGTGCAAATTAATGCCCAATCTATGCCTGTGGGCCTTGACTGGCACCATTATGGAACAAATTAATTCAGTGCCACCCATCAGTGCCACCCATAATTACCCATCAGTGCCACCCATAGGTACCCATCAGTGCCACCTCATCAGTGCCCATCATCGATGCCACCTCATCAGTGCCCATCATCGGTGCCCATCAGTGCCACCTCATCGGTGCCCATCAGTGCCACCTTATCAGTGCCCGTCAGTGCAGTCATATCAGTGTCCGTCATTGAAGAAGGAAACTTACTTATTTACAAAAAATTTGAACAGAAACAAAGAAAACTTTTTTTTTTTAATTCCGGTCTTTTTTTTATTTGTTGCCCAAAAAAAGAAAATTTGCAGAGGTGATCAAATACCACCAAAAGAAAGCTCTATTTGTGGGAACAAAATGATAAAAATTCTGTTTGGATTCAGTGCAGCATGAGCAGGAAGGTGTCTAAGTGCCTGGTATTGAAGTGGTTAACTTCTAGGGAGATCCCCAGGCCTCATACATCATACGATATAGAAGAATGTCGGCATTCACTACCTTCAACCACATCCCTAACGTCAGTTGTTCCCTATGGATCCACCTCCTTGCTATGAGCTTCTGAACCCCAAAATAGAGAATCCTAAGGAATAATTTGGTACACACCTCCATTTCCTTTTGGTCAAAAATTCCCAAGAGGCAACCCAATGGGGAGCATATATTAGGGAGATCAAATTTGTCGGCTATAAATTCAGTCACCATAGACCATAAAGCCTTATCTTCCCAGGTGCAAATTTTTTACCTGAAATCGCACCTGAACCAAACTGAAAATCGCACAGCACCCTTTTTAGAACTGTACCGGGGCCCCCCGCACATGTGTGAACCTACAGCATTGAGAAGGCTGCCGGTTCACATGTTATGTGAATCGGATGTGGTTCAAATTGCATCTGATTCGCATATATGTGAATGGAGACTTATACTATAGTCCTATTATACAAGATTTGGACATTTTTTTGATACTCATGCCCACCATTGAGGGGAAGCCCCTATAGATGACAACAAACAGCACTAAAAAGGTAAATTGGTCAACTTTTTGGGGGGTATCTTAGGACATTGTACATTGTGATGTTGCTTCAATCTTAGAGTGGTATTATAGCTTTGGTAAATCTGCAAGCAACAGCTACAAATTGGCTGTGCCAATTCCCACTGGAGGCAGCCCGACTATTGACCCCTTACATCCTCATCCTAATATTGTACAATCAATACAGTTCAGATAATTATCTGTCCACAGAAAACCTGTATAGATCACATGGCCACATCAATGAGGATGGAGGAGGACCGGAGTCACATGACTGAGAAGATACTAAACCTCACCCTGGAGATCATCTACCTGCTGACTGGAGAGGTGAGGAGGATTCTGGGAGGTCACATGACATCACTCTTATCTCTATTAATAAATCACAGACCTGACTGGAGAGGTGAGGAGGATTTTGGGATTCTAACATGACATTCCTATTGGTTTTCCAATGCAGAGATTTCCTCTTGTGAAGTCAGGTGATCATATGACCATCACAGTGCCTCCATGTGACTCCCTAAAACCTGAGAGACACAACATGGAGAAGATTCTAGAAGTCACCAAGAAGATGATGGAGCTGCTGACAGGAGAGGTGAGCGGTGCTGGGAATTCTGGGACATTATCCAGTAACAGACAAGGGATGTGTCTGGATGGTGACTGTATCATTGTGTGTGTCAGGTTCCTATAAGGTGTCAGGATGTCACTGTCTATTTCTCCATGGAGGAGTGGGAGTATTTAGAAGGACACAAGGATCTCTACAAGGACGTCATGATGGACAATCAGCCGCCCCTCACATCACCGGGTAAGAGGAGACTTTATTGTAAAGGAGAGAGCAGTACGGAGGCTCCACCTAGATCCCCCATCATCTGATAAACACCTAGAAACAATGTATTCAGTCAGTGTGTGTGTTTCCTACAGATGGATCCAGTAATGGGAACCCACCAGAGAGATGTCCCCGTCCTCTGTATTCCCGGGATTCCACACAGGAAGATCACACCATCCCCCACCATCATCAGGTAGATGAGGAACAATCACTGATAGTATCATTAGGATCTGTACATTATCTGCATTGTTACCATTGATGTCATTTTTATTATATATTCAGAGTGGAAACCTGAGAGATTCTAAAGATGAGGGTAACGCAGAAGAAGAAGAGACGTATGTGAGCGATGATCAGCAGTCTATGGAGGAGGATGGAATAACGGGGACATTTATAGAGGAGGACACTCCTACAGAGATCAGCACAGGTGGGTCATTAACACTAAATACATTCCTCCTCCCATACTGCTCACTGATTGGTCCAGAGTAGGGCAAGGACTGGGTAATATCAGCCTGTAATCCCCTGGTCATTTTCCTGAGCTGTGTTCCCTGTCCTGTATTCCTGTATTTCTCTCGGATAATCTTCCTTCCCTGTGCTGCAGACACAATTTATGTATCTAGCAGTGTGGGACCTCTGCAACTTCCAGTAAACATTTAAGCCACCACTGATTATGGAGTACCAATATTATGTTTCTTGACCATTACACTATATAATTTATATTGTACATTACATACTCCTGACCCCTGCACCATATACTTT
Organism: Lithobates sylvaticus; assembly: GCA_028564925.1. Classification (NCBI taxonomy): domain Eukaryota; kingdom Metazoa; phylum Chordata; class Amphibia; order Anura; family Ranidae; genus Lithobates; species Lithobates sylvaticus. The sequence continues at coordinate 587,353,673 of CM053028.1, forward strand.
AGGTTGTACGTTACATTATTCTGATACATTACATAGTAGGGGTGCAACGGATCAAAAAACTCACGGATCGGATCGATCCTCGGATCAGAGTCACGGATCGGATCATTTTTCGGATCAGCAAATAATAATTGAATTTGCAAAAACCTGTGAAAATTCCGCCACCATATAGTCCCCCACTGTAATATCCACGTCATCTCCCCCACTGTAATATCCACGTCATCTCCCCCACTGTAATATCCACGTCATCTCCCCCACTGTAATATCCACGTCATCTCCCCCACTGTAATATCCACATCATCTCCCCCACTGTAATATCCACATCCTCTCCCCCACTGTAATATTGGCTGGGTAATGCAGAGTATTGGCTGGGTAATGCAGAGTATTGGCTGGGTAATGCAGAGTATTGGCTGGGTAATGCAGAGTATCGCAGGGTATTGGCTGGGTAATGCAGAGTATTGGCAGGGTATGGGTAATGCAGAGTTTGTTTACAAGTGATCGCTCCGTCATTTGACGGAGCGATCACATTGTAAACAGTGGCCGGGTGTACCAAGATGGCCGCCGCTCCGGAGCTAGGCCGAAGCCGCGGCCTTTCCTAAGGCCGCCGGGTGTACCAAGATGGCCGCCGCCGCTCCGGAGATAGGCCGAAGCCGCGGCCTTTCCTGAGGCCGCGGATCGCGGGGTGTGCCGATCCGAACGGGGTGACCCGTTCGGATCACGGATCGGCGACGATCCGTTGCACCCCTATTACATAGTCATGATTTCTCCCCTCTACCCACTGCTATATATACACATAATATGTATTCTCTTTTTTTACACCCATTTTCTAACAGCTGGACATTTTACATCTGATGATTTGATTGGAGCACAGACTTTTACATGTTGATAATAATGTGATAACATTCACAAACCCTGGAACTTTAAACAGAAAGTGATAATGAGGGAGGAGTCAATAACCCAATGAGGGTGGGCTTCAGGATCAGTCCAGTCTTCATCTTGGTTGTTCTCCCCCCATGCTCACTCTCTGACCTCTGGTGGGGCTCAGCCCCGCTGTTATTCATGACTAAATCATGGACTAAATAAGGAAGTGCAGGACTTCTTGTGTAGGGAAGATGGCAATGAGTGATAGAGGGGGAGGGGACACTCGTCCTATAATCCCCTCATCACTGTCACTCCTATAAAAGACAGTTCTCGTTGTTTCCTCACTCTCTGACTAAGGTCCATGAATAAAGAAATGAACTGGTAGGAGATCAGAGGACCCATTTACTAGTTACCTTGAGGGTGGAATTGTAAGATCCCCAGAGACAAAGCTGCCTGATGTGGGCGGAGTCCTGGTTTAGGGGAACCAATCTGCTCATGTCTAGTAATAATCACCTTTAAGCCTCTGACTGTGTCTATGGGTTCTTTTTTTCCTCAGTCAGGAGGTTTGAAGGGATCTGGAGATTGCGCCATGAGGGATCCTTGTTGGCATTTTGCCCCGTACACACGATCGGAATTTCCGACAACAAAACCGTGGATTTTTTTCCAAAGGATGTTGGCTCAAACTTGTCTTGCATACACACGGTCACACAAATGTTGTCGGAAATTCTGAAGGTGGGAACGCGGTGATGTACGACGAGCCGAGAATAAGGAAGTTCAATAGCCAGTGTGGCTCCTTCTGCTTGATTGCGAGCATGCGTGAGCTTTTGTGCGTCGGACTTGTGTACACACGTTTGGAATTTCCGTCAAGTGAAGTTGGCACCAATGTGCTCTCCAACATTGGTGTGCGGAAATTCCGACAGCAAATGTTCGATGGAGCACACGGTCGGACTTTCCGACAACAAGCTCACATCCAACGTTTCCCGTCGGAAAGATCGACCGTGTGTACACGGCATTGGAGTTATTTTTTCTGGGAATAGAGCCTCTTGCTGTTCATAACCATAATTCCTCCACTATTAGAGGTCTTCCCCTTGGTACAATAGAGGAGCATATTTCCTTCTATGCAAATGACACCTTGGTTTACTTAGCTAATCCCCATGACTCCTTATACTATTTACTAGAAGAAATTACCACATTTGGTGATTTCTCTGGCTTTGGAGTGAACTGGGACAAATCTAGCTTATTCCCCTTAGACCGGGTGGCTATGTCTACGATTCACCTGGAGTCTAGATTGAAAGTGGTAACCCTATTTAGGTACTTGGGTGTCAAGGTTCAATTACCTTTATCTACAGTATTACCAGTAATGTGTGTCCTTGTTGCAGCTTCAAACCAGTCAGTGGATGGACCTACCAGTAGACCTAATGAGCAGGGTCAATATTCCTAACAACTTCCCGCCTGCATGATGTCATAAGACATCATGGACTTAAAGGGATGATATCTTTTTCAGCCAGCGATTCCCTCTTGTATAAGAGCCATCCTAGCACCCCCCCCCCCCCAACCATTGGCACCTCTCCAGGCACTCCCAGGTGATCAGAGTGCCTAAGATCTCATCCGGCAGTGGCGACAGGTTACCACAGAGCTGGCCAAGGACTGGATGGTCCCCAGTTATCTCTATGATCCTGGGAGGCCGAAAGCAACGTTAGGACAACGCTTCCGGCTCTGGCAGATGTAAACGCTGCCATTTTTTCCATGGTAGAGGAAATATCTGGGGTCTTATATGCCCCAGATGTCTCCATAAATAGGACCTGTCATGCCTTATTTCTATCACAAGGGATGTTTACATCCCTTGAACAATGGCTGAATGCTCTGTAAATAAACAAAGACTTGGTGTGGGTAGATATCCTCTTCATCCCAATGCGTTTCAGACACGGTTATTTTCTTTCATCAGGGGTAGAGTAGAGGAAGGATGGCACAATTATTTATCCAGCAAGTCGTTGATCCAGGGCCCTGGGGTCCGACCGCCTCCGGGGGTCAGGAAGGAATTTTTTCCCCCTACTGAGCGATTGGCCGGCACAGTTAGGGGTTTTTCGCCTTCCTCTGGATCAAACGGGAGGGCGGTAGGTTCAACATGCCCCCCATCACCCCTACCGGAACGATTCGCACCAGCACAAGATACCACAGCGGTCACCAGCAGTATTCTTCTGGTCCAGGATCTTCGCTACAAGCAGAGGCAGCTGGAACAGCCAGGAATTAGCGACTCGACTTAACAAACTCCTTCCACATAGGGCACTACATGATCAACTTGCGCCCTTACAAATAGCCTCAACACGGCGGCAAGTCTGATACCTAGACTGACAACAGGAAAAACCCGGATCAGGATCATCAGCACTGTCATCCTAGTACCATCAACTTCATCCTCCCGCCATGTGCTACTTCAAATATTCAGCAGAAGTTCTCCACAGCATAAGGAATGCCACCTCAACATTGCCAGCCTCCATTCAAAAAATTATACGGAAAGAACAACTACTAAAGACCGACCTACAATCAACCAAACACAGGAAGATACCAACTCAACCTCAGCAATTAGCATGCGCCATGATCAACACCTGGTCTGCAGCCAAACACAGACTGGAAGTACACGACTTCATCACCCAAAACAACATAGATTGCCTCTTCATCACGGAAAGCTGGCTAACTCCCGACTGCAACACCATCCTTACCGAATTGGTGCCGGAGAGCTACAGGATCCTAACTGAGCATCGGATAGGAAAAAAAGGAGGAGGAGGCCTAGCAGTGATTTTTAAATCGCACCTGGTGCTCACCAAACCGATTTTTCAGAACTCAGTGCCTTTTATGGAGACACTGTCGCTACATCTTCAATCAACACCCCATGACACCACTCACATTCTACTCTGCTATAGACCACCAGGACCAAAGACCAAAGACCAAAGACCAATCTTCTTACACCCCTCACGGAATTCATTTCAATACACACCCTGAAATCCAAAAACTTCCTGGTACTTGGAGACTTTAATCTCTGGGCAAATTCTACCCAAGACCCTATCACGACCGCCTGCATCAACCAACTGGAAGAACTGGGTCTCCAGCAACTGATAAAGACTCCAACACATGGCTCAGGACACACCATGGACCTCATCTTCAAACAAAATTTGAACATCAACATACTCAACAACATACCACTACCATGGACAGACCACCACGCCATCAAATTTAAAATCTCCACTTATACCACCCAGCAAAAACAGAAACCGGCAACAACAACTCATTGAATCAGATCGCAGAAGAAGCTACACTCCGAAACCTTCAAAATCACTTTAGCAAACAAAATAGCAAAGCTGAATTTAAAGTGGTTCTGCACACATTTCATTTAGTAAATCTCTTTGCCTTCCAAATCAGGCAAAGAGTACTAAATGAAGTGTGTTTATTTTATTTTTTTCCCACTTACCTTGTAATCGCTGACGTTCTTTCCTCTGTCTCTGCGGTGGTGGGCGGGGTCTCTGCGTCCATCCTCGTCACGCCGCACTGTCTCCTGGGATCTGGTGTCATTGATCCCAAAAGTCAGTGCGGACATCTTCCGAAATCTCGCGAGATTTCGGTCACATCTTCCGAAATCTCGCAAGATGTCGGCAGATGTGCCGAAATCTCGCGAGATTTCGGAAGATGTCCAGGAACGTGAGCTACTCTTTGCCGTTACTGCGCACGCGCAAGATCGGCGGTGCATGCTGGGCCATCTGAAGTGCCTGTGTGGGTTCACATGCCCACAGGCAAGATGGCAACCAGCAGGACAGATTTTTAAAAATGATTTTAAATGACGAAAACCGGCAGCAGAGAGTCACAGAAATGGGACACGTGAGTACCTGATTTACATCTCATAATCTACTGCATTGCACTAAAGATAGAAAAACACTACAGACAGTGCAGAAGCGCTTTAACCCACTCAACGGAACAAACACTCAGCTCCCTAAACAAGGTATTACTACAATAAGCCGACTCAGTGGCTCCAAAACGCAGAACACTCATCCGGAGGAAAAACTCTGGATGGTTTAATAGCTCTCTCACGCTACTCAAGCAAGAACACAGAAGAGCCGAAAGAGCATGGAGAAGAAATCCTACCAAGGAAAATCAGACAAACTACAAAGGACTCACAGAGAATTATCACAAAGCAATCTTCAAAGCTAAAAAAGATTATTTCGCAAATACCATCTCATCGGCACTAAACCGCCCTCGGGAACTTTTTAAAATAGTCGCTCAGTCGATGAACCCGGTATGCTTAGAGCCCCCAGCAAACGAAACCCAAGATTTCTGCAATGAGTTATCAGATTTTTTCATTGACAAAATCGACAACATCCAGAAAATAATTCATCAGAAAAAAAAAAACATCCAACCTCAGTCAACCAGAGCGAAAAGAAGATATCGTCACGAATATCCCACATCCGCCAAAGTTTTCTTTGATCCCAATCACCACGGATACCACTAAAAACATCAAAAACCTCAGAGACAGCACATCTCCTATTGACATCATCCCCACAAAACTCCTGAAAGAATGCTCCGACATCTTGGCTCCTACCCTAACTCACCTCATACATCAATCGTTCAAAGAAGGGATTGTTCCTGTCGCCATCAAACAAGGCATCATCAAACCCCTGCTAAAGAAACTCAACCTCGACCCTCAGGACCCTAACCACCGCAGACCGATAACAAGCCTCAACACCATCTTCAAGATTATGGAGAAAGCGGTAGTACAACAGCTACACCGCCACCTGGACACACACAAACTCCTGGACCCTCTACAATCAGGCTTCCGCCCAGGCCATGGTACAGAAACGGCACTCCTGAAGATATGGGACAACGCCCTTGAAGCAGCAGAGGATCATGTCTCCTGGTGCTGTTGGACCTCAGTGCAGCGTTTGATACTGTGGACCACAATACTCTACTCATCCGCCTTACAGAAGTAGCAGGAGTCAGACTCAGAGCTACAATGGTTTGCATCCTTCTTAGGAAATCGTTCTCAGACAGTGAAACTAGGAGCCTTCACCTCTAAAAACACAGGCAATTTCTTGTGGAGTCCCTCAAGGATCACCCTTGTCGCCAGTGCTCTTCAACATATACATCCGCCCTCTCCTCAAAATAATCAGAAGGGGGCGTGGCGACCGAGCTCTGAGATGGCCGCTTGATCTGAGAGCTCCGCTTGCCAGCCAGAGAGATCGCTCTCCATCCGAGCATTCCAGCACCTAATTCGGCCCTAAAATAGCTCCTGTACCCGGCGGGACAGCGCGGAGATGACCAAAAGAAGGAAAAATGCACCACAGCCACAGAAGAAGATGGCAAACTTCTTTGCAGCTAAATCCCGCGGGCCTACGCAAAATGGCGGCGGAGGCCCGCTGCCGCCGCGCTCTAATGAACAGGCCGCACACCATAGAAATGGAGACGGAGGCCTCCGCTAACCGCAAGGACACATCCACCACGTCAGCGAACCCTCCTCGGGCACGTCTAGCCCCTCCACAAGGAGCCCAGCAAAATCTAAACCCAGGCTGACCTCACCTGATAGGCCGCACAAGAGATGGAGGTAAGCGCCCAGCAGGGATATGGGACTGTAGCATCATCGTCTCCCCACTCTCCTGACCCCATAGCAGACTTCCCCACAGCAGACAGGCCCATTTCAGACACAATGCTGAAAGAAATGTTGCTATCCCTCAGGTCTGCACTGCACACCGACATGGTGAAAGGGATCAACCAGTGTCACAAAGAAGTGCAAGCTCTTGGGGTCAGAGTAGACAGAATTGAGCACAAGATGGAGGAGTACACTACTACTTACAATGTAATGGTGGATGCTCATGCAGCACAGGGGGAGGATATCGCATGGCTGAAGGACAAGGTCTCTGACCTTGAAGACAGAAGCAGACGCAATAACATTAAACTGAGAGGAATCCCAGAATCTGTCCCAGCACCTCAACTCCTGCAATATGCCCAAACACTGTTCTCCACACTAGTACCTACCCTCACAGCTCAGGACTTAATTATTGACAGGATCCACAGGATCCCCAAACCCTCCTTTCTGCCTGAAGGTACACCAAGAGACACCTTGCTGAGGATACATTTCTTCCACGTGAAAGAACAAATCTTTCAAGCTGCACGCAGACAAGATGCTATCCCACAACAATATACAGACCTACAAATCCTGCCGGATTTGTCTAGGTACACACTACAAAGAAGGCGCAACCTGGCCACTATCGCTAAGGCCCTGAGGAACCATAGAATTCCACACAAGTGGAAGTACCCAGCCACCCTCATCATTACACACAACGGTGTGACGAAAGCTGTTACCACCATGGAGGAAGGCATTGCCACACTACAGCACTGGGGGATTCTCCCAGACCTAACAGCACACCCCCCCTCAATGCCACTGCCACAACCACAGCAGCTCCAAGAAGACTGGCAAGTAGTCTCACTTAAACGCCATGGCAAGAAGAATGCTGGAAGTAGCTCATGATCTACGCATAAAGTCTACTGAATTCTCTCTGGCTGAAGGAGTTCAGCTTAAACTCCTATCACCCCGTTACCAAGTTAGCAGATATGTCTGCACACGGATCGATTTTCAGATCTTTTTTTACATTTGTTCAACCCACCTTTGTCTTGTTTTACTTTTTCTTTACCTCTTGTTTTAGCTACAGTGAAATACTACTCTGGATCTCACCCTCCATCATCTCAGTGACATTTACTACTGCCATGATGTCTGAACCGCACCGGGGACAGAACTTCCTCCACCACTGTGAGTACCTGTGCACCATACCACGCACACCTCCCTCCTTTCCTCAACAATGTCTCTCACATTTTTATCTCTGAATGTTAGGGGGCTAAACCACCCTGCTAAAAGGTTCTCCATGTGGCAGGAGGCCCGCAAACACAAAGCAGACATACTCCTCATCCAGGAGACACACTTCCAACAGCAAAAAAACCCTGCCTGCTCTAACAAAGCATACCCGCATATATTCTTGGCTTGCACCCCGGGTAGCAAGACAGGGGGTGTTATGGTGGCCATCAAGGACACTGTCTCCTTTACACTCAAAGAATCTTTCATAGACAACAACGGACGGTACATTATTATCACTGGAGACTTGGATAATACACCGATCACCATAGTGAACCTCTACACACCGAACAGGCACCAAACACGGTTCCTCAGACAAGTCTTAAAGAAAGCCAATTCCCTACTGTATGGTCGGCTTATTATCGGAGGTGACTTTAACCTTATAGCGGACCCTACGAAGGACACCACCACTGCCAACCCGCAGAGACCACCTAACCTGCTGCATATCCTAAACACGCATGACCTGTTTGATGCCTGGAGATGTCTCCATGCAAATGAAAGAAATTACACTTTTTTCTCCACAAGACACTGCTCGTATTCTAGAATAGATATGTTTGTAACTGATAAATGGCTTTTGCAGCGTGTCCGGTCGACTGAGATACACGATATCGGGTGGTCCGACCACGCTGCAATCACGTTATCTCTCAATATGCAGGGTGTCTCTCCCTCACCCCCTATCTGGCGATGCAACGTAAGACTCCTCCAAGAACCTAAACTGTTTCCTACCATATCTCAACACCTCACAGATTACTTTAAAACCAAACGATACTCCTGACACGAGCCCTTTTTCGGTCTGGAATGCCCATAAGGCAGTCATGAGAGGCATACTTATCCAACTAGGAGCAATAGAAAAAAAAAAAAAAATATAACACCAAACTCAACAAGATACTAACTGAAATCCAGACGCTAGAAGCTACAAATAAAACACTCCCCACGCCGACCACAGCCACCACACTATCCAACCTCAGGAATACATTAAGGGAACTCCTTACACAACAATTTGACAAACACCTGAGAAGGTTACAACTTAATTCATTCTAATGCCAATAGGGCAGGTAAATACCTAGCACACAGAATAAAAGCAGCACGCACCAAGACTAAAATCGCATTCCTACTTCACCCTACCACACACAATAAAATCTATAACCCAAAGGATATTGCGGATCAATTTGCTGATTTTTACAGAGCCCTTTATAACCTGCATGCAAATGCTTCAACCCCCCAACCGACACCTGACAATATCCAAAAATTCTTGCAGAAAATTAATCTTCCATCCCTGTCAGAGGAACACCTATCCATGCTTAATACCCCATTTACTGTTCTAGAGATTGAAAAAATTACCTCATCATTACCGAATGGCAAATCCCCAGGACCTGAAGGCTTCGGGAATGAATACTATAAGGTCATTAACAGCCAACTTATTCCACAAAGCTAGTGAAACGTCCTCCTTCCCTCCTGAGATGCTGAGATGCTGAGAGCCCACATCATAACACTCCCAAAACCCGGCAAAGAACCCACCACCCCAGCCAATTTCAGGCCAATATCTCTCCTAAACTCGGACATTAAAATCTATGCCAAACTAATAGCGAAACGGTTGACTGACATTATTCCAAATATCATACCAAAAGACCAGATGGGATTTGTGAGGGGGAGACTTGTTAATATCATTCACTATGCTACGTCCACTAAAACGCCTTCTCTGCTTCTATCCATAGACGCAGAGAAGGCGTTTGACCGTGTACACTGGAAATATATGGAAGCTGTATTAGCAAAGTTTGGTTTTGAAGGCTCAATACTCACTGCCATAATGGCCCTTTACTCGTGCCCCTCGGCACAAGTCTACACATCCGGTATTCTATCCAAAAAGTTTGAGATATCCAATGGCACTCGCCAAGGGTGTCCCCTTTCTCCAACCATATTCAACTTAATGATAGAACCGCTGGCGGAACATATGCGCACGAATTCTGCCATCAAAGGCTTCCAGATAGGTAAGGCCAAACAGGTTATAAACCTCTTCGCAGACGATGTCATACTGCTATTAACTGAACCACTGACTTCCCTCCCAAAAGCACATGAAGTCCTTTCGGAATTTGGGGCAGTTTCCTACTACAAGGTAAACTTCACCAAATCCAAGATCCTGGATCTAGGGGTGCATAAACATGTCAAGCACAAACTACAGAGTTCTATGCCATATTCATGGACTAACAGCTGCATTACCTACCTGGGCATCTTACTATCTAATCTACTTTAGCAGACATCAATCTCAAACCACTCTTAGCCAAATTGGATAAACAACTCACTGACATAGGCAAATGTGAAATCTCTTGGCTTGGCAGAATTGCGGCCTTTAAGATGTCTATACTGCCACAAATCCTTCACGTCTTCCGCTCTCTGCCAATTCCGATTCCAAAGCACTACATATCTGCCCTTACGCGATCTACCTGTAAATTCACCTGGGGTGGGAAAAGAGCCAGATGTCCACGTAGCAACCTCCTACCACATAAATCCATGGGGGGAGCTGGATATGTGGACATACAGGATTACTTATGGGCCACTAGGCTGGACCAACTAAAACACTGGTTCTCACACTCAGAATGTCCGCTATGGGTCGACATTGAAAAAGCACTTACCCCCACAAACTACCTAATTTCTTTTCTTATGGGAGACGCCTGGGATCCTTGGGATACTGGAGGCCTACCCCCCACATTGAAAGTAAATCTCCAAACCTGGAGATTTCTACTATCACATAAGACCACTGATAGCAAGGAGATAGCGTACGAGTTCCCAATCGAAATTTTAGAGGCCAAGATTCCATACCTCAAAACCACTAGTTTTAAAACACACAATATATGCCATATACAAGACCTGATCACAGACTGCACTCCCAAAAGCACTGCAGCACTTATGACCGAATATGACCTCCCCAGGGACCTATGGTTTTCCTGCACGCGCATTTCCCATTTTCTGAGAGCACACCCTTTGCCTACTGTTGCCATACCGTTAAAAATCTGGAGATTTTACTCCAAAACAACACATCCAAACAAAGGTATATCCTTATTCTACAATTTTCTGAATAACAAACGCGATTTTACTAAATCATCAGCTCTCAGTAAATGGGAAAAAGATCTGAACTCTGCCTTCTCAGATGACCAATGGTTACATGCATTTAGCACGATACAAAAAGCCTCACATTGTGTAAACCACTGGGAAATGACCCTGAAGATTGCCAACAGGTGGCATTACACTCCATATAGACTCTCCATCTTCTTTCCATCTTCATCTCCACTATGCTGGAGACAGTGTGGCCACATAGGTAACTTAATACATACCCTTTGGGAATGCCCAAGCCTGACCAGCATTTGGAACAAAACCTTCCAACTGCTATCGGATCTCACAGGCATACTAACTGTCCCCAACCCCTCGCTAGCGCTACTACACATAGGACTAGAACTCTTCCCACGAGAAGATAGGGCGATGATGACTCATATATTGCTAGCGACCAGGGCTATCATACTTCGTAACTGGAAAAGTACTATTGCCATTAATATATCTGAAGTTATAGATCTGGTCAATAAGAATCACTCTTTTGAGAGGTTAATTGCCATAAACTCGCTTCGATGCAAAAAATTTGATAGCGAATGGAAACTCTGGACTGATAAGTTTAAACGTATGTGAGACAATACCTTTTGACGTCACTGTTACTGTTTTGTTAATGTTAATGTTAATGATAATATCATAACCTTTTGTATGCTATACACATGATACGTCACTACTGTTATCATATGGAGTGTATTCACTGTAACTACAGTTTCTACAGTCGACATTTCCGCTCACTGTACAACCCTCCCTTTTATTTTTTCCCTCCCCTTTTTCCCTTTGCTTCCCCTTCTTCATGTATTGTAAGCTTTGAAAATTCAATAAAAAAAGATTGATTCAAAACACGGCGGCAAGGCTGATAACAGGAAAAAAAAACATTCAATAAAAAAAGTCTCACATAGGTAAATGGTGAATATGCTGCCCAGAGCATTCAGCCGTTGTTCCTATATTTTATATAGGCTTGATATATGTTGTTTTTTTGTATATTTTTAACATGATGTAATAAAGTACTGGTGTTCTTTTATCCTAGCATTAAGATTCACATTTGCCTTTAAAGTGATTGTAAAGTTTTTTTTAAAGTTTGTTTTTTTTTTTTTTTTTAAAATAACAAACATATCATACTTACCTCCACTGTGCAACTCGTTTTGCACAGGAGTAGCCCTGGACCTCGTCTTCTGGTGTCCCCTGGCGGCTCTCGCGGCTCCTCCCCACATCAGATAACCCCCTAGGAGAAGCGCTCTCCTGGGGGGGTTACCTTGTGGGTTGTGAACAAGCAAGCTATCGCTTGTGAAACGTCTACCATTGCCTGTATCTGTCTGACCCTTTTGACAATAAAGATGACAGCAAGATAATTTGGAGTTCCAGTGTGCGACCAATTCCTTGTCTTGTTCGTCTTCCACGGTGGTGAGCCGAGGTCTGCACCTGTGATCCATCCTGCACCGGATTTTGCCCGGAACGGTGTGCTTTTTTGCTACTTTGCGAGTCCAGCATTAGCTTTCAGAGACACGAAAGCCGGATACGGCCCCCCGCCCTCCGGCACTCACGCCGTTAGATTTGATTGACAGCAGCTGGAGCCAATGGCTGTGCTTTTATCAATCTATTCAATCAAAAGCCTTGACCCCGTAGGGAGATCGCGTCTCCGCCGACAGAACTTCGGGGCTCAGGTGAGTAAAATGGGGGGCTGGGGGGGCGGTCACTGCCAGGTGTTTTCTTCACCTTCATGCATAGGATGAGGGTTTAGAACCCCTTTAGGCCCCTTTCACACGAGGCGGGCTCCGCTTGCACGGAGCCCGCCTCTGTCCGCCGGCTCAGCGGGAGATCTCTCCGTTGATCTCCGCTGAACCGGCAGATGACAAGCCTATCTCCTTTTGTACTTAGAAAAAATGCTAAGACAGTCGGATGTCAGCGGAGATGTCTCCGCTGACATCCGACGCTCCATACTAACATGGAGCGCCCGTTCAGATTTCTACCCACTACTCTGCCCCAGCGATGAACCTAATCCTAGGTTTAATCGCTGTTCAGGTAGAACGAGCTTCATTGGATATACTGTTTACAGACGCAGATTGAACTGAATTTAGTGACACCTAAAAAAACTGTTATTTACTCCGAAGATAGAATCATAAAGCTTAACCACTTTCAGACCGGACCAATTTGCAACCAAAGGACCAGGCCCCTTTTTGCGATTCGGCACTGCGTCGCTTTAACTGACAATTGCACGGTCATGCAACGTGGCTCCCAAACAAAATTGATGTCCTTTTTTTCCCACAAATAGAGCTTTCTTTTGGTGGTATTTGATCGCCCCTGCGGTTTTTTTTTTTGCGCTATAAAACAAAAAAGAGCGACAATTTTGAAAAAAAAAAATTTTTTTTTTTTTGCTATAATAAGTATCCCCCAAAAACATATAAAAAACATTTCTTTTCTTCAGTTTAGGCCGATACGTATTCTTCTACATATTTTTGGTTAAAAAAAAAAAAAAAAAAAAAAAAAAAAAAAAAAAATCGCAATAAGCGATTATTTATTGGTTTGCGCAGAAGTTATAGCATTTACAAGATAGGGGATAGTTTTATAGCATTTTTTAATCATTTTTTTTTTTTTTTATTAGTAATGGCGGCGATCAGCGATTTTTATTGTGACTGCGACATTATGGCGGACACATCGGACATTTTTGATACATTTTACAGCAATCAATGCTATTTAAATGCACTGATTCCTGTGTAAATGACACTGGCAGTGAAGGGGTTAACCACTAGTTGGCAGTGTAGGGGTTAAGTGTGCCTAGAGGTGTGTTTCTTACTGTGGGGGGGGGGGCGTGGCTGTCAGCTAGTGAATGCTGATCTCTGCTCCAATCACAGGGAGCAGAGATCTGCATCACTAGTTGCTAGGCAGAACTGGGAGATGCTGTTTATTTCCGCATCTCCCCGTTCAGCCTTCCCGTGAGACGATCGCGGATATCCCTGCGGCGATTGACCTTGCGGGGGACCCGACCGGCACGAGCGAGCGCCCGATGGCGCGGCGGCATCTTAAGGGGGACGTACCTGTACGCCCTTATGCCTGTCCGTGCCATTCTGTCGACGTACATTGTCGTGCGCCAGTCGGGAAGTGGTTAAAGTCTTTCATCATTGTCACCTTACTCCTGCTCGATTACATTAAACATTTTATTTATTAACATTTTACATCCTGAACCTGTCTCCTGGGAATCTTTGGAGATCTGACACTTTCTCAATACCCCAAAAGATTAGATTATTACGCATATTATACTTTTTTGCTAAGAAAATATTTTTACTGTCCTGGAAAGGGTCGTTTTTACCTACACTGGCTTATTCTTATTCATGACTCCCTTCCCTTGTATAAACTCAGGAACTTAGGGGAAAAAAAAAACAAAAATGCTCAACCAGGAGTGTGTAGACTTTGTGGGCTCCCTGTAAAAGGGCGCCAAGAATATTTAGTAGGGGGGGGATGTCATGTCTTCCATCAAGACTGTTCTGACTAATTGCGTATCTAGCTTCCCTACACTGTTGATTTCTATCCATAGGGCTTCTGTTGGCTAAGTGCTGTGATTGAAGCCCTACTTTTTCGACATTCCACCCTAGTTTTTTGGGCTAGTTAGTTCCAAAACATATGTTTCCATGGAAGTCCGTCAGGAAAAAATAAAAATTTCATATCCAATACTTACCGTAATTTTCCTTTCCTGGTGGAATCCATGGCAGCATACCTTTGGCTAGCCCCGTCCTCGCTCTTACCCCATAGGACCCCACTTCCAACTATTTTCAGGCTGAGCCAGAGGCTTCGTTCCATAACTAGCCTACTCATGACTCCGGGAGGGAACTTCTGCTGCCATGGAGAACATTATTCAAGGCAAATTACGGTAATGCCCCGTGCACACGGTCGGAAATTCCGACCACAAAATCCGTCAGATTTTTTCCGACGGATTTTGTCCGACACTGGTGTTGCATACACACGGTCGGACAAAGTTGTCGAAAAATCCGATCATTCTGAACGTGGTGACGTTCGTTGCGTACGACGGAACTACGTAGAGGCTATTAGCCAATAGGTTTGGTCTCCTAATTTGATCTGAGCATGCGTGGCACTTTGTCCGTCGGAATTCTCTACACACAATCGGAAAAAGTCCGATGGGATTTTGTTGTCGGAAAATTTGGGAGCAGGATCTCAAATTTTTTCCAACGGAAAAAGTCCAATGGAGCCCACACACGGTCGGATTTTCCGACAACATGGTCCGATCGGACATTTTCCGTCGGAATTTCCGACCGTGTGTATGGGGCATTAGAATTTGTTAGGAAATGTTCAGTTTTCCTGACAGACTTCCATGGCAGCATACATTTTGTAACTAACTAGCCCAAAAAAACAAAGAAGGGCTTCAATCACAGCACTTAGCCAACAGAAACCCTATGGATAGATATTAACAGTATAAGGAAGCTAGCTACACCCCACAATGAGTCAGAACAGCCTTAATGGAAGATATGTCATCCCCCCTACAAATATTCCTGGCACCCAGCCTGCAAAGTCTACACACTCCTGGTTAAATGTGTTGTGAATGCTTCTGTAGGACAAAGCCCTAAGCTCTATTAGCTTATTGGCTAGCTGGAATGACCCATCCAGCGATGATTCTGGATGATATTCCTGTCCCACTGGTTCTGCTAGAGAAAGTGACAATATGCCCCAAAACTCTGTGCAAGGCTGTAGCTTGAGAGCATGCTCAAAGTATCCCAATATCCATGGCATGGAACCAGTTATCCTTGGTGGTCCTTTATATGGGAGGAACAAATCTTTTGTTCTCATAGGATTCCAAAGCCACCTCAGATTGCCGCCCAGTATGGATATAAAAACACTACCAGTACTAGGCAAAATGCCAACAAGGATCCCTCATGGCGCAATCTCCAGATCCCTTCAAACCTCCTGACTGAGGAAAAAAAGAACCCATAGACACAGTCAGAAGCTTAAAGGTGATTATTACTAGACATGAGCAGATTGGTTCCCCTAAACCAGGACTCCGCCTACATCAGGCAGCTTTGTCTCTGAGGATCTTACAATTCCCCCCTCAAGGTAACTAGTAAATGGGTCCTCTGATCTCCTACCAGTTCATTTCTTTATTCATGGACCTTAGTCAGAGAGTGAGGATACAACGAGAACTGTCTTTTATAGGAGTGACAGTGATGAGGGGATTATAGGACGAGTGTCCCCACCCCCTCTATCACTCATTGTCATCTTCCCAACACAAGAAGTCCTGCACTTCCTTATTTAGTCCATGATTTAGTCATGAATAACAGCGGGGCTGAGCCCCACCAGAGGTCAGAGAGTGAGGATGGGGGGAGAACAACCAAGATGAAGACTGGACTGATCCTGAAGACCACCCTCATTGGGTTATTGACTCCTCCCTCATTATCACTTTCTGTTTAAAGTTCTAGGGTTTGTGAATGTTATCACATTATTATCAACATGTAAAAGTCTGTGCTCCAATCAAATCATCAGATGTAAAATGTCCAGCTGTTAGAAAATGGGTGTAAAAAAAGAGAATACATATTATGTGTATATATAGCAGTGGGTAGAGGGGAGAAATCATGACTATGTAATAGGGGTGCAACGGATCGTCGCCGATCCGTGATCCGAACGGGTCACCCCGTTCGGATCGGCACACCCCGCGATCCGCGGCCTCAGGAAAGGCCGCGGCTTCGGCCCATCTCCGGAGCGGCCATCTTGGCACACCCGGCGGCCTTAGGAAAGGCCGCGGCTTCGGCCTAGCTCCGGCCATCTTGGTACACCCGGCCACTGTTTACAATGTGATCGCTCCGTCAAATGACGGAGCGATCACTTGTAAACAAACTCTGCATTACCCATACCCTGCCAATACTCTGCATTACCCAGCCAATACCCAGCCAATACCCTGCGATACTCTGCATTACCCAGCCAATACCCTGCGATACTCTGCATTACCCAGCCAATACTCTGCATTACCCAGCCAATACTCTGCATTACCCAGCCAATACTCGGCGATACCCAGCCAATACTCGGCGATACCCAGCCAATACTCGGCGATACCCAGCCAATATGGGGGAGAGGATGTGGATATTACAGTGGGGGAGATGATGGGGATATTACAGTGGGGGAGATGACGTGGATATTACAGTGGGGGAGATGACGTGGATATTACAGTGGGGACTATATGGTGGCGGAATTTTCACAGGTTTTTGCAAATTCAATTATTATTTGCTGATCCGAAAAATGATCCGATCCGAGGATCGATCCGATCCGTGAGTTTTTTGATCCGTTGCACCCCTACTATGTAATGTATCAGAATAATGTAACGTACAACCTAAAGTATATGGTGCAGGGGTCAGGAGTATGTAATGTACAATATAAATTATATAGTGTAATGGTCAAGAAACATAATATTGGTACTCCATAATCAGTGGTGGCTTAAATGTTTACTGGAAGTTGCAGAGGTCCCACACTGCTAGATACATAAATTGTGTCTGCAGCACAGGGAAGGAAGATTATCCGAGAGAAATACAGGAATACAGGATGTGGAACACAGCTCAGGAAAATGACCAGGGGATTACAGGCTGATATCACCCAGTCCTTGCCCTACTCTGGAGCTCAGTGAGCAGTATGGGAGGAGGAATGTATTCAGTGTTAATGACCCACCTGTGCTGATCTCTGTAGGAGTGTCCTCCTCTATAAATGTCCCCGTTATTCCATCCTCCTCCATAGACTGCTGATCATCCCTCACATACCTCTCTTCTTCTTCTGCGTTACCCTCATCTTTAGAATCTCTCAGGTCTCCACTCTGAATATATAATAAAAATGACATCAATGGTAACAATGCAGATAATGTACAGATCCTAATGATACTATCAGTGATTGTTCCTCATCTACCTGATGATGGTGGGGGATAGTGTGATCTTCCTGTGTGGAATCCCGGGAATACAGAGGACGGGGACATCTCTCTGGTGGGTTCCCATTACTGGATCCATCTGTAGGAAACACACACACTGACTGAATACATTGTTTCTACGTGTTTATCAGATGATGGGGGATCTAGGTGGAGCCTCCGTACTGCTCTCTCCTTTACAATAAAGTCTCCTCTTACCCGGTGATGTGAGGGGCGGCTGATTGTCCATCATGAGGTCCTTGTAGAGATCCTTGTGTCCTTCTAAATACTCCCACTCCTCCATGGAGAAATAGACAGTGACATCCTGACACCTTATAGGAACCTGACACACACAATGATACAGTCACCATCCAGACACATCCCTTGTCTGTTACTGGATAATGTCCCAGAATTCCCGGCACCGCTCACCTCTCCTGTCAGCAGCTCCATCATCTTCTTGGTGACTTCTAGAATCTTCTCCATGTTGTGTCTCTCAGGTTTTAGGGAGTCACATGGAGGCACTGTGATGGTCATATGATCACCTGACTTCACAAGAGGAAATCTCTGTATTGGAAAACCAATAGGAATGTCATGTTAGAATCCCAACATCCTCCTCACCTCTCCAGTCAGGTCTGTGATTTATTAATAGAGACAAGAGTGATGTCATGTGACCTCCCAGAATTCTCCTCACCTCTCCAGTCAGCAGGTAGATGATCTCCAGGGTGAGGTTTAGTATCTTCTCAGTCATGTGACTCCGGTCCTCCTCCATCCTCATTGATGTGGCCATGTGATCTATACAGGTTTTCTGTGGACAGATAATTATCTGAACTGTATTGATTGTACAATATTAGGATGAGGATGTAAGGGGTCAATAGTCGGGCTGCCTCCAGTGGGAATTGGCACAGCCAATTTGTAGCTGTTGCTGGCAGATTTACCAAAGCTATAATACACTCTAAGATTGAAGCAACATCACAATGTACAATGTCCTAAGATACCCCCCAAAAAGTTGACCAATTTACCTTTTTAGTGCTGTTTGTTGTCATCTATAGGGGCTTCCCCTCAATGGTGGGCATGAGTATCAAAAAAATGTCCAAATCTTGTATAATAGGACTATAGTATAAGTCTCCATTCACATATATGCGAATCAGATGCAATTTGAACCACATCCGATTCACATAACATGTGAACCGGCAGCCTTCTCAATGCTGTAGGTTCACACATGTGCGGGGGGGGGGGGGGGGCCGGTACAGTTCTAAAAAGGGTGCTGTGCGATTTTCAGTTTGGTTCAGGTGCGATTTCAGGTAAAAAATTTGCACCTGGGAAGATAAGGCTTTATGGTCTATGGTGACTGAATTTATAGCCGACAAATTTGATCTCCCTAATATATGCTCCCCATTGGGTTGCCTCTTGGGAATTTTTGACCAAAAGGAAATGGAGGTGTGTACCAAATTATTCCTTAGGATTCTCTATTTTGGGGTTCAGAAGCTCATAGCAAGGAGGTGGATCTATAGGGAACAACTGACGTTATGGATGTGGTTGAAGGTAGTGAATGCCGACATTCTTCTATATCGTATGATGTATGAGGCCCGGGGATCTCCCTAGAAGTTAACCACTTCAATACCAGGCACTTAGACACCTTCCTGCTCATGCTGCACTGAATCCAAACAGAATTTTTATCATTTTGTTCCCACAAATAGAGCTTTCTTTTGGTGGTATTTGATCACCTCTGCAAATTTTCTTTTTTTGGGCAACAAATAAAAAAAAGACCGGAATTAAAAAAAAAGTTTTCTTTGTTTCCGTTCAAATTTTTTGTAAATAAGTACGTTTCCTTCTTCAATGACGGACACTGATATGACTGCACTGACGGGCACTGATAAGGTGGCACTGATGGGCACCGATGAGGTGGCACTGATGGGCAGGTATCGATGATGGGCACTGATAGGTGGCACTGTTAGGTGGCAATGATGGGTACCTATGGGTGGCACTGATGGGTAATTATGGGTGGCACTGATGGGTGGCACTGAATTAATTTGTTCCATAATGGTGCCAGTCAAGGCCCACAGGCATAGATTGGGCATTAATTTGCACATGTGGATGGCCATGGGGGGATGTACCTGGCCATCCACATGTTATGTGCTTCCCTGGTGGTCCAGTGTGGGCATCCGAGGGGGGGGCTGCGATGATAAACAATCAGCACAGACCCCCCCCCCCCGTCAGGAGAGCCGCCGATCGGCTCTCCTCTACTCACATCTGACAGACGCGAGTGAGGAAAAGCAGATCAACAGCTCTTCCTATTTACATTGTGATCAGTTGTGATTGGACATGACTGATCACGTGGTTAAGAGCCTCCGTTGGAGGCTCTTTACCGAGATCGGTGTAGCGGTATGTCAGACTGACACACCACACCACCGATCGCCGCGATACGCGCCCCCATGGGCGAGCGCCGGCTGTTATCCTGCAGGACGTCATATGACGCCCAGTCAGGATAACTGAACCACCGCCCGGTCGTCATTCTGCTATAGGCCGGGCGGGAAGTGGTTAAGGAAGGTGTGGTTTCGTTGGGTGGACTCGAAGGATGCGTTGGAGGAGGATGTGGATCACTGAATAGTTCAGGGATGGGGAGACGCTGCAAGATCAATGTATTTATTTATTTATTTTTGATAAGCCCCAACTGAAGTTTGGGGGTACAAGTACAGCACACTGTTATAAAAGATGGTATTTTAGAGCAATATATTCCATCTACAATGGCCCATGGTTTCATGTATATAGTTATGTCACATGAGGGGGAGGTTAGTAAGTGCCTTGGTCTGTCTCGGGTTTCGGGGGTCTTTGTGGGAGGGAAGGGCATTCTGCTAAAAAAAAGTATTGCTAAAAAGTGCTAAAAGGTATATGTGCAAAGTAAAATGATAATCACAAGGATGAATACTGACACAAACAGCGATATATAAAATCTTCCAGCTTTAGTTGTCTCTCTTCTTTTGTTTATAGCGCAAGAAATAAAAACTGCAGAGGTGATCAAAAAAATGTTTTTGCCGTGTGTCGCTAAAGTGTTCAGGTTTGGCTTGAAGAAAAAGTAGCAACCCTAGGGGGGGGGTCGAATCGAGATTGCGATCTTTTAATGATTAATCGTGCAGCTCTAATCTAACGTGAATAATAATGCGGCTAAAAGACATCACAGTGACTATGGAGGAAGAGGACGGACATGACGGGGGGTTACCGGGTTTAAATAGAAAATAAGATCTTTTTACCTCCTCTGCTTCCACTTCAAGCAATGTCTCCTCTCTACTTCTTCCCAACTCAACTCTCACCCGGAACTTCCTATTTATACCTGACATCACTTCCTGTAATTCATAGACTACTTCCTGTCTGGGTATAAATGAGATCACCACCTTGTGTCGCTCAGAGGAATTGCAGGCCTGAGAAACATCCCATAGCGTGAACACGCCTGTGTGTGTATGTACTGTATATCCTTATAGATGGGTCATTATCCACTCCCACTAATAAAACGCTGATTAGCTGCACACCAGGAGAACACACCGATTAACTGCACACTGCACACCAGAACACAAATTCATATAAGCTTTATTGGCAGGACCACATACATGTTAGCATTGCCAAAGCAGTTGAGTTTTTATAAGAAAAAGAAGAGGGGGTAGGGAGGTAATATAGGGGGGAAGGGGCATAAGTCCGTGTAAAGGATTTCTAAGTCCTCAGTCTTTCATGTCCCTCTCAGTCTATGACACGCTGTCACATATTGGGCAGCTATTTTTACCGTTGGCTCCTCTTCTCCCAGTAGAAATTGGAGTTTCCTCTTCTCTTCTATATAATTAAAGTCCGGGATGAGAGTGGAGAGTCTCTGGAAGTGAGTGTCCCTCACTGATGAGTACATTGGGCAATGTAGCAGGAAGTAGTCCTCATCTCCAGGACCCCCTAGTCACATTGCTGGCACAGTCTACTCTCCCTGGGCCTGTAGGTCTGTCTGTGCCACCCTAATTCGATTTCCAGGCTGTGGGCGCTCAGTCTGTACAGGCTCGGGGTCTGTCTGTCTTTGGGGTCTTGTAGCACCTCCAGCTACAAGGCCAGTTTGTAGTCGTTCTGCAATGACTGGTAAACAGTTAGTTTTTTGGAGCTTGTTAGCTTATTTCTCCATTTTCCAACATGTTTTTCTTTGGAGTCATTGATTATGTTTTTTATTTGAGATTTTGGCAGGCCGCATTGTTGAGAGTTTGGGATAGACAAGGTGTTGATGAGTTGTTGCAGGCCACACGGCTTGGACTGGTCCTTACTGTTCAGTAAGGCTTTATGGTGGTAATAGTTGGGACTGGTGTTTTGTAGGTGGTCCCAGTATGATAGCGCCCTCTTCTGTACTGCGAGAAGTAAGGGAAATCTGCCTAACTCAGACCGGCAAGCACTGTTGGAGGTGCTCCAATGGACTTGGAGGAGGTGCTTGCAGAATTCCAGATGGAATATTTCTGTTGGGCTGGGGTCCCATTTGGATTGGTCTAGGTAGGTGACAGGACCCCAAACTTCATTGCCATAAAGAAGAATTGGGGTGATGACGCGATCAAATATTCAGAGCCAGACTCTCACTGGTGGTTTTAGGTGGTACAGCTGTCTGCTGATGGCATAGAAGGCTCTGCATGCCTTGTCTTTTAGTGCCTCTATGGCTGGCTTGGAACTTCCTGATTTGTTAATTTCTAAGCCGAGGTATGTGTAGCTGTTAGTTTCCTCAACAGTGCAGTTGTTTAATGTAAAGGAAGGGCTCTTTGTTTGTTTCGTATTTTTCTTTTGGAACACCATGATTTTGGTTTTACTTGAGCTGATTGGTAGTGCCCATGTGGTACTGTATTTCTCCAGCACTTCCAGCCTGTCTTGTAGGCCTTTCTCTGTTGGTGACAGAAGTAGGAGGTCATCCACATACAGCAGGAACTTCACCTCAGTGTCATGTGGAGTCAGTCCTGGTGCTGGTGAGGATTCTATGGAAGAATATTGGCTCAGCACCCAGGAAAAACAACCTCCACATCCAAAATGGTGACATCATGTTCAAATACTTTAAGAACCTCTACATATATATTCCAGAGGAGGCTCTAACTGTAGAACAAAAAGACATCATCAAAAGACTAAATGATATGAAGGCAAAAATTAAGGACCTCCAGAACCCCCTAGATGTACCGGTTACACCACAAGAAATTAGGGATTTTTTGTTTAGCAGGTTTTGAATTTTCTCCCTAATTTCTTGTAGTGTAACCGGTACATCTAGGGGGTTTTGGAAGTCCTTAATTTTTTCCTCCATATCATTTAGTCTTTTGATGATATAATTTTGTTCTACAGTTAGAGCCACCTCTGGAATATCTTTGTAGAGGTTCTTAAAGTAGTTGAGCCAGATGTCGCCATTTTGGATGTGGAGGTTGTTTTTCCTGGGTGCTGAGCCAATATTCTTCCATATTTTCCTGAAGTGCCTCTTCCAGCTGTTCCAGGTTTTTGGAGATGAAGTTTTGCCTTTTCTTTTTAAGGGTTTGTTTGTATTTTTTCTGTAGGGTGCCATGGGCTATCCTTAGGTCAGTGTTGTCAGGGTCTCTGTGTTTGTTATTGGAGACTGTCCGTAAGGTGTTCCTTAATGCTTTGCATTCTTTGTTGAACCATTTATTGGATTGTTTGTTGGATGGTTTCTTGTAGTTGACTTTTCTCAGCTGGGCTGTTTCTGCGATGGTGTGAAGTATTTTATGGAAGTCCTTTGCTGCTTGGTTCACACCTCGTGGGTTTATCTCATAGGCGTTGTTTTGAAAGTTTTCAAGCTGTTTCTTAATGTCAGGTCTGTCAGTCACCTCCCTGTATTTTGAGTAGACTGGACCATTTAAATTATGGTGGCAGGTTGCAGAGATAGGCCCGGTGGAGTTTTGGTGATGGTTTGCTAGAAGACTTAATGTATAGCAGTAGTTGGTTGTGGTCTGACAGGGGTGTTTATGGGGTGACTGTAAAAACATTGATGCGTGTGGGGTTCATATTTGTGATGGCATAGTCTACCACACTGCTGCCTACATGGGAGCTAAATGTGTATGTTCCCAGAGAGTCTCCCTTGGTATGGCCGTTGAGGATGTAGAGGCCCAGACTGCGACACAAATTCAACAATTTTCTTCCATTTTTGTTGGTTGTACTGTCATAGCCATTTCGTTGTATCTGTACCGACTCAGGATCGTAATTTGCATGGCCCACTGTGTACGTGTTGCCATCAGAACTTGTATAGTCCTTTTCCCTTCCTGTCCTAGCATTGAGGTCTCCACAGATGAGCACTTGTCCCAGGGATTGTAAGTGGATAACCTCACTTTGTAGGACATCATAGGTGTATGGTCTGAAATATGGGGACTCTGCTGGGGCAATGTATGCTGCACACAGGTATATGTCTGACTGAGAGGTAAGGATTGAGCTGCTAATTCTTAGCCAGATGTGGCTCTCTCCTTTTTTGATTGCACTGATGGTCCCATGTAGCTCCTCCTTATACCAGACTAGTTTTCCTCCTGAACACTGACCCTGTTTGATGTTTTTATCTTTCTGTGCAGGGACAGAGAATTCTCTATAGCCAGTTGGTTCGTCCTGTGCCCGGGTCCATGTTTCCAGGAGGATTTGTATGTCCGTCTCACATAGTCTTTGCTTGAAATCTGGATCTTTACGTTGGATCTGAAGGCTGAAGCGTTCAGACCCTGAATGTTCCAGCTACTGATTACTAATGATGTCATTTTTTGTTTGTATATTTATATACCTTGTAATGGGTAAATTTCCTGGAACTAATCGGGTTATGGGTGGTTGTTTGTCTTTTTTGCTTTTTTAGCTCAGCCACATAGTTTTTTGCATAATGTGTTGAGGAGGGTTCTTATCTCCTCCTTTTCTCTGCTATGTAGTGATCTTAACATTTATCTTGGGGCGGGTGGTTTACTCCATTCTTGCCATCTTCGTGGGCCTGTTTTTTGGCTGAGTGTATTGTTGTATTGTATTAGTGGAGAGGTTTGGGGTCTTGCGGTTTTAAATGTGTTTGTCTGAGAATAGGTTGTGCCATGTTCAGGGTCAGAGAACTCACGCGTTCCATGCCCGTCCTCGTCCAGTAGGGGTTAATCTCCGTTCGGCAAACGCCAATACCCATGCGCAGCCTTCTCAACGAAACCGAACGTGCGGGCGTACCCGCGTACCAACGCTGACCTGTGCGCGCCCTCGTTTGTCAATACGAACGAGGGCACGCACTTCCACGTCAGCACGAACGTGTGCGCGTAATCACGCACGGACCCGTGCCTCCACCAATCCCAGCACAAGGCGCCCTATATAAACAGGGCCTTCACATGGTGTCAGTGCTGGATCGTCTTCAGTCTTATCTCCTGAATACCTGCCTGAAGTTCCTGCCTACCTTGGTCCTGATTCACCTGGTTTTCCTGTTTCCCTTCCTGGATTGACCCCGCTTACTGACTGCTCCCTTTGGTTTGACCTCAGCTTGGATCTCTGGACTACGGCTCTGCTCTCTGATTCGGTACTTTATCACTTACCTGTTGCCAACCTATTGCCTGCCTTGACCACGGACTTGCCATCTGCCTTGTACCTTGTTTGCCAGCCTGTTGCCAACCTATTGCCTGCCTTGACCACGGACTTGCCATCTGCCTTGTACCTTGTTTGCCAGCCAGTTGCCGACCTGTTTCCGTCTTGACCTCGCAGTGCCTACACCCATCTGTTCGGCCGTTCCTGCACAGCCTTGGATACCAACGTGTGCACCAGCTCTCCAGAGGAACCAGTCCTTCCAAGCACCAGTCTACCAGCCGCAGGCACTTGCACCCTTTTGTGCCCCAGCACTCCCTGTTCCCACCACCAGGGGTGCTTGGACCAGAACCGTGCACGAGGCCATCCCCAGCATCCGGACTCCACTGTAAGGTACGTGATAGTACGATCCAGCCAGAATGGAGTCCGAAGGGGGTGCCTCGCCTTTGGAAGCCTTGTGCCAACAGATGTCGGCCCTTACCCTGGCAGTCCAGGGCCTGCGAGATGGCTACCATCAACTGGAACAGAGAGTGGAATCCATGGCCCCGGGCTCTGCAACTCATCAGGCCTCCTTGGGATCCCGGTTTTCTGGCTCAGCAACCTCTGCATCAGCTCCCACAGTAATGATGCCACCCCCAGAACCTCGTGTGCCCCCACCGGAACGGTTTTCAGGGGACCGCAGTAAGTTCCGCTCCTTCAGGAATGCCTGCCGGCTCTACTTCCTGCTACAACCCCGCACCTTCTCCCTAGAGAGCACTAAGGTGGGGTTCATAGTCTCCCTACTCCAAGGGGAGCCTCAGACCTGGGCCCACCGTATGTTGGAACAAGCCAGTCCTCTTCTGGATACCCTGGACTCATTTTTGGATGAAATGGCCAAGCTGTATGATGATCCTCAACGCACTACAACAGCAGAGGCCAGCCTCCATGCCCTCCAACAAGGGCGCCGGCCAGTAGAGGACTACGTAACAGACTTCAGGCGGTGGAGTTCCGACACCTCCTGGAACGACGCCGCACTCCTCTATCAGTTCCGCATAGGCCTCTCTGAAGCTCTGAAGGATGAGCTAGCCCGAGTGGGGATTCCTAGTACTTTGGAGGATTTGATTCAGCTGTCTATCCAGATAGACCGTCGTTTAAGAGAGCGGAGGTCCGAGAGGTCCAGCTTGACACGCCCCACATGGGTGTTACCCAAGGGTCCCAACTACCCTCCTACTTCCGTTTCCAACGTGCCTGCTGCCAACTCAGGAGCACCAGAGCCCATGCAAGTCGGCCTACTCCGCTCACCATTATCACCCGAGGAGAAACAGCGGCGTCGCCAGAACAACCTCTGCCTCTACTGTGGGGAATCTGGGCACTACGCCAACACATGCCCGAATAAGATCCGTAAGTTCAATTCATCATCCCGTGTGCCTTTTGCCTTGTCTTTAATAAAAGCCGCTCACATCGCTGTTCCTATTTCCTTACAGCTCCCAGGAGAAATACTCAGAGTCCAGGCTATAATTGACTCTGGTGCATGTAGCTGCTTTGTGGATCATGCCTTCGCTCTACAACATAACATCCCTTTGACACCTAAGCAGCATCAGCTCTCCATACGGCTAGCAGATGGGTCAAATATCAAGTCCGGGCCTATCACCCTGGAAACACAACCCCTGTTCACCAGTATCCCACCAGGTCACCAGGAGCTACTCCGTCTAGATGTCATCTCCTCACCTTTGTTTCCTGTCATCCTAGGAATGCCTTGGCTACAGGCCCACAATCCCCAGGTCAACTGGGTCACCGGTGAGGTGACTTTTCAGTCCTCCTACTGTTTACAGAACTGTCTTAAATCCTTCCAGATTCCACCAGTCATTGGGTGCCTAAGAACGGACTCTGAATTCAAAGAGTTGGTGCCACCAGTGTACCACAACTTCCTGGACGTGTTCGATAAACAGAAAGCGGACACCCTTCCTCCCCATCGGGTCTACGACTGCCCGATTGAGTTACTACCTGGGGCCGAAATCCCTTTCGGGCGGATCTTTCCCCTGTCTGAACCTGAACTCCTGGTTCTCAAGGAGTACATCGATGAGAATCTCAAAAAGGGATTCATCAGGCATTCCTCCTCCCCAGCAGGAGCCGGAATATTCTTTGTGGAAAAAAGAGATCACTCGCTCCGCCCATGTGTGGACTACAGGGACCTGAATAAAGTGACAATTAAGAATCGGTACCCACTCCCACTAGTCCCGGAATTATTTCAGAGACTCCGCTCAGCAAAAATATTTACGAAGTTGGACCTACGTGGGGCCTATAACCTGATCAGAATACGCAAGGGTGACGAATGGAAGACAGCATTCCGGACGCGTTTTGGCCACTTCGAATATTTAGTCATGCCATTTGGACTATGCAACGCCCCGGCCACTTTTCAGCATTTTGTTAATAATATTTTCAGAGACTTTCTAGATTCCTTTGTAATCGTTTACCTGGACGATATCCTGATATTCTCCACTTCTCTAGAAATTCATCGTGATCATGTCAAACAAGTTCTGGGCAGATTAAGGCAACATGGACTTTACGCAAAGGCCGAAAAATGCGAATTCGAACGCCAGACTATTCACTTCCTCGGCCTGGTTATATCAACTGGGGGCGTAGCCATGGATCCCCAGAAGGTCTCTGCCATCATGTCCTGGCCGCCCCCAAATGACAAAAAGGGGGTACAACGTTTTGTTGGGTTCTCAAATTTTTATAGAAAATTTATCAGGAACTTCTCCAAGATCATCGCTCCGATCACTCAGCTCACCAAGAAGCAAAGCCGCTTCCAGTGGACTTCAGCGGCCCAAGCCGCCTTCGACCAATTAAAAAGGGCATTCACCTCCGCTCCAGTACTAAAACACCCTGACCCTGCATTACCCTACACTCTGGAGGTCGATGCTTCGGAGAGTGCGGTAGGAGCCATCTTGTCTCAACGCCAAGGACCCAAGTCTCTAATGCACCCGGTGGCTTTCTTTTCCAGGAAACTAGGTGTATCAGAAAAGAACTATGACGTAGGTGACCGAGAACTCCTAGCAATAAAGCTAGCCCTAGAAGAATGGCGGTATCTCCTGGAAGGGGCAACACATCCGATACTGATCTTCACAGATCACAAAAATTTAGAATACCTCAGAACTGCCAGACGTCTTAGACCCCGACAGGCCAGATGGGCTCTTTTCTTTTCCCGTTTTAATTTTCATATTACTTATCGCCCTGGATCTAAAAACGTTAAACCCGATGCCTTATCCCGAATGTTCACAGAAATTGAAACCCCGTCTCCACCGGATACTATCCTGCAAGCAGGGAATTTTCTCCTGACTCAATCCAGTTTCATGACCCAGCTCCGCCAGACATCCGTGGGAACACAATTACCTCCGGGCATCAACCTTCAGGAGAAGGATGGGGTTTTTTGGCTCAACAATAAAATCTTCATCCCTCAAGACCTACGCACCACTGTCTTACAGGCCTGCCATGACTATCCTCTGGCGGGTCACTTTGGGGGCCACAAGACTATGGATCTAATTCAGAGACACTTTTGGTGGCCAAATCTGGCCAAGGACTGCAGGAATTATGTTAACTCTTGTCTAATTTGTCTCAGAAATAAAAGCAGTAAAAATAAATCATGGGGCCTGCTGAAACCACTGTCCATCCCCGAGAGGCCATGGGATAGAATTGCCATGGATTTTATTGTGGAGCTTCCCCCCTCTGAAGGATTCTCTTCCATCTTTGTGGTGGTAGACCGCTTTTCTCGGATGGCACATTTCATTCCCATGAAAGGGACACCCTCAGCAATTGAAACCGCCAGGATCTTCATTAAAGAAATCGTCAGACTCCATGGAATTCCCAGTGACATCGTCTCTGACCGTGGAGTGCAATTCACGTCCAAGTTTTGGAGGTCATTATGCAAGGCACTAGGTATTAAATGTAGTCTCTCTTCTGCTTACCATCCACAGACCAACGGGCAGACCGAACGTACTAACCAAACGTTGGAACAATACCTACGTTGCTTCTCCTCGTTTTCCCAAGAGAATTGGGCTTCACTGCTTCCCTTGGCAGAATTTGCTTTTAACAATTCCATCCACTCCACCACAAACCAATCACCATTCTTCTCCAACTACGGATTTCATCCCTCCTTTCTACCCACACTTGTGCCCGAATCCTCTGTACCAGCTGTTCAGGATAGACTGGATTTCCTTTCCTCCAACAACCAGATGCTCAGGGAAACTATTGCTAAGGCACAGGAGGATGATAAAAAATACTTCGACAAAAAGAGAAGGGGAGAATTGAACTTGGAGGTAGGAGATCGTGTGTGGCTATCTACTACAAATTTAAAACTAGCATGCCCCTCCAAGAAATTGGGACCTAGATACTTGGGCCCTTTCCCTGTCAAGAGAAAGGTCAACCCAGTGGCCTATGAACTTGAACTCCCTGCCTCATTCAGGATACATCCGGTATTTCATGTCTCCCTACTTAAACCTGATGTTCCAAATTCCTTTCCAGATCGTGAAGTAGGACCTCCAGAAGCTATCCGAGTAAATGGGGAAGAAGAATTTGAAATTGAAGCTATCCTGGATCACAGAAAACGGCAAGGTGAGGACCAATATTTAATTAAATGGAAAGGTTTTGGCCCAGAAGAAAATTCCTGGGAACCAAGAACAAATCTCCATGCCCAGAGACTTATACAGGCTTTTCATCGTTCCCGCTCCCAGGGTTCGTTTCAAAGAGGCATCCGGAGGCTGCCCCTAAGGAGGGGGCAATGTCAGAGAACTCACGCGTTCCATGCCCGTCCTCGTCCAGTAGGGGTTAATCTCCGTTCGGCAAACGCCAATACCCATGCGCAGCCTTCTCAACGAAACCGAACGTGCGGGCGTACCCGCGTACCAACGCTGACCTGTGCGCGCCCTCGTTTGTCAATACGAACGAGGGCACGCACTTCCACGTCAGCACGAACGTGTGCGCGTAATCACGCACGGACCCGTGCCTCCACCAATCCCAGCACAAGGCGCCCTATATAAACAGGGCCTTCACATGGTGTCAGTGCTGGATCGTCTTCAGTCTTATCTCCTGAATACCTGCCTGAAGTTCCTGCCTACCTTGGTCCTGATTCACCTGGTTTTCCTGTTTCCCTTCCTGGATTGACCCCGCTTACTGACTGCTCCCTTTGGTTTGACCTCAGCTTGGATCTCTGGACTACGGCTCTGCTCTCTGATTCGGTACTTTATCACTTACCTGTTGCCAACCTATTGCCTGCCTTGACCACGGACTTGCCATCTGCCTTGTACCTTGTTTGCCAGCCTGTTGCCAACCTATTGCCTGCCTTGACCACGGACTTGCCATCTGCCTTGTACCTTGTTTGCCAGCCAGTTGCCGACCTGTTTCCGTCTTGACCTCGCAGTGCCTACACCCATCTGTTCGGCCGTTCCTGCACAGCCTTGGATACCAACGTGTGCACCAGCTCTCCAGAGGAACCAGTCCTTCCAAGCACCAGTCTACCAGCCGCAGGCACTTGCACCCTTTTGTGCCCCAGCACTCCCTGTTCCCACCACCAGGGGTGCTTGGACCAGAACCGTGCACGAGGCCATCCCCAGCATCCGGACTCCACTGTAAGGTACGTGATAATTATGCTGTTTGGTATGTCTCTCCTTGGAAGAAGGGAGGACAGAATTACTTTGGACTGTGGAATGTTAATTTTAGGACGTTGATGAGTCTCACTAGTCTGTTTGTTGATGGGCACTTTGTCTGTACAGACCATTCCTTTTAATTCTGTTTCCTGATTGTGGAGTATCATTTGTGATTTTAGTGTATTTATTTCTTCCCTTAATTGAGCATTTTCTTGTTGTAGCTGTTGCATTGTAGATCGAATTTCTAATAGGACAGACTTGAATGTGTTCAGCTCTTCCCTCAGCTGGTCATTTACATTTTTGTCACCTAATTGTCTTTGAAGCTGTTCGTTGAACTGCACAACATCTCTCTCTAGATGAGATAAACAATCTCTGAGGATGTTGGGTGAGGGGACATGAGGCATGTCTATGGACAATGACTTAGCTGGTATCTGTTTCTCATCATTTTTATCTGTAGCTTTTAAATCCTTATAAACCTTTGCCTGATCTTTAATTTGGGGGAAGACATGCTTAAACTCCTCTAATTGTTCCTCTACGCCTTGTGCCATGATGGTGCCATTGTGATATATGTTCAGAGTGAGTACCGCACAATTATCTTCCTCATCCCTGACCTTGATCTGTCTGCCCATGCAGATATCCCTTTGTAATATTCTTGCAATATTTATAGAAAGCTGTATGCCAGGCTTTGGTGTTCTCAGTATAGAATAACAAATCAGTTTTCTTTCTGTCATGTTCAGTGCCGGTGAAGTCAGCAAACAGTTTCTGGATTTTGCTTAATGCCACGTACACATGAGCGGTTTTGCCATAGGAATAAAATCTGAAGGTTTCTCCAACGGAATTCCGCTCAAGCGGTCTTGCCTACACACTGTCACACCAAAGTCCAACCGTTTAGAACGTGGTGACGTACAACACGTATGACGGGACTAGAAAAAGGAAGTGCAGTAGCCAATAGCTTCCGTCTCGTACTTGCTTCAGAGCATGCGTCGTTTTTGGTATGTCGGAAAAGCATACAAACAAGCAGTTTTCCCGATAGGAATTGGTTCCGTCACAAAAATTTAGAACATGTTCTCTTTCTAGGTACGTCAGAATTTTAGAAAAAAAAAGTCTGATGAGGCATACACATGATGCCCCGGATGCTCTCTGATGCTGGATACTTGTCCGCTAGATGGTCTTGATTTTTTTTGCCATTTTTGCACTTTTTGTCTTTAATCTCCTCTTTTTCTTTGCGTTATTTCTTCTCGTTCATCTCTGTCTTGTGTGTAGTCTCAATTTTCCTGGTTTTGCATTTCAATTTTGCCCATTACAAGGTATAAAGTGATGAAGTTTCAGGAGCTTATTCTTAGTGCTGCTTAGTGCTGCACTGATTAAACTTCTTGAAGGCTCTGCAGCCGGTGTTCCGTCAGATTAGGCATAATGTCAGATTTTGTAACGGGAGTGATGTTACATCACAGCCATCTTGGTACACCCCGCACTCAGCCACACTAAGCCTACAATCTGAAGTCGCCAAGCAGACATCTTTTTACACCCACGAAGTCATGCATTTCACACTTATTTTTACCGCTAAACTGAGCTTATATCTTCAAATACAGTATTTGGAAGTGTGTGACACTGTTTGGATGTAGAATTTTAAAAGCAGCGGCAAGCCTGCTGATCGCACACGTTTGATAATTTAACAGAAGATCACTGATTTTAAAATTAAACATCAAAGCAGTGTCATGGACTACTAAATACTGTATTTCACGATATAAGCTCAGTTTAGTGGTAAAAACAAGTGTGAAATGCAAGACTTCGGTGGGTGTAAAAAGATGTCCGCTTGGCCACTTCAGACTGCAGGTTTACTGTGGCTGAGTGCGGGGTCTACAAAGATGACGATGACGGAACCCCACTTCCGTTACAAGTTTTGACAGGTCGCCTAATCTGACGGAACACCGGCATTACATGTAAATATTGGACAGATTGTTACTGATGATCTTCTGATGTTTATATTGAACTATTTGTGTAGAGTCCTGTGTGAGTCCTCCATGATTTATTTAATGTTCTCCTTTTATGTTGCCTTTGGAGGATTTTGGCTGTATAAGGCTAATATAGCCTTTGTTAACCTTTTAAACCTATAGGAATGTTTGAAATAACTTTCCAGGTCTCAGGGAACCCCTGCTAATAATTACTATAGCCACAGCTCACAGTACATAAGGGCATAGCTCCCTACTGTCCCTGATTTTGAGGGACTATCCCTGATTTTGAGGGACTGTCCCTGATT
This sequence comes from Lithobates sylvaticus, assembly GCA_028564925.1. NCBI lineage: Eukaryota > Metazoa > Chordata > Amphibia > Anura > Ranidae > Lithobates > Lithobates sylvaticus. Next base: position 587,386,792 of record CM053028.1, read on the forward strand.
TGGAAAAAAAAGTCCCTCTTTCCTCCCAGTGCTAAACATTTCATCCAATTTCTAAATTGCTGCATTTGTAAATTCGAAAAGCCAGTATAAAGGAATAGTAATGGTTAAAAAAGCACTTGTGGGTTTAACTCATAATTTTTTTGTATAATTCTTCTTTGGGTGTGGCTAATAAGTGTCTCTCATTCCCATCTCAAAATGTTGTTGGGAGGTATGCATAAGGGTCACTGGGATCATTGTTCCTGACATTGGTAGTCACTGGGATAAACGTCCTTGACATTGATGGTCACTGGGATGAACGTCCGTTACATTGGTGGTCACTGGGATGAACGTCCCTTACATTGGAGGTCAGTGGGAAGAATGCCCCCCTTACAGGTAACCAAAAAGACCATTATTGTCAGCGGTTCCTTGTAGAAATGTACCGATACTGTTAGTCAAGTTCTCACCGATACCGAGTATTGATACTTTGAGGTTCGATTTGCGTCCATATAAAATGAATGGGCGCAAATCGCACTGCAAATAATCACATGCAATTTGAAGAGAAATGTGCTGAGATTCCTATCTGAATGACATGCTGTTTCCCCCAGTGTGAGTGTAGTGCAACCGTTCATTTTTTATTTAGTGTCAAATTATTTTTTTAGGCAGGTTTCCTGCAGTATATTTCAGTGCATTACTGTATATTGAAAGTTTAACACAGTATATTTCAGTGCATTATTGCAGGCTTACCACAGTATATTGCAATGCTGTACCGCATGTTTATCGCAGTGCGTTATTGCAGGTTTACCGCAGTATATTTCAGTGCATTAGTGCAGGTTAAACGTAGTACATTTCAGTGCATTATTGCATGTTAACCGCAATATATTGCAGTGTAGTTTTACTGCAGTATATTGTAGTGTGTCAGTGGAGTGTGTCTGTGTAGTGAGTACTCACATTAAAGTACACCAAGCACATACCCCTTTTATGGCCAATTACTTGTATATAAGCCTTCAAAATGGGCACTTTAGATTTTTCCTGTTTGGCTCCCATAGACTTCAATGGGATTCACTATTAGGGTTAGAACATTTCCCCTTTTTGGGAGTTCTGCTGCAAACCAAAACATTGTTTATCAATGTCTGCTCGGAAGGATCTAGGATAGGGCTCAGTGCTGCAGCTTGTTGTGCCGTCACGTCTCCATACAGCTAGCGGTGATGATGCGAGATTAGTCAGCTCCACCCCCTCCTCTGCTAAATTGTCCTATTATTCACCAGTACCCCCTAAGTGTTCAAGGGTCTGTTCAATGAGTCAGGCTAAAAGGTGCCATGCAGTGCTTTAGCTGGTCTGTATAGGAGCCAGTAGCCACACCGGAGCAGAGATTCTTGCAGCTCTGTAGGGGCAGGACCAGAGGTGGTTCACTCCATGGCAGCTGGAGCCAGGAATGGTGGTGTGGGATAATGGCACAAACCTCCTGTCTGCCATTAGACAGGGAAAGTTGACATATGGCCATGCCTGGCACATGTCCTCAATTTGGTGGTGCAGCATTTGATGTTGCAGCAGCTGCACATGTAGCAGAGGGGCGTCAACGAGTACCTGTGTGAGTATGGCACGACGACAGGCTCAAGCCAGCTCGGCTTTGTTTCCCCAGGCCAATGGTTGGATGAATGCACTTTACTGTCACCATTTGATGAAGTGACAAGGATGGTGAGCCGTGACAATGCATGCATCAGTGACATAATCCCTGTTGTGTTCCTGCTGGAGCAGACTCTGTGTGGCATTATGGACTTGGCACTGGAGGCAGAGCAGTGGGAGGAAGAGGAGGACTCCCTTTCCTCTCAAGGCCTGCTTTATGCAGACACCAATCTTACCACGCCACAGAACACACAAGAGAAGAGGAAGGAGGATTCTGGCAGTTTTGGAGGTATTGAAGCAGAAGAAAACGTATGTCAAACCTTACCAGGTGGTTTTCCATCCCCAGAACTCTTGGGAGTAGTACGTGGCTGGGAGGATGCAGTTCCAGATACTGTAATCCTCAGTGACCCCAAGGAGTCTGCTTTTCATGCCTCTGAATTCTTCAAAGCCTGTGAAAGGACCCGAATATACATGGCATCAAGGAGAAGGTTGGCAACCCTCCTTGATCACCGTTACAAGGGGAATGTCTCAGAACTCAGCCCGTTCCCACAGAGGAAGCAAAAGATGAAATCTCATGAGGACACCTTAAAGAGAAGTTTATGTAACGCCTTTCCAGACTCTGGTGGGTTACAGTCTTATGAAAAACATAGTTTTGAGGCTTCTGTTGGTCAAGAGAGGAGCAGTGGAGAAGGGGGCCGCCTCAGCAATGCATTTCTTATTTTTTTAGTCCTCAGTGCCCAGGGCTGTCAGCTTCCACATCCCATTGGCAGCATCTGCATCATATGGTGGGAGATTATCTAGGGGCAAAAAAACAGACACAGAGAGCTTTCCAGGTGATGATCCACTGTGTTACTGGGTCATGAGAATAGACCACTGGCCAGAACTTGCCCAGTATGCAATTGAGTTGCTGGGCTTCCCTGCATCCAGTGTGCTTTCTGAAATGGTATTCAGTGCTGCCGGAGGTTTTGTGACAAATAAGAGAGCGAGTCTGTCCACAGACTCCATGGACCAGCTGACATTTATCAAAATGAATCAGTCCTGGATTAGCAGCAGCTATCAATCCCCTGGTGCCGATGTCACTAAGTGCTTTCTGTATCTGGAATCTCTGAAAGAATGTCAAGGCTGCCTAGCTTTCTGGGTGTTTATTTCATCTGGAAGAAATGTTTGGTGTAGGTTTCATGGGCACTATGAACATCCAAGGACCAATTTTTCTGCACGAGTTTGACAGGTGCATATCATTTACATTTTTGACAGCAAGGCCAATTCTTGTTTTCGTCAAGAGTACCTCTATAGGGATACAGTGTGCAGGCACCACCAACACCCACAGCCCAATTTTTCCATACTTGTTACTTCTGTCCAAAGTCTGAGAAAGAGACACAAGAATTTATCCACATATCTCTAATCTTGTTGCCAATGCACTACATTGTGGCCTCATTATACAGACTGGCTCCCCAAGCCAAAAAAAAGATAGCTTTAAAAAGGGAAAATTTCATTTTTTTTGGCTTTATAAATGTCATTTTTGCTGCAGCAGGTTTCTATACATGGTACAGATGTGCCACTTTACAGGCAGACTAAGGGGACCCCCAGGCACTATATTTAAAAAATTTTATTGTTATTTTCTTTTTTATGGTTTCACTTTAAGCATCAGTAAATCACTGCTCATTTAAAAATTATGTTTTCTACAAATGTTGTTTTCATTGATACATGTCCCCCGGGGCGGTACATGGACCTCCATACCCTTTGTGTGCCAAACTACTTGCATATAAGCCTTGAAAATGGGCACTTTTGATTTTTCCAGTTCAGGTCTCACAGGACTTTAATAGGGTTCGTTATTCAGCTCTGAACTTTTGCGATGTACGAAAGTTCTGCCACGGACGGAACCAGGGGTCGTTTGGCCCATGTCTATTCATCACCAATGTAAGGGACCACTACACTGATCACTAGAGATAAGCTCCGTATTCAATTTTTAGAGTTTAGGAAAAGGTTGATTGTTCGAACTAAACATTAGCTGTTCCACCCTTCTGTTTGCACGTACCTAGGATCAGACATAAAAGCTATAGTTCTACCACTTCTATATATAACAGGTTCTAGCGGTCACTGGTTTCTAATGAAGCAGTGGGTGCTTGCCCGGCCATGTCCCTAGGGACCACTGATGTCACCAGGAATGCCTGCCACATAAGCAATGGGGAGAAGATAGCATTCAATGCCAAAATATGGTTACTGAACAAATTTGGGCAATGATGTAACCACTATCCCATCTCTTGCATTGTTTATCCGATGACAGCTCAGGGAGCCATCATTCAGCTAGTGATACCTTTGGGTACTATGTACCTCCTACTTATTTAAATAGGGGGCAGTGTCTGGGGGCTTTATAATTAAAAGGAGCTTCCAGGTTCCAATAAGACCCCTGCCCTCAGAACCCCATTGTGGAAAAGAAGCCCTACTCATCAACATGGGGACAAGGTGTTTTGCAGAGGGAATTCACCCTGGAAAGGCACCCTGGTAGACCAAATAAAAGGGAGGGACCAGCATGTAGTCCCTTCCTCCTGAACTATATCAGGAAACATGCCTTGAACATGCGGATTGCACCCGGGCAAAACACCTTGTCCCCATGTTGATGAGAAATGGTGAAAAAGTAGAAAGTAAATGTGGATGTTAAGGTGAAATTTGTGTACAATACCTTAAAATTACTGCCATTTTATTTTCCAGGGCCTCTGCTGTCAGAAAATATTTGTTTGGGGGTTTTAAACTAATCCTCAGGCCCAAAATGTGCATTTTAACGTGTATGGAAAAAGTTGCAAAAACAGCTCTGGCAGTGAGAGAGTTAGTGTAAATTAGATGGATACACTCCCCTGCAGTCACACTGTAAACATTAGAGCTCCACCTAACTGCAGCTCGGTAATATTGCTAGGAGATCTATACATTTATCTGCTATGTAGCACTTACCCCCAAAGGGGCCACTCGATTTCCTATTCAGTGCAGTGGCACACTATTTTAGAAAACAGTCTAGGGGATGTATTTTTGAGGTTTATTGCTGTAGAACTTGACCAGGAGTATCCCACTTACAAGGGGCAAAATGGTAAAAATCAACAGCTTAACAGTAATTAAGCTGTTGATTTTACCATTTTGCCCCACGTAAGTGGGATACACCTTCCATATGAATAAATTACATTACATTCCTTATGAATAAAGAATTAAACAAGTGCTCAACAAAACACAGGGTCAGTGGATGAAGCATCATCCCTGCCAGGATGACCCTCCATCTCTATATCAGTAATCTTACTTCAATAGTACCATAGGACCCGTGAAACAAGCCCTGCACTAGCACTAAAAATGCATGTCAATAAAGTAATTCTACACAAACCATGATCTTGCCCCGTAGTCAAACGTCCAGGTCTCTGGAATGAAGCAATTAGATGCATCCTATCTAACTAACCCTAACTAAGCACGATTATACTTTGCATTCTGCCTAACAGCAATAATTCCTTAACCAGGGAGTTAGCCAGGTCACAACAATAATGACATGGAGTCTCTATGTACATATGCAGGTTCTGGTTTTGTGAGACTCAAAGTCCAAAATTCAACACACTGAAGTCACTGAAAAGCATACAAATTTTATGCAACTGTTGCAAAAGGTAGAAATGTTCATCATGACCGTGGATAGCTGAGGGAGATACTCCTCTTCTAAATCCAAGTTATAGCACCATGTGGCTCATCCTTAACTGGAAGCCAAGTTGCCCCCTGCCTTGGGTAACAGTTCAGTCTCTTTCTTTTGCAGGATGGCCAGCTTTCTATGGGGTGGCTACTGTCAAATGTGTTACACCCAGCTATATGTGTAAAATTCATGGTCAGGTACTTGAACCATGTGTCTATCAGCACCCCAAATATTAATTGCCATCATCTGGGTTTTCTAGCAAGCCTTCTGGATAACCACCCTGTCCTTGTAAATAAATCTCCCTAGGCTCCAGCTATTCTTTATTTCTAGAAATCTTTGCCAGGACTTGGTGGAGCTAGAATTTCTGTAGGGCTTGAGAACACTCAAAGGTTTTAGATTTGCTTGTTTCATCAGCCCTTTTCCTCAAACTTGTACATCTTCACTGGCACGTTGGGGTAGTCATATTCGTACTTCAGGGCTACCCATTTTTGCATGATTTTCTGGAGCCTAGAGAACCTTGGTATCTTGTCTCACTTTCCCAGAGGGATATAAAAATTGTCAGCCATCCTTAGGCACTCTAAGAAAGCCTCATCCTCAGTGAAGGCCTGTATGAGAGTGCAGGTTGGGATTGCTTCAGTCTCCCATTCGGAATACAGTTGCTCTAGATGCAGCCCCTCAGCCCGCGCCAAGTACTGGTGGGCTGTCTGCTCTCTGTACTGCTTACTCAAGGTTATTACCCAGGGTAGGCCCTGTAGCTTTTACCTTCTTGCCCCCCAGGAACATTCTGGGACTCCTTGGGCAAATCCCAGTCACATCATCATCATCACCAACTTACTTGGTGAACTTTGGGGACCCAGGGTCTGACTCCTCCTCCTCCTCCTCCTCCCCCTCAGAAGACTCACCTGGCCCCTTGACATCTTCTGGCTGCTCTGCTGTACAGGACACTGGGACAACCGCTGTTTCTGGCTTCTCCATTGTGCGCTCCACCTTGTTGAAATAGCTCTGCCACTTCCATGCAGTAACTGGTAAGCCAGTCCACAACATAAGAAGTAGGCACCAAGGTGTTTGGCAGCAAGTCCCCTAGAGGTTCACTACAGTGAACCTACGCTGCAGCACCGTTTGTCTTTTACAATTGGCACATACTAAGCAAATCCACTCAGCTCCATCCACATTCACCAGAGCAAAGCAGCCTCTGTGGACAAGCCACAATCTTGTGTCCACCATCAGCTCCAGCTGCTCAGTTTACAGATCCACATGACCCACCAACATATCTTTCCGGGGCACCATCTCCACCCAATAGTCAAAAAAACTAATTTATGCTACCAGAACAGTTTAAAGTGGAACAGAGCATACTAACACCCTTGCAGCTGAGAACCACAAACAATCTTAAACAAGTTCAGGGCTAACTGGAACAGCCACTATCCACAGATGGGGGAGTAAAGTGAGGGTTCTGTCCATATGAATACGAGTATAGTATGAAACCATGCCTAACATAGTAAACTAATGGGGCAATAAATATATATATTTTTTGATGATTTGATTAGCATTGTCCAGCCGTGATGAATTCTAGCCCTTATTTAATTAACACAGTGCTTTTCTATGATGGTCAGCTCCATCTCGTAGTCATAATGAGATATTTTTCTGGGAAAATCAGGAAAAATAAAGCAATACTGCATTACGGCCACAGATAGAGCCAAAGATCATAAAAAATCACTGTATGAAATGGGAAATGACAAACATTTGTCACAGCTGAGCGAATGCTGGTTACATTTGTTTAACTCAATATGACTCCATTTTTATTTTGCTACTGCCAACACGTTATCCATGTCTTTGGTGAACTCTGATCTCCTTATGAACTTTTTCTTACATGATGAAGATCAGCCATGGAGTATATCTGAGGTGTATATCAGGGTGTGCGTCTTCCCCACATGAGAGCTGTGATGTTCAGCAAAATTAATATAGAAGACATTTCCCGCACTCAAGTCACTAATACACCTCCAGGGTTGTGCGGGATCCCTGATGTACAGGAGTAACATTTCCCTCATTTAGGACAGGAAAGTAACTTCTTCCTCATGTGAGATCTCTGATGTTTGGAAAGATGGGACTTCTGTGAAAAACATTTTCCGCACTCAGGACAGGGATAAGGCTTTTCCCCCGTGTGAGACCTCTGATGTGAGACAAGTACTGATTGTTGTGCAAAACATTTCCCGCATTCAAAACAGGGATACGGCTTCTCAGCGGTGTGCAATCTCTGATGATTACGAAGATGGCACCTTTCTGCAAAACATTTTCTGCACTCAGGACAGGAGTAGGGCTTTTCCCCCGTGTGAGATTTCTTATGTCTGGAAAGATTGCACATCTGTGAAAAACATTTTCCGCACTCAGAACAGGAATACGGCTTTTCCTTCGTGTGAGACCTCTGATGTATGACAAGTTCTGTTTTTCGTAAAAAACATTTCCCACACTCAGAACAGGGATACAGATTTTTACCTGTGTGCAATCTCTGATGATGATTAAGTCCAGACTTATCTGAAAAACATTTTCCGCACTCAGGACAGGAATACGGTTTTTCCCCCTTGTGAGATCTCTGATGTCTGTAAAGATTGGTCTTCCGTGAAAAACATTTCCCACACTCAGGACAGGAATACGGCTTTTCATTTGTGTGCAACCTCTGATGTGAGACAAGTACTGATTTTAGTGCAAAACATTTCCCACACTCAGAACAAGAATACGGCTTCTCCCCTGTGTGTGATCTCTGATGATTATGAAAATTGGACTTCTGTGTAAAGCATTTCCCACACTCATTACAAGAATAAAGTTTCTCAGGTGCGTGCAATCTCCGATGATGAGAAAGATTGGACTTATCTGAAAAACATTTTCCACACTCGGGACAGGAAAACGGCTTCTCCCCCGTGTGAGACCTCTGATGTCTGACAAGTTCAAATTTGTGTACAAAAGATTTCCAGCACTCAGAACAGGAATACGGCTTCTCACCTGTGTGTGATCTCTGATGAATACGCAAATGGTACTTCTTTGTAAAACATTTCCCGCACTCATTACAGGAATAACGTTTCTCACCTGTGTGCAATTTCCGATGGTGATTAAGACTGGACTTATCTGAAAAACATTTTCCACACTCAGGACAGGAAAATGGCTTCTCCCCTGTGTGAGTTCTCTGATGTAGGACAAGTGCAGATTTTTGTAAAAAAGATTTCCAGCACTCAGAACAGGAATACGCCTTCTCCCCCATGTGAGACTTCTGATGTGTGACAAGATCTGATTTATTTACAAAACATTTCCTGCACTCGGGGCAGGAAAATGGCTTCTCCTCTATATGAGTTCTCTGATGTCTGTAAAGATGGGACTTATGTGAAAAACATTTCCCGCACTCAGGGCAGGAATACGGCTTCTCCCCTGTGTGAGATCTTTCATGCAAATTAAGTTGGTATTTAAACTGGAATCCCCTCCCGCACTCAGTACAGGGAAACCTCTTCTCTGTTGGAAAGACGGCACCGTCCCTCACAGTCTGAGGTTCCTCAGGATAAGAGGAATACGATGGTCCATCTACACTGTGTGGTGCCGGATGGACATTTGAGGTAGTCGGGTTTTCTCCTGGACTATACTGTGTGATGTCCTCATCTTCTACTTTACAGTCTGGAGACAAAGTGAGACAATCCTCTGAGGTTTTCCTCATCTCCCGTCCATCTACTAAAATAGAAAGAAAAAGATTGTTACTACTGATTAATTAGAAACTGCTATGCTGCATCCGGAAAGTGATTATGTTGTGAATGCTGACTTGCAAACATGAGGCATGGCTGTATAAATGCAGAGGAGTATGAGCTCTGGTTATTGGACCTTTCTAAAAAGATTTTTTATGCTAGCCAAAAAAAACTTTTGTACATAGTAACAAAGCTGTCCCTTTACATGCTTACTTAGCTAGGCCTGAATTCGTCCCCACTTATATTCCCTGTATTCAGCTACCTACTGGGCAGATTGGCACTGCCCTTCACAAGGTTCTGGATGCTTTCCTGTCTTTTTATACTGACCTTTATGCTACCACAGTTCAATACTCTGATAAACATTTACCGTATTTAATCGGCGTTTGGAAGCTTTTCCGCAGTTTGGAAGCTTTTCTGCCATGCTCGGTGGCGATCGAGTATCTTCGGCCGCACTCGGCCGTCCTCGGCGGCTTTCGGAAAGCTGAAAATAGCCGAGAACGGCCGAAGATAGCCGGGAACGGCCGAAAATACCCAAAAGCCGGCCGACAACTACCGAGCACCGCCGAGATACACAGGACATCCGCTCTGTATCTCGGCGCCGCCATTTTTAAAAGAAAAAAGACACTTACAAGGCTGCAAATGACACGGAAGGCTGCAAATGACTGACAATGCTGCAAATGACAGACAAGGCTGCAATGGACTGACAAGGCTGCAATGCTGCAAATGACTGACAAGGCTGCACTGGAAGGCTGCAAATGACTGACAAGGCTGCAATGGAAGGCTGCAAGCGACTGACAAGGCTGCAATGGAAGGCTGCAAATGACACTGACAATGCTGCATTAAATGGGAATTTAAATGTAATTTTTTTTCCTTAAACTTCCCTCCTAAAAGTTTTTTTCTTTTAAATTCCCTCCTAAACTTGGGGTGCGTGTTATACACCGATAAATATGGTATATGAGTATTTGGCTCAGGTAGCCCTCCCTTCTTGTAGACGTGGTGAATAGGATGCACCTCTTTCCATTGAGGAGATTGACCTTGCTATTTCGCAACTACCTGCTCATAAAACTCCAGGCCTCGATGGCTTTCTGGCTGAATGGTGTGCTCCATTTAAACAATTATATATAAATTAAAACTTCACTGTATTTTATAGAAAAAGGACAGCAGCTAACATATATTGCGGATAACAATCACAAAGGATTTCAAAAGAAAATGCAGCGCACATAGAGTCCATTAATAAAAAAAAAACCACACGATTCCCAGGGAGCACCTAAAAGGTGTGCAATGCAAATTACTTGCAGGTGAAATAATGATCCTCCACCAACACCACAGCAAACCAGGCCTCTTACCATCGGGGGATGACCACTAGATTAGAAGTAGTCTAAAGCGCTCAAAAAATCATCAGCATTAATCCTGTTCACCACGGACTGCACAAGTATGAATCAAATCTTGTTGTCCCCTCTGAGAGCGTCTCTCCTCAGGTTTCAATGTGGCAGAACAAGAACAGAGACTGCTTTATAGTGTAATATGTCAAAAGCACTTAAGTATTTATTAACCGCATCAGATAGAGCCTGGATACGTGATGTCACTGTACACGTGGACACCCCTCTGTCTTGTTCTGGCACATTTAAACCTGAGGAGAGACGCTCTCATAGGGGACAACAGGATTTGATTCATGCTTGTACGGTCCGTGGTGAACAGGATTACTGCTGATGAGCTTTTGAGCACTTTAGACCACCTATAATCTAGTGGTCCATCCCCGAGGGTAAGAGGCCTGGTTTGCTGTGGTGTTGGATCATTATTTCATTACAAGTCATTTGCTTTGCACACCTTTAGGTACACCCTGGGAATTGTGTCCTTTACGCATGTTATTGTTTCTTTGGACACCTGTAAGGCCTTTGATAGTGTTGAATGGCCCTATCTTTTTCGTATACTGCAACTTTATTGCTTTGGCCCCCGTATTGGACATGTCTCCTCTATACTAACCCTGTAGAAAGAATTACAGTTAACTCCCATATTACTAATGCCTTCCCGATACATTGAGGCACTCGACAGGGGTGCCCCGTCCCCCCTTTTATTTGCCCTGGCGATAGAGCCTCTTGCCACACATATCTATATCTCCTCCACTATTAGAGGTCTTCCCATTTGTACGAAAGAGGAGCATACTTCTCTCTATGCATATGACACCTTGGTTTACTTAGCTGATCCCCATGACTCCTTACACTCTTTACTAGCACTTGGGTGTCAAGGTTCAATTACCTTTATCTTTATATATTACCAATAATGTGTGTCATTTGATAACCCAGTTGAAGTTTTAGACCAGGCAGTGGATGGACCTACCATTACACCTAACGGGTAGGGTTAATATTCTTAACAGCTTCCCGCCCACACTTAAAGGGACGATATCGGTATGATGCCTGCAACTACGGGCATCATCCAAGTATCTTGTTCAGCCGGCGATTCCCTCTTGTGCTAAAGCCATCCTTGTGGCTGATAAGCCGATGTGTTGCTTTTACAAGAAGTGGGAGAGGACGTCCCCACCCATTGGCGCCTCTCTGAGCTCTCCCATGCAATTGGCATTGGCACTTGGTTACCACAGAACTGGCTGAGGCCCGGATGGTCCCTGGCCATCCCTGGCCATCTCTATGATCCTGGGAGGCCGAAAGCAATGTCATGATGTCACTTCTGGCTCTGGCAGACGTAAACCTTGGCATTTTTTTCCCCTAAAAAAGCAGACCTTGCCTTATTTCTATCACAAGGTATTCAACTGAATGCTCTACATATAAACAAAGACTTGGTGTGGGTAGATATTCTCGTAATCGTAAAATACAGCACTTGCAACTGTCCAAATAAAGAATTATATAAAAACATCCAATCGGAAAATGTATAATAATAACATTCCAATATAATAAAGTGCTCTTGTGCTCCAATTCACTTATAAGTGCTGTAGTGCGCCAAATGTAGTTTTTCAGTCTGGAGGTCAGATATGCTTTGATCTGATAGGAAACGGTGGGTTGTTGGTGTCCAGTAGGAATCTCCCCATCGTGGTTCTCCGATAGAATCTGGAATGATCACCAGGCTCAGAATAAACAAAGGGGGGGACGAATAGTGAAGCACTGTTTAACTGATGTTTATTGCGCCATAGTAAAATTATACTTACAGGACAAACAGGCTTGTAAAAGTGCAAGGAATCTTTGCCGGGAACGCCGTAACCAGCGTGCGTTCCAAGGCTACCGGAAGTGACGTTGTTAGGACTCGGACCGGAAATTGTGTCAACGCGTTTCACCCTCCCACAAGGTGTCATCAAGGACCTCATTTTATGCATAGATTGGTCACTGTAGCGCAAGTTTATAAATATATTTGTCAGTGCCCCATCTTTGGTGTTATTGGTAAAAATTGTGCCCCATCATTGGTGCCAGTGTATGAAATAGTGCCCCAAGGGCTAGACAAAAGCAAGCAAAAAGCTGCATCTGTTCCCGGGCCACTGTTTGGAGACCACTGCCATAGAGTATGGCTTAAGACTTACAAAATCATATAGTGAAATGGTCAGGATTTAATATCATCAGTAGTCTAAATGTTTACCTTAATACAGGGCACTTTTACCCCCTTCCTACCCTACCAAATGTTCATCTATAAGAGCTGTCACACTTTGAATGACAATTACATATTTTTTGCAATATAAGTGAAACAAGAGCAACATTTTTTAAAAGAAACATACTTTTTTTTAGTTTATATTATAACATTTTGCAAATAAGTAATTTTTCTACATCAATTTTAGCCAAAATGTATACTGTTAAATATCTTTGGTAAAAAATAACCCAAATGAATGGATATTATTTAGTCTGTGAAAGTTATTGAATCTACAAGCTTTGCTACTGTACGTATCATTGAAAATGTATAAATTCTGTACTGACTATCTCATTTCTTGAGGCCCTAAAATGCCAGGACAGTACAGTACCCTCCCCCCCAAATGACCCTTTTTTTGGAAAGTAGACAGTCCAAGGTATTTAGTAGGAGACATGGTGAGTTTTTTTGAAGTTGCAATTTTTTCCCCACAATTTTTGGAAAAATAAAGAAATTATTATTATAATATGATAACAATGTGTAAAAAAATGTAATTTATATTTCTCCTGTCCCTGGGAGCCCCTGGAGAAAATCCCAGGGATCCGGGACAAAGTACGTCTAGCAATGTTCACCTCTCATCTCCAGGTCTCACTGTGCTTGAAGATCATTGGCACAATGGTGGCCACAACGCCTATGGTGCAATGGGCACAGTGGAAAATGCGGCCCTTCCAGAAGGGCTTCCTCCAGCAATGGAACCCAGGGTTCCAAGATCAATTTTATCTGGGTAACCTTGTCAACAGGGGAGAGCCTCCCTTGGTGACTGCAGCGGAAGAACCTCCTCAACTTTTACTCCATTGCGCCCATCTCCTGAATTACAATCACAACAGAAGCCAGCAACAGGGGCTGGGGCGCTCACTTCCCAACGGAAGTAGGCCAAGGCAACTGGCGTCTTCTGTCCCACGGGATAGTCTTGAATGTTCTGCAACTCCGGGCAGCGTTCTGCCCTCTGCAAGCCTTTCACCACTCAGTTCTCATAAGATTAGACAACACAGCAGAAGTCTCATACATAAAGAGGCAGGGAGGTATCCACAGTCTCTCCCTGTTGAAGGAAGTAGAGCCTATCATGACCCAGGCTCAGGTGAACTTATCCAACTTAACAGCTGTCTATCTTCCCGGAGTCCAGAATGTTCAGGCAGGCAGGTTTCTTTTGAGATGTCTATACAGCAAATGGGCTCTCCACACCAAAATCTTCACGTGGGTCCTGTCCCTGGGAGTTCCCCCAGAGGTAGACCTGTTTGCCTCCCCATGTAATTTCAAGCTGCAGAGGTACTACTTGAGGTATCGTTGTCCCCAGGCCTTCAGGGTAGATGCCCTGACAGACCAGTGGAGGTTTACCAAAGGATTTGGTCCATGTTTACAGACTACATTTCCGCCACTGCAGTCTCTTGCAGCAATCCAAGAATACAGGATATCCTGGGCTTCCTACAATCAGGCCTGGATCTTTCCTTATAAGTCAGCTCCCTGCGGGTTCAAGTTTCCGCAATTTCTGCCTTCACTGGCATATCCTGGGCTAGACACCCTCTTACTCGTCAGTTTTTCAGAGGAGCAATAAGGCTCAGACCCCAAAGAAAAAAACCAAGATTCCCCCAAGTGGGATCTTCTGTTTTTCAGAGAACCAGGAGATTGTTCTTCCGACGTTCAGGTCCACTGAAAGTTCCAGCGTTCATCCTTTAGATGTGGGAGAAGCTCTGAGACAGTATTTGTAAGCCACAGCTCCTTTTCGTCAGTCTGACCATCTGTTCGTTAGTTTCCATGGGAAAAACAAGGGTTTGCATGCCTCTTCCAGATCCATTGCAGCGTGGATTGTTCAATCCATTCAGTGGGCCTATAAAGCTAAGGGCTTGATGCCTTCAGAGGCGGTGACTGCTCAATCGACCAGAAGCATTTCTATATCATGAACGGCTTCCCGACACGTTGCCCCAGAAGTGATTTGCAAGGCGGCCTCGTTGTCTTCAATTAACACGTTTATGGCGCATTAGTGCGTCGAACTGGCCTCTTTGTCTTATATTAACTTTGGTTTACATATCCTGTCTGTTGACGGTGCCAATTAAACCTTTTTCTTTTGTCCAGCATTTTGCCCACCGGGTGTGTATGGCTAGTTATTTCCCATACGTATGCTGCCATGGAGTCCATCAGGAAAATGGAAAATTTCCTATAAAAAAAAAAAAATTACTGTAATTTTGCTTCCCTGATTGGACTCCATGGCAGCAGGAGTTCCCTCCCATTGGCTGGAGTAGGCTACGGAAGTTACAGAACGCGGCCTCTGGCTCGGAGCAAAGATTTATGGGAGTGAGGTCCTATGAGGTATGAGGTGGCGGGGCTAAAACCATATGTATGCTGCCATGGAGTCCATCAGGAAAGGAAAATTACGGTAAGTATTTGATAAGAAAATTTTCAATTTTTGCTACTCCTCCCGAGTATAACGATACCACATGTGAGACGTTTTCACAACCTGGACACATATAGAGGCCCAACATCCAAGGAGCACCTTCAGGCATTCTAGGGACATAAAATTACACCATTAACATTATCTCATTTTCTGACTACCTATGACAATTTAGAAGGCTCTGGGAACACCAGAAAGAATGACCCACAAAATGACCCAATTTTGGAAAGCAAACACCCCAATGTATATTCTATGAGGCATTATGAGTCCTTTGAACATGTCACACCCCCCCCCCCCCCCCCCACAAGGTTTATAAAAATGTGGAAAGAAAATAAAAAACACTTATTTTTTTCCTACACAAAGTAGTCCAATTATAAGAGATTTCTAACACATAGAATATACATACAAAAATTGACACCCCAAAATACATTCTGCAACTCCCAAGTATGGTGATACCACATGTGTGATACTTTTACACAGCCTGGCCACATACAGAGGCCCAACATGCAAGGAGAACCTTCAGGTGTTATAGGAGCATAAATGAAACATCTAATTTCCTGACTACCTATCACACTTTTGAAGGCCATCATATTTCTGACACATTGCATGTACATACCAATTACTCCCCAAAATACATTCTGCTGAGCAAAAGGTAAACAAAAGATTACCTGTGGTTTTAGTAGTGCAGTGATCCACAGAAAAGAGCATCTATCCAGGCAGCAGGCAGAGATACTGTCAGCACAGCCAAAGCATTGGTCCAGGCAGCAGGCAGGGGCGTGGTCAGCAGCAGCAAAAGGAATCATCCAGACAGCTGGCAGGAATACTGTCCATAGTCATTACAGGCAGTGATATGGCCAGTACAGCCAAAGCATTGGTCCAGGCAGCAGGCAGGGGCGTGGTCAGCAGCAGCAAAAGGAATCATCCAGACAGCTGGCAGGAATACTGTCCATAGTCAGTACAGGCAGTGATATGGTCAGTACAGCCAAAGCATTGGTCTAGGCAGCAAGATGGAACTCTGTCTAAAAACTCCTGGGTCAGTGCAGGCAGAGCTATGGTCAGCACAGCCAAAGTATTGGTCCAGGCAGCAGGCAGAAACATCAAGCTTAGGGCCTCGGTCAGGAAGCAATGGGGACAAAGGTAGAGGCCTTTTCCCATCCAAAACTCTTCAAAGCCTCTGGTCTTCAGACCCTGTTCTATGAATTGCAAAATAAGAAGAAAACAGAAAAAACAAAAAACTGGTTCTCTCTACTCAGAACACTAGTCTGAAGTCCCTCACCTCTGCGTTTACAGTAAGCTGCAGTTAACTATAGTAGCAGGGCAAAAGATCAGTCCAAGTGGCAGGCATAAAAAATTGTCGGTAAACAGGCCGGGTCAGTTAATGTGGAAGGTAGAAACATGGTTAAGAAACAATCAAAACAGCAGGCAGAGGCATCATCGATAAACAGGCCAGGGTCAGTTAACGTTGAAGGAAGAGTCATCGTCAGTCGAGGCAGCAGGCAAATGTTCCCCACAGGTATTAGAAATGGGGAAATGGCAGGCTGATAAAAATAAGGGAAACTAAAATTTTAGGGATGTGTGATATTGTCTGAACCCTTCTCCGATGCATAGGCCCAGTTGGGTAGAACATTGGGGACAATGATAACCAGTGGTGTCTTTTCTAAGTCCTCCTCTGCTGCATACACAACATTTCTTTTGGTGTCTTCTTCATGATTCTGAGAGTGGAATGTTTTCTGGAAAATGTTAATAATGAAGTCGACTAACACAATCAGAGTTAATGCTTCCTGGAGGGATCCTTGGTGGTAGATCAGGGCAGTGACAATTTCCTCAATACATTTGAGGAAGATGCTGGGTCTTTCTGCTGACTTTTTTTTTGAAAAATCTTTTTTTATTGAGTTTTCAGTCACATTCACAACAAAACTAGCCCACGCAGGGGCCAAACATTGATTGCCCACGCAGGGGCAATTCTTGTGTCACAGCAACGGGCCGTAACCTTAAAACAATGTACAACTTAACATGAACATCTAAACTAATACCCCAATGGGGGGAGAGGTTCCGGTTAAGGGGGATCTGTGCTCAAGCTGGTGATAGCAGGGTGCTAAAATAGAAGAGTATCTGGGTTAATGTACCTGAAATATAGTCTTGATCTAGGTCTTTCTAACTTAATCACTTGCTGTGGTGTCATCTAGCCAGCATGTCCATACTTTATCAAACTTTTGTGGGCAGCCTCTGTTCGAATAGGTGGCCCTGTATAAGGGCAAGCTGGCATTTATCAGGCTTTTCCAAAATCTAACAGAGGGGGGGAATGATTGTTTCCAGGTCATCGTGATGGCCTTGCGAGCGTAATACAGTAGTAGGGATATGAGTACTTTTCGCGCTCTAATCACTGGCATTTGTTCAACCCTTTCTGTTGACTTTTGATAGATGATGTATGCATTATACATGGCCAAATGGAAAAGATAAAATGCAACTTTTTATACCAGTATAGGAACTTTATAAATATGATAAATAGGTCTGTAGCATCTGGTCATTTAAATCCACCCTCCCCATGAACAGATTGTAATTGTGGATGCATTCAGGCTTTACAATGGGACCACGTCTTCCATGAATCACCACCAAGGTGTCATTGTGGATGGTGGACAAGATGCACACATCTCTCATATCCCTCCACTTCAAGGCCAACACTTCCTCGTTCCTCAAACTTGCCGATTCTCCCTTTGTAGCCATGTTGTCACTAAATTTTGAGGGAAGCCCTTCCTGTTTTTTATGGTGGTACCGCAGGCCAAGATTTTTTCACAGTGCAGGTGCTGGAAAAGGGGCAGACTTGTATAGTAGTTATCAAGGTAGATATGATAGCCTTTTTTGAACAGTGAAAATGCCAGGTCCCAGAAATTTTCTCAGCTTGTTCCGATGTACATTGGGCACTTACTTGGCTGGAGCTGGAAGTCTTTGCCTTCGTACACACGGGAGGCATGCACATATCCTGTGGCTCTTTTACAAAGTTTGTTGAGTTTCAATCCATACCTGGCCCTCTTACTGGGATATTGTTTGAATTGCAGCCAGCTAGTGAAGTGGACAAGGGATTCATCCACACAAATGTTTTGATCTGGGACATAAATCGCTTAGAAATAGAATTTATTAGTGGGCGCATTTTATATAATTAATCGTGGCTGAAGATCTTGGGGAGGGCACTGCAAGTTATCATTGAAATGCAGGAAGCGCATCATCATGTCATAGCATAACCTGGACATGACAGTGATAGATGGGGTGGGTGGACCAAAAGGCATTAACTTCATTTTTATTTGTAAGCCCCATATTAAACATAAGAGCCAAAAACAATTTCAACTCTTCCACTGTGAGGCGTCGCCAATTAAATATACGTGCATTGGACAAATTGGGGTTGGTGGCAATATAATGCTCTGCAAAAAAGTTTGTTTGGTCCACAATGTATTGCAGTAAATCTTCAAGGAAAAACAAATAAAAAAATAAATTTCAGAAACATTATGAGTGTTGGGCTGCACACCTGGCTGTGCGGTGAAAAGGGGGGGGGGGGTTGGAACTGACCCTGAGCTGGAGGGCAACCATAACGGGTTTGCAAGGGCATCAAGAAGATAGCTTTTGGCTCCGACTCTTTGGGTCTGGTGCATTATTGCAGTGCTGGGCCTTTCTTCCTGGGGTCTAGTGCCCTTGGTGTAGGTCCCGCTGGGGTGTACGGCACTGCTGGTGGTTGCCTGGTCTACTGAGCTTATTCTTTTGGGAAGGCCTTTTTCCTCCTCCGATTCGGTCCCTGGTCCACTACTTTCTACTGGCTTGTATGTCGCATCAGAATCAGATGATGAGAGCTCCCGGCTGCTCTCAATATCCAACATACTAAGGATTTTATTTGCCTCCTCACAAGTAAAATATTTTTTGGACATGATGGCTGCGATGGGCACACTGCTAATGGTGATAATGCTGAAGTGATGTTGGCTCTGTGATAGGTGACACTGATTAGGCTGCACTGACAGATCCACTGACTTAGGCATTAAGCGGTTGTCCTGACAGAACCACTGACGGGCTCTGCGACAGTTCCACTGACGGGCTCTGCGACAGATCCACTGACGGGCTCTGCGACAGATCCACTGACGGGCTCTGCGACAGATCCACTGACGGGCTCTGCGACAGATCCACTGACGGGCTCTGCGACAGATCCACTGACGGGCTCTGCGACAGATCCACTGACGGGCTCTGCGACAGATCCACTGACGGGCTCTGCGGCAGATCCACTGACAAGCTCTGCGGCAGATCCACTGACAAGCTCTGCGACAGAACCACTGACAAGCTCTGCGACAGAACCCCTGACGGGCTCTGCGACAAGTTTTCTTTATTAGGGGACACAGCCAATCACATGGTAAAAACCCAATTTCATTGGCTCTTTACCTTGATCAGGGATGGGCTGTTTCCTGGGGACACAGCTCATCGTAGATCGCCACGCATCCTGAAGGACATCATATGACTTCCACTCAGAATGGGAAAGCCACCACCCAGCTGTCAAACTGCTATTGGCCGGGTGGGAACTGGTTAACTAAGACAATTTGCAGAGATCGCACACTGCTGCCTCCGATCTCCTGAGACTGCACTCAGTGACTTGGGTCTGAGACCATACAGACTAAGGATGAGCTCCGGCGTGTTCGCATGCTCCACGTGCAGAGCCCGCCAGGAAGTCGGCGCAGCTCTGCGCTAATCACAGGCAGCGAGACATTGCCCCGATGTGTGGCTGCAGAGATCGGGCAATGTCTCACTGCCTGTCATTAGCGCAGCACCGACTTCCTGGCGGGCTCTGCACGTGGAGAATGCGAACACGCCGGAGCTCATCCTTAATACAGAGATATCTCTCCACCCGGCATAGCCAGCAAACAGAGCAAGTAACCTTGGGAAATTGCTCTGTCAGAGATCTTACTAGAC
This sequence comes from Lithobates sylvaticus, assembly GCA_028564925.1. Taxonomy (NCBI): domain Eukaryota; kingdom Metazoa; phylum Chordata; class Amphibia; order Anura; family Ranidae; genus Lithobates; species Lithobates sylvaticus. The sequence goes on from CM053028.1 coordinate 587,406,716, forward strand.
CCAGGCATGGTGAAGACCACCTAAGACTCATGTCCCAGGTGCCTAGGTCGAGCAATGAATGTGAAGAAAATCAACATTTCCCTGCTAACCGAGACACAGAATCAACATATAACCAGTCTAGATACATAAATTTTGTCTGCAGCATAGAGAAGGAAGATTATCCAAGCGTAATACAGGACAGAAAACACAGCTCACTTAGTAAAGTGACCAGGGTAATGCAGGCTGATATCACTCAGTCCTTGCCTTACGTTGGACCAACCAGTGAGCAGTATGGGTGGAGGAATGTAATTAGAGTTAATGACCCACCTGTGCTGATCTCTGTAGGAGTGTCCTCCTCTATAAATGTCCCTGTTATTCCATCCTCCTCCATAGACTGCTCATCATCCCTCACATACGTCTCTTCTTCTTCTTCTTCTTCTGCTTTACCCTCAACTTTAGAATCTCTCAGGTTTCCACTCTGAATATATAATAAAAATGACATCAATTGTAACAATGCAGATAATGTACAGATCCTAATGATACTATCAGTGATTGTTCCTCATCTACCTGATGATGGTGGGGGATGATGTCACCTTCCTGTGTGGAATCCCGGGAATACAGAGGATGAGGACATCTCTCTGGTGGGTTTCCATTACTGGATCCATCTGTAGGAAACACACACACTGACTGAATACATTGTTTCTATGTGTTTATCAGATGATGGGGGATCTAGGTGGAGCCTCCGTACTGCTCTCTCCTTTACAATAAAGTCTCCTCTTACCCGGTGATGTGAGGGGCGGCTGATTCTCCATCATGACGTCCTTGTAGAGATCCTTGTGTCCTTCTAAATACTCCCACTCCTCCATGGAGAAATAGACAGTGACATCCTGACACCTTATAGGAACCTGACACACACAATGATACAGTCACCATCCAGACACATCCCTTGTCTGTTACTGGATAATGTCCCAGAATTCCCGGCACCGCTCACCTCTCCTGTCAGCAACTCCATCATCTTCTTGGTGACTTCTAGAATCTTCTCCATGTTGCGTCTCTCAGGTTTTAGGGAGTCACATGGAGGCACTGTGATGGTCAAAGGATCACCTGACTTCACAGGAGGAACACTCTACATTCAACAAAAACAGTAATATGTCACAATCCTCCTCACCTCTCTGATCAGGTCAATGTTCTATTAATATAAATAAGAGTGATGTCATGTGACCTCCCAGAATCCTCCTCACCTCTCCGGTCAGCAGGTAGATGATCTCCAGGGTGAGGTTTAGTATCTTCTCAGTCATGTGACTTTGGTTGTCCTCCATCTTCATTGATCTGGTCATGTGATCGATACAGGTTTTCTACAGACAGAGAATTATTTGGACTGTATTGGTTGTGCAATATTAGGATGGGGATCTAAGGGGTTAATAATTGGGCTGCCCCCAGTAGGAATTGGTACATGTGTAGGGAGCGACTTGCCTCTAGCGTTTGTATTTTAAAAAGTTGTAGCTTGCAGAGTTACCAGAGCTATAATACACACGAAGATTGAAGTCACACTACAATGTATAAGGTCTCAAAAGGTTCACCAACTCTCATGCTTTTAGTGCTGTTTGTTGTCATCTATAGGGGCTTCCCCTCAATGGTGGGCATGATTATCAAAGAACGTCCAAATCTTGTATAATAGGACTATAGCATATAGGAGGATAATAAACAATAATTCCAGGACTGAAGGCTCAGTCTCTCTGGATGGTATCTGCCCCTGTAGTGTCCTGTGACTACATATATAAAAAGGTCAATAATAATGTGGATAAAAGACATCACAGTGACTATGGAGGAAGAGGACGGACATGACGGGGGGGTTACTGGGTGTAAATAGAAAATAAGATATTATTACCTCCTCTGCTGCCACTTACAACAATGTCTTCTCTCTACTTGCTCTCCACTCACCTCTCACTCGGAACTTCATATTTATATCTGACATCACTTCCTGTCTTCCATAGAGATTTCCTATCTGAGTAGAAATGAGATCACCACCTTGTGGAGCTCCTAGGAACTGCAGCCCTGAGAAACATCCCATAGTGTAAATATGGCTTTGTGCTTTGTGTGTATGCATAGCTCCCAACTGTCCCTCATTTCGAGGGACTGTCCCTGATCTGGACCAATGTTTGTCTGTCCCTCTTTCCTCCCTCATTTTGGTCTGATCTATATAGTTGTATATAAAATGCACTTTTTATCTTTCAAAAAGTATTTCCCAGTGCTAAACCTTTCATCCAATGTCCAAATTGCTGCATTTGTACATTTTAAAAGCCAATATAAAGTAATAGTAGTGGTTAAAAAAAATCCCTTGTGGATTTAATTAACCTTCTTTTTGGTTAATTCTCCTTTAAGGGGGTGTGACAGGGGCGTGTCCTATGCCTACATACATTTGTTAGTAGGTGTCCCTCATTCCCATCTCAAACTGTTGGGAGGTATGTGTATGTACTGTATACATAGCTGACAACAGTCCCGGATTTCCCGGGACATTCCCAGGAAACTGAGTGATGTCCCGTTGAGTTTTTGTCCCATGGAGAATCCCGAAAAATTTACTATTTCACGGGGCAGTAGCCAGCCTAGACTCTGCATTGGAAAACCCGGCTGCAGCGCCGGCATAACACACAGGTTAAAAAGACTGCCTTCTCAGATCCTCCCCATGCCTCCTCCTCTACATCGAATTAGCATGTGTAGAGGATTTCTTGTCTCTCAGTAATTGTTCGGGACTCGCAGAGGGGGGTGTGGCCAGCCACGGAGAGGTTAAGAAGAATATGGCAGGCCGACCTGAGCTTAACTGCAGCATGTGTGCATCCAAGCAGAGGTATGTGTGTACCCTGCAGTTTGGGCTCTCTGCAGATAAAAGTCTGTGGAAAATCACGATAGGTTGGCTCTTGGTCTCTGGGTTTTTTTTTGTGAGGGAGGAGGGCGAGCAGCAGGTATTCAGGGACTCTCTCTCTCTTTTGTATCATGTCTGCGGTCTCTGGCCATGCCTTGTATCATGTCTGTGGTCTCTGGCCATGCCTTGTATCATGTCTGCCGTCTCTGGCCATGCCTTGTATCATGTCTGCTGTCTCTGGCCATGCCTTGTATCATGTCTGCCGTCTCTGGCCATGCCTTGTATCATGTCTGCCGTCTCTGGCCATGCCTTGTACCATGTCTGCACTCTCTGGCCATGCCTTGTATCATGTCTGTGGTCTCTGGCCATGCCTTGTATCATGTCTGCCGTCTCTGGCCATGCCTTGTATCATGTCTGCTGTCTCTGGCCATGCCTTGTATCATGTCTGCCGTCTCTGGCCATGCCTTGTATCATGTCTGCCGTCTCTGGCCATGCCTTGTACCATGTCTGCACTCTCTGGCCATGCCTTGTATCATGTCTGCACTCTCTGTCCATGCCTTGTATCAAGTCTGCACTCTCTAGCCATGCCTTGTATCATGTCTTCACACTCTGGCCATCTACTTTATCATGTCTGCTGTCTCTAGCCATGCCTTGTATCATGTCTGCACTCTCTGGCCATGTCTTGTATCATGTCTGCGGTCTCTGGCCATCTCCTGTATCATGTCTGCCATCTCGGCCATGCCTTGTATCATGTCTGCCGTCTCTGGCCATGCCTTGTATCATGTCTGCCGTCTCTGGCCATGCCTTGTATCATGTCTGCAGTCTCTGGCCATGCCTTGCATCATGTCTGCACTCTCTGTCCATGCCTTGTATCAAGTCTGCACTCTCTAGCCATGCCTTGTATCATGTCTTCACACTCTGGCCATCTACTTTATCATGTCTGCTGTCTCTAGCCATGCCTTGTATCATGTCTGCACTCTCTGGCCATGTCTTGTATCATGTCTGCGGTCTCTGGCCATCTCCTGTATCATGTCTGCCATCTCGGCCATGCCTTGTATCATGTCTGCCGTCTCTGGCCATGCCTTGTATCATGTCTGCCGTCTCTGGCCAAGCCTTGTATCATGTCTGCAGTCTCTGGCCATGCATTGTGTCATGTCTGCAGTCTCTGGCCATGCATTGTGTCATGTCTGCCGTCTCTGGCCATGCCTTGTGTCATGTCTGCCGTCTCTGGCCATGCCTTGTGTCATGTCTGCCGTCTCTGGCCATGCCTTGTGTCATGTCTGCCGTCTCTGGCCATGCCTTGTATCATGTCTGCCGTCTCTGGCCATGCCTTGTATCATGTCTGCGGTCTCCGGCCATGGCTTGTATCATGTCTGCGGGCTCTGGCCATCTCCTGTATCATGTCTGCGGCCTCTGGCCATCTCCTGTATCACGTCTGCGGCCTCTGGCCATCTCCTGTATCACGTCTGCGGCCTCTGGCCATCTCCTGTATCACGTCTGAGGCCTCTGGCCATCTCCTGTATCACGTCTGCGGCCTCTGGCCATCTCCTGTATCACGTCTGCGGCCTCTGGCCATGCCTTGTATCATGTCTGCGGCCTCTGGCCATGACTTGTATCATGTCTGCGGCCTCTGGCCATGACTTGTATCATGTCTGCGGCCTCTGGCCATGACTTGTATCATGTCTGCGGCCTCTGGCCATGACTTGTATCATGTCTGCGGCCTCTGGCCATGCCTTGTATCATGTTTTCCGTCTCTGGCCATGCCTCCTATCATGTCTGCCACCTCTGGCCATGCATTGTATCATGTCTGCCGTCTCTGGCCATGCCTTGTATCATGTCTGCCGTCTCTGGCCATGCCTTGTATCATGTCTGTCGTCTCTGGCCATGCCTTGTATCATGTCTGCAGTCTCTGGCCATGTCTTGTATCATGTCTGCGGTCTCTGGCCATGCCTTCTATCATGTCTGCGGTCTCTGGCCATGCCTTCTATCATGTCTGCCATCTCTGGCCATGCATTGTATCATGTCTGCCGTCTCTGGCCATGCCTTGTATCATGTCTGCCGTCTCTGGCCATGCCTTGTATCATGTCTGCTGTCTCTGGCCATGCCTTGTATCATGTCTGCAGTCTCTGGCCATGCATTGTGTCATGTCTGCCATCTCTGGCCATGCCTTGTGTCATGTCTGCCGTCTCTGGCCATGCCTTGTGTCATGTCTGCCGTCTCTGGCCATGCCTTGTGTCATGTCTGCCGTCTCTGGCCATGCCTTGTGTCATGTCTGCCGTCTCTGGCCATGCCTTGTATCATGTCTGCCGTCTCTGGCCATCTACTGTATCATGTCTGTGGTCTCTGGCCATGGCTTGTATCATGTCTGCGGCCTCTGGCCATGGCTTGTATCATGTCTGCGGGCTCTGGCCATCTCCTGTATCATGTCTGCGGCCTCTGGCCATCTCCTGTATCACGTCTGCGGCCTCTGGCCATCTCCTGTATCACGTCTGCGGCCTCTGGCCATCTCCTGTATCACGTCTGCGGCCTCTGGCCATCTCCTGTATCACGTCTGCGGCCTCTGGCCATGCCTTGTATCACGTCTGCGGCCTCTGGCCATGACTTGTATCATGTCTGCGACCTCTGGCCATGACTTGTATCATGTTTTCCGTCTCTGGCCATGCCTCCTATCATGTCTGCCATCTCTGGCTATGCATTGTATCATGTCTGCCGTCTCTGGCCATGCCTTGTATCATGTCTGCCGTCTCTGGCCATGCCTTGTATCATGTCTGCCGTCTCTGGCCATGCCTTGCATCATGTATGCCGTCTCTGGCCATGCCTTGTATCATGTCTGCAGTCTCTGGCCATGTCTTGTATCATGTCTGCGGTCTCTGGCCATGCCTTCTATCATGTCTGCCATCTCTGGCCATGCATTGTATCATGTCTGCCGTCTCTGGCCATGCCTTGTATCATGTCTGCTGTCTCTGGCCATGCCTTGTATCATGTCTGCCGTCTCTGGCCATGCCTTGTATCATGTCTGCCATTTCTGGCCATGCCTGTATCATGTCTGCCATTTCTGGCCATGCCTATATCATGTCTGCCGTTTCTGGCCATGCCTTGTACATACCTCCCAACTTTTAAACTTCAGAATGAGGGACAAATGAGGGAGTAAATGAGCAGTGGCACGTGTAATGGCAAACTGTGGGTGTTGTCAAAATCGTAATGGATGGAGGGTCTTAAGGGGCGTAGTTAAAAACAAAAACAGCTCTCTCTCACAAATGATACTCCACCCTAGCTTTCTCAGTAATTTCCTCTGGCTCTCTTACAAATGCCCCCCTCCTCTGTTACTAGTGCACCCCCAGCTCTCCCACCAATTCCCCCCTGTCAGGGCTGGGCTCAGCCCTTCCTTCTCAGAGCTCTGTGCTCAACTGTCAGTTAATTACCAAAGACTCTTCCTTCCACAGTGACTCACCTGGTCTTCATTTCCTCCTTGTCAGCTAGAGCTGCTGGTTATATAAACTCGTTGGATCAGATCTTCTGTGCCTTTGCCTTAGTCAACATATCCGGACTCTCTCTGCTGTGTTTTGCTGTGAAAGACTTTTGCTAGGCTGACTTCCCTTCTGGTCCTTGATCCTGTTTTTCTGCACGTGACTTTGCTGATCTCTGGACTCCTGTTTCTCTGGCTTGTTCTTACTACCCATCCTGGTTACTGAACTCTGGCTATGTTTTGACTACGTTTGCTCTGTTTATAGCATTTTACCATTTTATTAAATAGTGTGATTTTTACTGCACTTCTGTCTCAGTCCGATTCATGGTTCCTGACAGTAGGCAAAGGCCATGAATTCAGAAGTTGCAGGCAATCCACTGGATGAACAGGATCCCCGCATGGATCAGTTTGCCATAGCGTTACAGATGCTCCTTAATCAAACTGCTCACCTGGAACCTCTCACTGTGGCTGCTCTGGTACAACAATGTTGCAGGCCATCCCTGCTGCTGCTCCTGTCACCCACCTCAAATGTTACCTATATAAGGGAGGTATGTCTGGTTCCGCTCTGCTTCCCCAGCAATTCGGGGGCGATCCAATTCAATGCAGAGTTTTCTCAACCAGGTTAAGATTTACTTTGAGATGCTGCCCCAGGTGTTTCCCACGGACAGAAGCAAAAGTAGGCTTCATGATATGTTTGCTTTCTGAGAGAGCCTTGGCCTGGGCAAACCCCCTATGGGAGACACAAAAACCCATTGTCCAAAGTTACCCAGAGTTTGTGGCTACCTTTAAGAGGGTATTTGACTTTCCAGTATGCTCCACATCTGCTGCTAAAGGTCTGGGTACGAGAACTGTTGCCAAATACGCCATTGATTTCCGTACTCTGGGAGCAGAGGTTGCTTGGAATAATGAGGCCCTCATGGCTGCTTTTTCTCATGGTCTCTCGGGTCACATCAAGGATGAGATAGCAGCCTGAGACATTCCCACTGAGCTGGAGAAGTTAATCACGTTTGCCATCCTCATTGACTCCAGACTCAGAGAGAGACCCTCTTTTAAGGAGGGCTTGTGGAAGCCTCCTGTCTTTCACACATCTCTCTGCGGATGAGAGGACCTTTAGGAGAAGGGAGAGATTGTGCCTTTATTGTGGCCAGGCAGGTCACTTTTTGTATTCTTGTCCTACCTGTCCGGGAAAACGCTTGCACCTGAGGTCCTGTAGGGGACAGACTTTAGGTGGCGTTGTTACGTCCCCAGTTATCCAGAAGGATAAGCCCCTGGTACCGGTTACCCTTTCTTGAACTGAGTCATCCATCGAGATACTGGCTCTAATCGACTCTGGGGCTGCTGGCCTGTTCATAGATGGTGCCTTTGTGTTCAAGCACTCAATTCTGCTGCAGCTTCATGCCACTCCACTTGCCATTGAGGCTATTGATGGGAGACCTCTACAGCCTGCCCATGTGACTCATGAGACTGTTCTGTTGACCATGGCTGTAGGGGCTCTTCAATATTAGATAATCCAATTCCAAGTAATTTCCTTACCTAATTTTCCGGTGGTTATTGGTTATCCTTGGTTACAGAGGCAAAAAGAAGAGTGGTGAACTAAGACCATTTATTGATTATAGAGGCCTCAAATGTATCCAATTCCTTTGATCAGTGAGTTAATTGACCGCCTCAAGGGAACGTTTTTTTTACGAAGCTTGATTTGCGAGGAGCATACAATCTTGTGAGGATCAAGGAGGGCGACGAATGGAAAACTGAGTTTAATACCAGAACAGGCCATTATGAACACCTTGTTATGCCGTTTGATCTTTGTAACGCTCCGGTAGGGATGAGCTTTATGTTCGAGTCAAACTCATGTTCGACTCGAACATTGGCTGTTCGCCAGTTCTCCGAACAGCGAACAATTTTGGGTGTTCGCTGCAAATTCGAAAGCCGTGGAACACCCTATAAAAGTCTATGGGAGAAATCAAAAGTGCTAATTTTAAAGGCTTATATGCATGGTATTGTCATAAAAAATGTTTGGGGACCTGGGTCCTGCCCCAGGGGACATGTATCAATGCAAAAAAAGTTTTAAAAACAGCAGTTTTTTTGGGAGCAGTGATTTTAATAATGCTTAAAGTGAAACAATAAAAGTGTAATATTCCTTTAAATTTCGTACCTGGGGGGTGTCTATAGTATGCCTGTAAAGGGGCGCATGTTACCCGTGTTTAGAACAGTCTGACAGCAAAATTACATTTCTAAAGGAAAAACTCATTTAAAAACTACTCGCGGCTACAATGAATTGTCGGGTCCGACAATACACATAACAGTTCATTGATAAAAACGGCATGGGGATTTCCCCACAGGGGAACCCCGAACCAAAATTTAAAAAAAATGCGTGGGGGGTCCCCCTAAATTTCATACCAGGCCCTTCAGGTCTGGTATGGATATTAAGGGGAACCCCGTGTCAAAATTAAAAAAAAAATGGCGTGGGGTCCCCCCAAAAATCCATACCAGACCCTTATCCAAGCACGCAACCTGGCAGGCTGCAGGAAAAGAGGGGGGACGAGAGAGCGGCCCCCCTGAACCATACCAGGCCACATGCCCTCAACATTGGGAGGGTGCTTTGAGGTAGCCCTTCAAAGCACCTTGTCCCCATGTTGATGGGGAGAAGGGCCTCATCCCCACAACCCTTGCCCGGTGGTTGTGGGGATCTGTGGGCTGGGGGCTTATCGGAATCTGGAAGCCCCCTTTAACAAGGGGACCCCCAGATCCGCCCCCCCGTGTGAATTGGTAATGGGGTACAAATGTACCCCTACCATTTCACAAAAAAAGTGACAAAACGTTTTTTGACAAGTCCTTTATTCATTTCTTCTTCTTTCATCTTCTTTCTTCTGGTCTTCCATCGGTGTTGTTCTTGTTCCTCCATCTTCTTCTTCCTCTGCTCTTATCGTCCCGCATCTTGCTCCAGGCTCTGTGGGAGTCTTCAGCTGTGTGACACTTCGATTCTTCTGACACTTCTTAAATAAAGGAGGGCGGGGCCACCCGGTGACCCCGCCCTCCTCTGACGCATGGGGACTTCCCTATGGCTTTCCCCGTGATGTCAGAGGGGGGCGGGGTGACCTGTGCGCAACCTGGGCCCATGCGCCCCCTATAGACGGGCCGCCACTGCTACAGTGGCCCCCGACCCACCTTGTCTCTAGTCAAACCCCTGACTGATATAACCAGAAAGGACAGTAACCCACAGAAGTGGTCTCCAGACTCCATTAATGCCTTTGAGAGTCTCAAGGCTGTCTTTGCTTCTGCTCCTGTGTTGGCACATCCTGATCCAATGGTACCTTCCCTTCTTGAGGCATCTGAGACTGGACTTGGTGCCCTGCTGTCCCAACGTCCTACCTCTGAGAGCGCTATGCATCCTTGTGGCTACTTTTCCAAGAAATTATCTCCTGCAGAATGCAATTATGAGATTGGGGACAGAGAGTTAGTAGGATCATTTTAGCCCTTAACCACTTCAATACAGGGCACTTAAACACTTTCCTGCCCAGACCAATTTTGAGCTTTCACCGCTGTCGCACTTTGAATGACAATTGCGTGGTCATGCTACACTGTACCCAAATTAAATTTTTATCATTTTTTCCCCACAAATAGAGCTTTCTTTTGGTGGTATTTGATCACCTCTGCGGTTTTTATTTTTTGCTAAACAAATAAAAAAATACCGAAAATTTGAAAAAAAAAAAGTTTTTTTTTGTTTTAGTTTCAAAACTTTGTAAATAAGTAAGTTTTCTCCTTCACTGATGGGCACCGATGAGGTGGCATTGATGGGCACTGATAGGCGGCACTGATGGGCACTGATAGGTGGCACAACTTGGCACTGATAGCTGGCACGGATGGGCATGGATAGGCGGCACAGATGGGCATGGATAGGCGGCACAGATGGGCATGGATAGGCGGCACAGATGGGCATGGATGGGCACTGATAGGTGGCACGGATAGGCAGCATTGTTTTGTATTGATGAATGCCAATCAGTGCCAAACAATAATGCATGCCAATCAGTGATGCCCATTGTGGGCACTGATTGGCATCCATTGTGGGCACTGTGTCATCCCTGGTGGTCTGGTGGCGTCCCTGGTGGTCCAGTGTGGGCATCCTCGGGGGGCTGTGCTGATAATCATTCAGCACAGACACCCCCTGTCAGAGGAGCAGCCGATCGGGGGCGCGCAGCGGCTCAAAATCCTGAGGACGTCATGGGACGTCCAGTCAGGATTTGACAACCACTTTGCGGACGTCCTTTTATAATAGGGCGGGCGGCAAGTGGTTAAAGAATGGAGGCATCTCCTTGAAGGCACTACTGCGCCAGGTTTTAATTCTGACTGACCATAATCTCACATTCTTGTCTGAGGCTAAACGCCTCTCCCAGAAGGGCACAATGGGCTCTTTTCTTGTCAAGTTTCAATTACATTCTCATTCTTACCCGGTACTAAGAATGTAAGGGCTTATGCTTTGTCACAACAGTTTTCCTTGACTTCCAAGTTGGAGTCGGTTCCCGTTCCTGTGATTCCTCCTGATCGTATTCTGGCTACGGTTCGCACCAGTCTCGCTTTTTCTTTGGGTGACAAAATTCTTGCTGCTCAGATCCATTCTCCTCCTGAGAAACCTTGTGACCACTGCTTTGTCCCTGAGAGTCTCTGTACTGCCATGCTCCAGACTTACCATTCTCCCAAGGCTGCTGGCCACCCAGGGAAGAATCTTTTGGGCCATTTCCCAACAATTCTGGTGGACTAGTCTACATGCTGATGCTGATGTAGCCGCCTTCGTAGCTGCCTGTTCCGTTTTGCTCAGAGTAAGACACCACAACACTTTCCAGTGGGCCTCCTACAACACATATCCAATAGAGAGAGGCCTTGGACCTGTCAATGGATTTCATTGTGGAGTTACCCAACTCTCAGGTCAACACAGTTATCCTTATGGTGGTTGACCAGTTCTCGAAAATGTCTCATTGTATTCCACTTGAGAAGTTGCCCACATCTAAAAAACTGGCTTTTATTTTAGCTCGGGAGATCTTTCACTTACATCGGCTACCCAAGGTGATCGTCTCGGACAGGGGTAGCCAGTTTGTGTCCAGGCTCTGGCAAGCCTTTTGTGCACAGTTGGGAATTCAGCTTTCTTTCTCCTCTGCCTATCACCTGCAGTCCAATGGGGCAGCAGAACGAGCCAACCAGTACTTGGAACAGTTTTTATGTTGCTACATTTCTGACCACCATAACTGTTCAGACCTCTTACTTTGGGCAGAGTTTGCCAACAATAGTGCTGTCAATACCGCTTCCTGATTGTCTCCATTCATGGAGAATTATGGTCTCCAACCATCCATGTTGCCTGACTCTTTTGTTCCTCAGAGTATTCCTGCATTGGAGGTGAATCTCCATGGTCTTCGTTCCACTTGGGTACAGGTCACTGACCATATTTGGGCAATGATGTCCCCACTAACCCATCTCTTCTTTTGTTTAGCTGATGCCATCTCGGGGAGCAATCATCCAGCTAGAGGCACCAGGCAACATGCCTTCAACATGCGGCTTGCCCTCGGTCAGAGCATCTTGTCCCCATTTTAATGAGAAAATAATGAAAAAATAGAAAGTAGATACGGATGTTAAGGTGAAACTTGTGTACAAGGAACAACTTAAAAATTACAATTTTATTCTCCAGGGCCTCTGCTGTCAGAAAATATATGTTTTGGGGTTTTAACTAATCTTCAGGCCCAAAATGTACATTTAAACATGTACGGAAAAAGTTGCAAAAACAGCTCTGGCAGTGAGAGAGTTAGTGTGAGCTAGATGGAATGATTCTTCTGCATTCCCACTGTAAACATTAGAGCTCCCCCTAGCTACAGCTTGGTAATAATATTGCTAGGAGATGTCTATATTTAGCTGTTATGTAGCCAAAGGGGCCAGTGGATTTCCTTTTCCAGTGCAGAGGCAGCCAGGCACACAGCAAACAGCTCACTCACACCAGCTCAGAAAGCAGTCTAGGGGATGTCTTTTTGAGGTTTATTGCTGTAAAACTTGAACAGACGGAGTATCCCACTTATAAAGAGACAAAAAGGGGGAAAATCAATAGCTTGACAAAAGTAATTACACGTTACATTCCATATGAATAAAGAGTTTAAAAAGTGCTCTACAAAACACAGGGATATTTACTAAAGGCAAATTTACTTTGCACTACAAGTGCACTCGGAATTGCCGTCACTGTGGATCTAAGGGGGATATGCAAGGAAAATAAAAAACAGCATTTTTGCTTGTACATGATTGGATGATAAAATCAGCAGCGCTTCCCCTGATTTCAGATATTCCCCTCAGATTTACAGCGACTGCACTTCCAAGTGCAATTGTAGTGCAGAGTGGATTTACCTTTAGTAAATCAACCCCACAGTGTCCATGGATGAAGCATCATCCCTGCAAGGATGACCTGCCAACTCTACATCAGTAATCCTACGTAACTAGCATCATAAGACCCATGAAACAAGCCCTGCACTCTCTCTAAAGATGCATGTCAAAGTCATTCTACACAAACAATGCTCTTGCCCCGTAGTCAATCTTCCAAGTCTCTGGAATGAAGCAAAGAGAGATACATCCTATCTAACTAACCCCAACTACACTCTAATATACTTCGCATTCTGCCAAACAGCAATAATTCCCCAACCAGGGAGTTAGCCAGGTCACAACAATAATGACAGAGTCTAGATGTACATGCTGGTCCTGGTATTGTGTAAAAAACCGCCATCAGGAAAAATAGAACAATACCACATTATGGCTACAGATGGAGCCAAAGATCATAGAAAATCACTGTATGAAATTAAAAACAACCAACATTTGTCACAGCTGGGAGAATGCTGGGCACATTCATTTTTTTAAAAATAGACCTCTAAGCATTTGTGAAAGCTTACACCCCACATTTTACCAAGAAAAGATATTGACTCCATTTTTATTTTGCTACTGACAACACAGTACAAACACTTCATCCATGTCTTTTGGTGATCTCTGATCTCATTATCAATGGTTTCTTACATGATGAAGATCAGTCATGGAGTATATCTGAGGTGTATATCAGGGTGTGCTTCTTCCCCACATGAGAGCTGTGTTGTCCAGAAACATTCATATAAAAGACTTTTCCCGCACTATTACACCTTGTTTTACAGGAACACAGAACTTCAGTAACAATTCCCTCAGTCAGGACAGGAATGTGGCTTCCCCCCCATGCGAGCTCTCTGATGTGTGGAAAGACTGGACTTCTGTGAAAAACATTTCCCTCACTCAGAACATGAATATTTTTTTTTCACCTGTGTGCAATCTCTGATGATTACGAAGATAGGACATTACTGAAAAACATTTTCTGCACTCAGGACAGGAATACGGCTTTTCCCCGTGTGAGACCTCTGATGTCTGTAAAGATTGGTCTTCTGTGAAAAACATTTCCCACACTCAGGACAGGAATACGGCTTCTCACCTGTGTGAGATTTCTGATGTGAGACAAGTGCTGATTTTAGTGCAAAACATTTCCCGCACTCAGGACAGGAATACGGCTTCTCACCTGTGTGTGATCTCTGATGATTATGAAGTTTGTACTTCATTAGAAAACATTTCCCGCACTCATTACAGGAATAACGTTTCTCAGCTGTGTGCAATCTCCGATGATGGTAAAGATTGGACTTATCTGAAAAACATTTTCCACACTCAGGACAGGAAACTTGATTCTCCTCCATGTGAGATCTCTGATGTCTGTGAAGATGCGTCTTATGTGAAAAACATTTCCCACACTCAGGACAGGAATGCGGCTTTTCTCCGGTGTGAGATTTCTGATGTGTAACCAGAATTGATTTCTTTGAAAAACATTTCCCGCACTCCAGGCAGGAATACGGCTTCTCCCCTGTGTGAGATCTTTTATGCACATTAAGTTGGGATTTAAACTGGAATCCCTTCCCGCACTCAGTACAGGGAAACCTCTTCTCTGTTAGAAGGACGGCACCGCCCCTCACAGTCTGAGGTTCCTCAGGATAAGAGGAATACGATGGTCCATCTACACTGTGTGGTGCCGGATGGACATTTGAGGTAGTCGGGTTTTCTCCTGGACTATACTGTGTGATGTCCTCATCTTCTACTTTACAGTCTGGAGACAAAGTGAGACAATCCTCTGAGGTTTTCCTCATCTCCCGTCCATCTACTAAAATAGAAATAAAAAAAAAGATTATTACTACTGAGGAATTAGAAACTGCAATGCTGCAAGCGGAAAGTGATTATGATGCCAACTCTGACTCGCACACACGAGAGGCGTGGCTGTATAATACGCAGGAAGTACGAGCTCCAGTTATTGGACCTTACTAAAAAATAAAAAAACTGTTGAACATGGTAACAAATGGCCATTTACTTGCTTACTTAGCTAGGCCTGAATATGTCCCCACTTCTATTCCCCGTATTCAACTATCTACTGGGCGGATTGGCACTGTTTCTCACGAGGTTCTGGATGCTTTCCTGTCTTTAAAATACCAACCTTCATGTTATTGGTTTACTTAGCTGATGCCCATGACTCCTTATAATCTTTACTAGAAGAAATTACCATATTTGGTGACTACTCTGGCGGGTGAACTGGGACAAATCTAGCGTATTCCTCTTAGCCCAGGCGGCTACGTCTATGATTCACCCGGAGCCCAGATTGCAAATTGTAACCCTATTTAGGCACCTGGGTGTCAAGTTTTAAAGCAGAAGTAAACCCATCAATTTAACAGTCTAAAAAAAAAAAGGCATGCCGTAAATGCTAACTGCACATTGGCTGTGCTCTCAACCAAACAGTCAAACCATCCAATGGCTGGTGTCATAACGGATCACATGTGCAGCACTGTGGCAGTTGAAGATTAAACAGAGGCAAAGATGGCAGCTTCCTTGGGTGAAAATGATAGGGGGGTTTACTTCCACTTTAATTAACTTTTTTTTATATTATTACCAATAATGTGTGTCCTTTGATAACCCAGTTGCAGCTTCAAACCAGGCAGTGGATCAACCCACCATTAGACCTAATGAGCAGGGTCAACATTCTTAACTCTTTCATGCCTAATGTGGCGTACACAGGGTCGGAATTTCCGATGGAAACAGTCCGATGGGAGCTTTTCATCGGGTTTTCCGGACCGTGTGTATGCCCATCGGTCTTTTTCTGTCGGAATTTCCGACGGACTTTGAATTGAGAACCTGTTCTAAATTTTTCCGACGGAAAACCTTTCTATCGGATTTTCCGATCGTGTGTATGCAATTCCGACACGCAAAATTCCGACGCATGTTTGGAAACAATTCGACGCATGCTCGGAAGCACTAAACTTCCCTTTTATAGTGCTGTCGAAAGTGTTTTATGCCGCTGTGTTATTGACCGTCGGAATTTGGTGTGATCGTGTGTAGGCAAGACAGCTTGAGCGGAATTCCGTCGGAATTCCGTTGGAAAAACCATCAGAGGTTTTTCCTGACGAGAATTCTGATCTTGTGTACGCGGCATTAGTCTTTTTCTGACATTTGTTGCTTACAAGATAAAATCTGTATTTTTTGCTAGAAAATTACTTAGAACCCCAAACATATATAAGATGGATTGATTTTATACTAACAGTCCGATTCCTGTAAAATAAGATACTAAAACAGCGCTAAAGGTGTTCTTATTTTATTTTACAGGAATCGGACTGTTTGATTTTATACTATCTATCTTTTATATGTTTTTTATATTTTAAACAGCTGCTTAGTCCATATTTTATATATATATTTTACATACATATTTTATATATATATATATATATATATATATATATATATATATATATATATATATATTTAACTGTCGATATATTTTTATCTGGTCTAGAACTGTGTGGACGCACCCGGCGCTGAGTAGTGTATGATAGGCCATTAATATACACTCTTTGTGTGTGTGTGTGTGTGTGTGTGTGTGTGTGTGTGTGTGTGTGTGTGTGTGTGTGTGTGTGTGTGTGTATATATTTATATATATTTAGCAGAGACCCTAGAGAAAAAAAAGGTGTTTTTTGCAATATTTTATGTCACACTGTATTTGCACAGTGGTTTTTCAAACACAATTTTTTTGGGAAAAAAAAATTAGGGCTGTGGAAATTAAAGATTAATTCCTCGGTTCATTTTTTTGATCGATCAAAATTCTTTTGATCGGTACTCACCTATCCGCCGGCTTCTGGGTCTTTAGGGAGTTCCGTCGGAGATCGGTGACGTCGATGTCCGTGACGTCACCCGGACTCCTCCCCCCTTCCCCAAGTGCCTCCGTCTGCTAGCGAAGGGAAGTGGGGAGGAGTCTGGTGATGTTGAAGTTTTAATTGAACGTGACGCATACGGGGAGGAGCTACGCATTACGTCACCCGCTTCTGCCCTACGGAACCAACACGATTGTCGGCTTTACATGCTGTGTTTTTATCATTTTTATGTGAGTAGTTTGTGTTTGAACACAAAAATTAAATCTTATACTTAAGCGGTGAGCACTCTTTTCTTTCTACCCATGACCTGGCGTCCTTGCTGAGATGAGACATGAGAGAAGTTTATGGTCTGTGTTAACCCTTTTGATACCCGCTCTCATGACCACCTGTTTGCACAGGGCTCCATGCCATAAGGTGAGAGTGATTAGTTAGACCGGAGGTGGAGGGATTGTCACGCTACTGTGGAAAAAAAATGACTTACGTCAGTGCTACAGTTTGAATTTAAAAACGTATTTGTGTGAACTGTGAAGTTAAGTCATGGATTGTGGAAACGAACTAGTGTCGGGTGATTGTATATAGTGTATACCACATTTACCACTGACTAATGCAGAGTTGCAATGCAAGGAGATCAGTTAAAAGTAGTTGGATCTGTATGTGCGTTAATTAATCAAAATTAGTCGATTAATTGATTAAAAATAAAATCGATTAAAAATAAAATTGATTAATCGAACACGAAAATTTAATCAGTAACAGCCCTAGAAAAAATAAATTTTCATGAATTAAAAAAACAAAACAAAAAAAACCCCAGTAAACTTAGCCCAATTTTTTTGTATAATGTGAAAGATGGTTTGTGATTTCATGACATCATTTCCAGGTTACTAGATTCGGCTTCGGCCAGGTCTCCAGCCAGCCGGCGGACGTGTTGGCTGGTCCCTCAGGCCTCCCGGTGGGACAGGAGAGCCATCCCCTCCCGCTACTTGGGATAACAGCCAGGTGACTTTTTAGCCCCATTGGTTGTTATCCCAAGAAAGCCAACCGCCAGCCCTAAAAAAAAAAAAAAAAAACTGTACCGGGGTGAAGCGTGCAGCTGCATGCATTGCCCCGGTACAACCCCTTCAAGCCAAGGCCACATATTTGCGCACGGTCGGCGTAAAGGGGTTATCCACTACCTGACCGCATGATGTCATATGGTCTTGAAGGGACGATATCTGGATGAGGCCCGCAGCTACAGGCTCTTGTGTAAAAGCCATCCTAGCAGCTGATAAGCTGGTGGATGGCTTTTACAGAAAGTGGGAGGGGATGCCCCACCCTCCCGCTGCCATTGTGATCGGAGAGCCTGAGATTCCTTCCAGCGGTGGTTGCGGGTTACCACTGAGAGATAATGTACTATAGTCACCAGTAAAGTGTCCCCTTTAAGAGCAATAAACTAGAATGTCATAAAAGCAAGGCCTTGCACTGTCTTACCCGGCAAAGTTGGAGCTAATAGAACAAAGATTTCTGACTGTAGCAAACTGATGATAAGCAAGACAGAATAGCTGATCCTGGTTTATAGCAATACTATTTGTAATCAAAGTGAGTGTTGCCAGTGCACAGTGTTAAGAGTGTGGTACTTAACAAAGCAGTGGGATCTGTGGGCATAAGCCCCCTCGCCAATCTTGATAGACCTCGGCAACCTCCCGGAGGGACAGGCGATTCTCCTTACTGCAGATGGGCAGAGATGACGACCAGTCTGCTACCTCAGTGAACTGGCTGGTTCTGCAGTGTTCAGCGCTGCTACAGGGCATCCTCCTGCAAGCGTGCAATGGCTGGACTCACTGGGGCTGGAGCTGTAGGCTGTGTGTCGCGAGATAGGCCGCAATCGCCTCTGACAGCGGCAGGGTGGTGCTCACACGATGGGATCCAGGGAGCAAGAGAGAGTGGGCCTGGTCAGCAGATCCCTTTATAGTCTCTACCACAATTCCCCTGTGGAGCAGACGGGCTGCTGGGAGATGTAGTCCATAGTCAGTTCTGCAATCCAGCAATGTCTATCCAGAAGCCTACAGCTCCCACAGTGCTTTTCTCTGTGCTCAGAACGTGTTGTCAGTGATTCGAGTCCAATACTAGGGGGACATAGGAGCAGACTGGAATAATAGGAAGCAAGTCTGCAAAATTAGATTACCCGTAGCCCGCTCCTGGCTACACATAAAAAAACTGAAGAACAATCCTCCTCATAAGTAATAAGATGTAGATAGAGTGCATCCAATCACCAATAGGGTCTCCAGACCGTGACACCACCACCTAAATCAAGATGTGGGTTTACCAGATCAAGTGGACCTTCTAAATTAAAGAAAGGTCAGGTGAGCATATAGCCAAAACACCCTGGCCAGGGTATTCCTAGGACTCTCCCACAGGATCCCCTAAAAGGATATGGCTATACACAGAAGTTCTTATCCCGATAATATCCAGATGTTGCCGCAATCACCATAAATAATCTCCATCCATGTCTTTATGGACCTTGGTTTGTGCACTGACCAAATAATTTAATGGAGGGGGATTATGGTGTGGGGTTGTTTTTCTAGGCTTGGGCTTGGCCCCTTAGTTCCAGTGAAGGGAACTCTTAAGGCGTCAGTATACCAAGACATTTTGGACAATTTCATGCTCCCAACTTTGTGGGAACAGTTTGAGGATAGCCCCTTCCTGTTCCAACATGACTGTGCAACAGTGCACAAAGCAAGGTCCATAAAGACATGGATGAGCGAGTTTGGGGTGGAGAAACTTGACTGACCTGCACGGAGTCCTGACCTCAACCCGATAGAAGACCTTTGGGATGTATTAGAGCGGAGACTGTGAGCCAGGCCTTCTCATCCAACATTAGTGCCTGACCTCCTAAACTTTGTGGACAGCCTTCCCAGAAGTGTTGAAGCTGTTATAGCTGCAAAGGGTGGGCCAACTCAATATTGAACCCTACGGACTAAGACTGGGATGCCATTAAAGTTCATGTTCCACCATTACTGTATCTTGCACACTCAATACTTTAGCCTCCTGGCTTACATTGTTGCCATACGGGAGAGAGAGGGAGAGAGGGAAAAAAAAAAAAATTATATATATATATATATATATATACACATACACATATACACACAATATATATATATATATATATATATATATACACACACACACACACACACACAGCTTTTTTTTTATCAGAGACACGCTTTGTTTCTGCTCCCTACCCGCCTCTGAGCACCGTTCCTTGGTTCCACCTCCTACCAACTTCCCAATACCGGCCCTTTTAGAGAATACAGAACCAAGAATAATTTTTCCTAAGTCATTTGCATGACATTTGTTAATGATAACAAGAAAGACAGTAAAATAGATGCCCTGTCATTGCTGCTGTCAATCAAATCCAGTGACATGGGAGTCGGGGGCGGGGCTGAGTCCTGCTGTCTGTGTCAATGGACGCAGCAGCAGGACTCAGGAAAGCGCCTGCACAAGTGCTCCTATGGAAAGCAGCTCTCTGTGGGGGCACTCGATGAGGAGGAGCCAGGAGCGTCACCGGGGGACCCCAGAGAAGGAGGAATGGGGCCGCTCTGTGCAAAACCTTTGCACAGAGCAGGCAAGTATGATGTTTGCTATTTAAAAAAAAAAAAAAAAGAGCCTTTTACAATCACTTTAATATGGCATTATGGCTACAGATCAGTGTTGCCAACCTACCAGATTGAAATTTACTGACACGACACCCAAAATTTCCTGGCACAGCGAAGTTTTTACTGGCATTGCCAAAAGTTAAAAAATTACAGTTTTAAGTGTACATTTTTGTATTTAGGCTACAAACAAGTACAGTAAAAAAATGATCAATGTGATTTAAGGTAGATATTAAAAAAAACATATTTTATTTTCGATATAGTGCTTTGGATGGTCTCGGCCGGCTCTGGACCGAGCCGAACATCACAACCATATTTTTTACTGGCAACTTTTTCCTTTTACTGGCATTTACCGGCAGGAAAAAATTGCCTGTTTTTTACTGGCTGTCAGTAAAAATACTGACGTTTGGCAACACTGCTACAGATGGAGCCAATGGTCATAGGAAATCACGTATGGAATAACAAATGACCAACATTTGCGATGGCTCAGTGAATGCTGTTCACATTTGTTTAATCATTAACCTAAAAAAAAAAAAAGGCTTCTAATGGCCCGTACACACGATCCGAATATTGTACGACTTTTTTCGCGTAATAGTCGCAAGTAGAAAATAAATAGGTTACTAAAGTCACAAAAATTCTTGTATGACAGAAAAAATAAATCGTAAGTGATGTAATGTGTTGTAGTGTTTTTGTATTGTATTTTCGGACGACAAGTGTACTGACTAAACGAAAATCATACGATCGTACGAGGAAGATTTTCGTGCTTGTCCGGTCTAATAATAATCGGATGAATTGTCGTGATCGGCTCTTGAAAGCTCTGTACTAACTTATCGTACGATCGCGTCGAAAGCCGTATTTTACGTCCGATTTTCGGATCATGTGTACAGGCCATTAGTGTTTGTAAAAGGTTACACTACAAAATTTACACGACCAGCAAAAGATAATGACTCCATTTTTATTTCTTTACTACTAGCAATGGCCAACAACTCTATTTCACTACTGTCCACACGGTACAACACTTCATCCATGTCTTTGGTGATCTCTGATCTCCTTATGAACTGTTTCTTACATGATGAAGATCAGCCATGGAGTATATCTGAGGTGTATATCAGGGTGTGCTTCTTCCCCACATGAGAGCTGTGATGTCCAGCAACATTCATATAGAAGACATTTCCCGCACTCAAGGCACTAATACACCTTGAGGGTTGTGTGGGATCCCTGATGTACAGGAAGACAGGACTTCAGTGAATAACATTTCCCGCACTCAGAACTAGGAAAGTGGCTTCTCCACCTTTTACAATCTCTGATGTCTGTAAGATTGAAATCCCCTGAAAAACATTTCCCGTACTCAGGACAGGAATGTGGCCTTTACCATTGTGCAACCTCTTATGTGAGAGAAGCTCTGATTTTTGTTCAAAACATTTCCCACACTCAGGAGAGGAATGCGGCTTCTCCTATGTGTGCAATCTCTGATGTTTGGTAAAATCAGACTTGTATGAAAAGCATTTCTTGCACTTAGGACAGGAATATGGTCTTTCCCCTGTGTGCAATCTCTGATGTGTGTAAAGATTGGTTTTCCGTGAAAAACATTTCCCGCACTCAATACAGGAATGTGGCTTCTCCCCAGTGTGAGATCTCTGATGTGTGACCAGATCCGATTTGCGTTTAAAATATTTTTCACAAACAGAACAGGAATACGGCTTCTCACTTGTGTGCACTTGCTGATGTTTGTTAAGTACGGATCTGTCTGAAAAACATTTCCCACACTCAGGACAGGAATACGGCTTCTCCCCTGTGTGAGATCTCTGATGTAGAACAAGTTTAGATTTTTGTACAAAGCATTTCCCGCACTCAGTACAGGAATACGGCTTCTCCCCCGTGTGAGACCTCTGATGTATTACAAGTTGTGATTTATTTACAAAAGTTTTCCTACACTCAGAACAGGGATATGGCTTTTCCCCTAAGTGAGAACTCTGATGTTTGTGAAGATTGGACTTGAGTGAAAAGCATTTCCCGCACTCAGGGCAAGAATGTGGCTTCTCACCTGTGTGCGTTATTTTATGCAGATTAAGATAGCTTTGAAATTTGAAACCCTTCCCACACTCAGTACAGGAAAACCTCCTATCGGTTGGAAGGACGGCACCGTCCCTCAGAGTCTGAGGTTCCTCAGGATAAGAGGAATACGATGGTCCATCTACACTGTGTGGTGCCGGATGGACATTTGAGGTAGTCGGGTTTTCTCCTGGACTATACTGTGTGATGTCCTCATCTTCTACTTTACAGTCTGGAGACAAAGTGAGACAATCCTCTGAGGTTTTCCTCATCTCCCGTCCATCTACTAAAATAGAAATAAAATGATTATTACTAGACTTGAGCAGATTGGTTCCCCTAAACCAGGACTCCGCCCACATCAGGCAGCTTTGTCTCGGAGGATCTTACAATTCCCCCCTCAAGGTAACTAGTAAATGGGTCCTCTGATCTCCTACCAGTTCATTTCTTTATTCATGGACCTTAGACAGAGAGTGAGGAAACAACGAGAACTGTCTTTTATAGGAGTGACAGTGATGAGGGGATTATATGACGAGTGTCTCCTCCCCCCCTCTATCACTCATTGCCATCTTCCCAACACAAGAAGTCCTGCACTTCCTTATTTAGTCCATGATTTAGTCATGAATAACAGCGGGGCTGAGCCCCACCAGAGGTCAGAGAGTGAGGATGGGGGGAGAACAACCAAGATGAAGACTGGACTGATCCTGAAGACCACCATCATTGGGTTGACTCCTCCCTCATTATCACTTTCTGCTTAAGGTTCCAAAGGTTGAGGATGTTATCACATTATTATCAACAGGTAAAAGTTTGAGCTCAAATCTAATATAAAAATGTCCAGATGTGGGGCATCTGGAGATTTTATTCATATGCTCTGGAAGCGTCCGAAGCTGTTCAGATACTGGACGGATATCATAGATGAGATCAATAAAACTTTTAAGATAGTATTGGAAGCGACGGCCAAGACCTGCCTCCTGGGTTTAATAGAGGGGTGTAATGTTCCGAAAAACCATGAACCAGTTTTAAGGTGTCTATTTCAAGCAAGAAAGCTGATCGCCCAGCATTGGCAGTCGCAGCGCCCTCCTGTAGTGGAGACTTGGTTAACGAGCGTTAATACATTAGGGAACAAGAGTGTTTTTTATTAAACAAGGCAATTACAATAAGATTACAGGAATGTGGGGGCCCTGGATGGAGAGGCTGGACCCCCCTCTATAGGTTGATAGGATGTTTTAGTATTGGCTATAGACACTTGACATCTCTCCTCCATTTGGTTTTTTTTCTCTCTCTCTTGCTCTCGCTTTTTTCTTAGTTTCCTTCCCCACTTGCTCAGTAATGGTAGAAGTATAAATTTAACAGAGCTGTGGGGAAGGGAGGGAGGATTAGGAGTGTAAGGTAATGTGGGATCACTTTTACGTGGGATCACTCTTTAAGGTTATTGCAAGGGAATGTAGAGTTACCCTTTAAGTTTTAATTTTGCAGGAGGCTTTTTGCAAGAAAGTTATTTCTTTATCTAGCTTGTTAGCTTGTGCAAGAAGTGCTGAGAAGAGGTGTTAGACAGGATACGCCTTTTTAGATTAAACATTTCAGGAACATATATACTGCTTGACCATTGCGGCCAATGTGATAAGGTTTAGTGATAAAGTTTAAGTCTTAGAATTGTGACGATGTAACAAATTGTGATGATGAGTCTGTCTCTGGGCAGAAAAATTATGAATTATGAATATTTTGCAAGATCAGTATTAATTGTATAACATGAATGCTTGAATGTGATTGGTTGTTCATGGGACTTTCCCTACAACGCCTTATCTTTGTAACCACATATATTCTGTCAGAATGCAATAAACCAGCGTACTCGTGACCAACCATATACTATGTATGGTGTCTATGATTACCTGTCCGGACAGAGAGTTTTTCCATTGACCAAAGTCCAGCAAAGGGAAAGAGAGGCTGAAACAGAGAACCTAACAGATGGTACTGACAAGTGGGGAACATTTGAACAGGTAAGCTTTCTTTAAAATTACTTTTTCAAAGTATTTTTGAACAGCTTACTGTCAATGTTGTACCCCGTCACATTATAGCATTATAGATCCCAAGGCATAATTGATTAATTCATTTAGTTAACTTGCCTGAGAGACAGGGACATTAAAAAGGGGATGCCTCACTAGGTTGACCAGGATCCCAAGGGAATTATAAGACAGCTCGCTCATAAACAGGGATACCTGTCTAGGTGGGCCAGGATCCCAGGTATTAATATAAAGGAACAGGGATACCTGTCTAGGTGGGCCAGGATCCCAGGTATCAAAATATAGGGACAGGGATACCTCGCTAGATTGGCCAGGATCCCTCCCATATATTGTATTAATACCATAGGAGGTTGAAAACCTTATTTTAAACCAGAAGGACTGGTCATTGGAAACCTCTAAATCATTTAATGTCATGCTGTCATGTTTAATGTCATGTTTGTAATGTTTAAGTGTTTTTGGCAGGACGCTGCCCAGAGTGTTTAACAGGCCTATTATTTGTGTATGAGGGATCAAATACTTATTTGGTTGCTAGTATTCCTGGAGGTTATTACCAGGTTTAATATACATAATTTTTTTGTGTTCCAGGAGGGTCTTTGATACATTGTGACATCAGGGACATTTTTCTAGGGTAATACATGGATTGGTGAGGCTAACTTTTGATCAAAACATGCTATGTGAATAATTCCTTTTGCCACTGACATCTCTTGCGCAGGGGAAGTCATGTGCAAAATGTTGATATTTTGGTGTTTTGCCAACAATGCTAATATCTCACCAACCGTAATAGATAGTAGGAAATTGTTTGCAGCATTAGTATTACAGCAATTGAGAATACTGTTTAAACCTGTTGGCATTTTGCCAAGAATAAAACTTTTAAATTTCAAGAAGGATTAACTGTTAGAGGTGTCAGAAGTACTATTGAATTTGGAACTGGTGAAACATTTGTGGTTTGCCCTAAGTCATTGACTGTATGTTCTGCAGCTGATGTGTATAAATAGAGTTAGAATATAAAATAAAGTATAAGAATTGCATACATGGGAAATCTGCCGGGAAAGGGAGGTTCGGAAGGTAAGCCGGATCAGCCCACTCCTTTAGATTTCGTGTCTGGAAACTATGGAACACATTATACTGAACCCTTCTGGAAAAAAATATTAACCAGAGCACATGCTCTACAAATTGCGGGGCTAATTTAATGCGGACTATGTTCTGCAGAGGAACCACACTAAAATGTGTGGTCAACATAAACAGTATAATTATCCACTGTTTCCTAATGATAAAGAATATATGACTGAATGTTATAAAATATGGTCTAAAACATTGAAAGAATATAGAAAACGATTCCCTCATCCATTAGAGAAGCCTCATTCCTTAGTCAAGACCCCTAAAAAAAAAACTGACATTCGCTTCTGCCCCTGTCCAACCCCATGACTCAAACATGGAAGATTCAGAGGGGTATCTGCGTTTAGCACCCCCGCCATTGTACCGAGGGCTGCTCAATGGAATTAAATGGGACAGATGTCACACACAAAATAACCGAATCACTGCAAGTGTCAGATTTGCAGGATAAACCCTTAACCAGACAAACTTTTGCCATCCTCACGGACTGCCCTTTATGTCTAATGGGAAGGGATCTCATGTCTTCATTGGGGGGATGACTGCTAAATCAGCAACATGTGACTTGACTATGCCAAAAAGAAAAGATTTGACGTTTTACTTTATGACCATACCGGCGCCATTAGAGACTCACCTGATATGGGCAAAGTGCAAGACAGACGTAGGACATGTCAAATGCACTCCCTATGTCCCTACTTTCAAACCAAACATCATACCATTCTTTCAGAAACAATACCACCTTCATGCTGACAAAGTACATGGTATAGGACCACAGATCACCACATACATGCAGAAAGGCATTCTAAAACCCATTATCAGTCACTGGAATACACCCATCCAGTAAAGAAAGCCAGCGGCAAGTGGAGGCTAGTACAGGATTTGAGGAGGGTGAACAAATGTATTCAACCACTTCCACCACTGGTCTCAGACATCACGGGAATTTTTATAAACATCCCTGCTTTCTCCACTGTATATACGATACTAGACTTGTCCAATGCTTTCTTTAGCATTGATGTGCACAAGGATTTCCAAAATATCTTTGCCTTTGCCTGGGGCTCGGGCTCAGGCCAACTGACTTGGGCCCGTCTTCCTCAGGGATTTGTGGACAGTCCTGCAGCATTTTCCATGGTGTCAAAAATAACCCTGGATGACTGGGTGCCCCCACAGGGATCAGCACTCCTGCAATATGTAGATGACCTACTGTTATGTAGTGAGAGCGGGGCACAGTGTGCAGAAGACTCTGAAAGCCTGATGACTCACTTATCTCTTAAGGGTCACTTGGCATCTCGCAAAGAGATCCAGTGGTGCAGGGAGAGGGTAGAATACCTAGGATGTATTATCTCAGGTGGGACCAGGCAAGTGTCCCCAGAAAAGAGTCAAGACTCTGACCTGTCTCGGCCCACCCAAAGATAAGGCAGCGCTCCTTTCTTTTCTTGGCTCTATTGTCTACTGCAGGCAGTGGATCCCAGATTGTTCTTTTTATGATTCAATCTTGCGCCCCTCTACTGCAGCCACTGTCCCCATGCAGGTGATTTACACTGAGGAAATGACCCAGGCCTTTCATGCCTTATTAGAGTCTTTGGCCAGTGCTCCGGCATTAGGTTTACCAGATCATAAGAAATCCTTTGTGCTTTACTGTATAGTCAGGGGCCCTGCGCTGGCTGCCTGCTATAAAAATGTCCAGCTGGGGAAAAATGGATGTAACAAAAGAGAATACATATTATGTTTATATATAGTGCATCTGGAAAGTATTCACATCGCTTCACTTTTTCCACATTTTGCCTTATTCTAAAATTGATTAAATTCAATTTTCCTCAAAATTCTACAAACAATACCCCGTAATGACAACATGAAAGACGTTTGTTTGAAATCTTTGCAAAATTTATTCTAAAAAAAAATAAATAAATCACTTATACATAAGTATTCACAGCCTTTGCCTCGACACTCAAAATTAAGTTCAGGTTCATCCTGTTTCCACTGTTTATCCTTAAGCTGTTTCTACAACTTGTTTGGAGTCCACCTGTGGTAAATTCAGTTGATTGGAGACGATTTGGAAAGGCACACACCTGTCTATATAAGGTCCCACAGTTAACAGTGCATGTCAGAGCACAAACCAAGCCATGAAGGCCAAGGAATGGTCTGTAGACCACCGAGAGAGGATTGCATCAAGGCACAGATCCGGAGGAAGGATACAGACATTTTTCTGCAGCATTGAAGGTCCTAATAAGCACAGTGGCCTCCATCATCCATAAATGGAAGAAGTTTGGAACCACCAGGGCTCTTCCTAGACTGGGCCGCCCGGCCAAAATGAGCAATCAGGGAGAGAAGGGCCATAGTCAGGGAGGTCACCAAGAACCCGATGGTCACTCTGATAGAGCTCCAGCGTTTCTCTGTGGAGAGAAGAGAACCTTCCAGAAGAACAACCATCTCTGCAGCATTACACCAATCAGGCCTGTATGGTACAGTGGCCAGACAGAAGCCAGTAAAAAGGCACATGACAGCCCACCTGGCATTTGCCAAAAGGCACCTGAAAGACTATCAGACCATGAGAAACAAAATTCTCTGGTCTGATGAAACAAAGATTGAACTCTTTTTCCTTAATGGCAAGCGTCATGTGTGGAGGAAATCAGGCACTGCTCATCACCTGGCCAATACCATCCCTACAGTGAGGCATGGTGGTGGCAGCACCATGCTGTGGGGATGGGAGACTAGTCAGCATTGAGGGAAAGACGAATGCATGTACAGAGACATCCTTGATGAAAACCCGCTCCAGAGTGCTCTAGACCTAAGACTGGGGCAAAGGTTCATCTTCCAACCGGACAACGACCCTAAGCACAGAGCCAAGATAACAAAGCTTGTAGCATCAAACTGAAAAAGACTTGAGGCTGTAATTGGTGCCAAAGGGGCTTCAACAAAGTATTGAGCAAAGGCTATTAATACTACATGGGATTCATTTAATTCTTTTATTTTTAATACATTTGCAAAGATTCCAAACAAACTTCTTTCACGTTGTCATTATGTGGTATTGTTTGTAGAATTTAGGAAAATAATGAATTTAATCCATTTTGGAATAGGTCTGTAACATAACAAAATGTGGAAAAATTGAAGCGCTGTGAATACTTTCCGGATGCACTGTATAGCAGTGGGTAGAGGGGAGAGAGCAGAAGTCGGGACTATAATGTACAACATATTGTATAATTTTTTTTATATATCTTGTCACTCCCTCTATAGACATCCTATTTTTACATCCACTTGCCATTCATCGCTCTGGAGTGCCTCATGTTCCTGTGTTTCCCCAGTGTACGCCTGTGCTTGGTCGCCATGGTGGGTTGCCCGCCCCAGCTCCCGGTTGCATTGTTCTATGATGGCCTATTTCTACCAGCCTTTACTTCCAATTATATACCTAGTGAGTACCGAGACCTTTCTGGGGATTTAATTGTCCCCGTTATACTCACCTTTACTATTTTTGACTTATACATATATATCTATTCAATTTTAGAAATATGGCGTGTCTGCTCCTGATGAGTGGTCCTGAACCACGAAACGCGTCGAGCTACTTAAATGAACCCCCAACTACATTCTTCATTTTTTATACATGGATTATTCCTTATTTCAGGAACTTTTAGGCCAGAGATCATGCAGGCATTACTGTGCAATATTTGTTTACTCATTCAGCAAGTGGTGGTCCCCTGGATTTATTTAGCAAATGCTGTTTTTATCAATGTTATTACTCATTTACTTGTCTTGTCACATGACACTGGCAATAAGTATGTTGATTACTGTACCCAGTGTCACTACTTGGTCCAAGTGTTTTGTCAAGCGCTATCATGATTATCTTTGTTGCCATTGTTGTATATGAATTATTAAACAACTTAATCCACCTACTGCTGTGTTGCAAACCATGGGCTTCATTTAAAGTCCCAAAACTCCTTCTTTGTTGCCCGCTGGCTCTCGCCGGCATGCTCATTTGCAGATCACTTTGATAGGGATGGAAATACACGACCCTACCAGGCCGTAATTTCGCTCAAAGTCCCAAATTCCCTTCTCCCCTTTATTTCATATTGTAAAAGATATTATTATTATTATACACGATTTAAATAGCGTCAACAGTTTACGCAGCGCTTTACAATGTATAGGGGGGACAACACAATTACAGTACAACACAAAAGGTACAGGAGGGCCCTGCTCGTAGAGCTTACATTCTACAGGGACAGGGTGGTGGTACAAAAGGTAATAGCTGCAGAGAATGATTTGATGGGGTGGCTCAGGGACAGTTGTTGTTAGGTGGGTGTGGGATAGGCTTCCCTGAATAAATGAGTTTTCATGGATCTCTTAAAAGGTAGACAGGGTAGGGGCTGATCGGACATAATGTGGCAGGGAGTTCCAGAGGATGGGAGAAGCTCTAGAGAAGTGCTGAAGGCGAGCAAGGGAGCTAGAGAGCAGGAGGTCCTGGGAGGAGCGGAGGGGACGATTTGGGTGATATCTGCAGATGAGGGCGATGTTGTGAATGGCTTTGTATGTTATGGTTAGCATTTTAAATTTTACACGGTGGGGGAGGGGAAGCAAGTGAAGGGATTGGCAGAGAGGGGCGGCTGATTCTGCTAAGCAGGAACACGGATCTCTCCCTTCCCACAGTACAAGCCCCTCCCACACAGTTAGCAAGCAGCCCCTAGGACAGTGATGGCGAACTTTGGCCCCCCCCCAGATGTTTTGGAACTACATTTCCCATGATGCTCCAGTACACTGCAGAGTGCATGAGCATCATGGAAAATGTAGTTCCAAAACATCTGGGGTGCCAAGGTTCGCCATCACTGGTCTAGGAACACATTCAACCCTTTGATTGCCCCTGATGTTAACCCCTTCCCTGCCAGTGTCATCAGTAAAGTGACAGTGCATATACTTTAGCACTGATCACTGTATTAGTGTCACTGGTCCCCAAAAAAGTATCAGAAGTGTCAGTTAGGTGTCCAATTTGTCTGCCGCAATGTCGCAGTCCCGCTGTAAGCTGCTAATCACCGTCATTACTAGTAAAAAAAAAAAAAAAAAAATTCCATAAATATATCCCATAGTTTGTAGACGCTATAACTTTTGGGCAAACCAATCAATATACGCTTATTGGGATTTTTTTTTCTTAACAAAAATATGTAGCAAAATACATATTGGCCCTAAACTGATGAAGAAATTCGATCTTTTACATTTTGTTTTATAGCATAAAGTAAAAAAAAATCATTTTTTTTTTTTAAAACTGTCAGTCTTTTTTTGTTTATAGCGATAAAATATATATAAAAAAAAAAAAAAAAAAAAAAAACGCAGAGGTGATCAAATACCACCAAAAGAAAGCTCTATTTGTGAGAAAAAAGGACATCAAATTTTATTTGGGTACAACGTTGCGCGCCCACACAATTGTCAGTTAAAGTAATGCAATGCTAAGATGGCAGAAGCACATCTCGCTCCGCTCTCCGTGGCCCCCGCACAGCTACAGCTGCCTTGTTTCGCTACAAGGGTGAGTGACTACAGCCCACAACCCCTCCTGGACCCTCCATGGTGAAAATTTGCTATCAAAAGCCGTACCCCCGGTCCCAATATGAGCCGCGGCCTGCTAACACTATGAAGCGCTTCTTAACTCGGCCTGCATCCCCAGCCTCTAATTTCTCAGGACGACCCGGCCGAGAGTATTAGCACTCCTAGGACTCACAATCAGTGTGTGTGTAGGCTCCCCCCTCCCAATCGTGATTAACCCCTGAGCTGCTGGATGAAAATCTCCAGGCCCTGCTACTCTAGCTAACCCGCAACATATCACAGGAGGGGGGAGGGGGGAGGAGGAGGGAGGAGGTAAACCCACAAGTGTGCAGCAATTTATAAAGTGGATGAAGGGTTTAGCACTGGGAAACACTTTTTGAAAGATAAATAGTGCATTTTATATACAACTATATAGATCAGACCAAAATGAGGGACAAATGAGGAGGAAAGATGGACAGAGGGACTATGTTCCAAATCAGGGACAGTCCCTCAAAATCAGGGACAGTTGGGAGCTCGGGAATTCCTCCCTTAAACACTCAGTGTCACAATTACAACTACACCAGGAGGACCTGGAAAACAGAGAGGCGCCAAAACCTACACATTCGTGGGGTGTCAGACTGTGAACAACAATACGCTCTATGCCTATCTCCTAGGTCTGTTTAACTTTCTGATATTGCTGATATAGACTGGTGCGCCGCTGGCCAGTGCCAGGTCAAGAGATAGTGGTACGCTTTCATTATTACAACAGCAAAGAGTCCCTCACACTGGCAACTTGCAATCGCTCCCACATTACAGTACAAGTTAGATAAAGTGCAGATTTTCAGCGATCTCTCTCAGTGGCGGCTGGTGCTTTTCTTTTGGGGGGTAGGGCGCAAACAAACAAACTGAAAAATACTAAAACCCCCCCATCAATTGCAGCCTCACTGTACCCATCAAATGCAGCCAATGTGCCCATCAGTTGCAGCCATTGTGCCCATCATAAGCAGCCACTTGGGCTCATCATAAGCAGCCACTTGGGCTCATCATAAGCAGCCACTTGGGCTCATCATAAGCAGCCACTTGGGCTCATCATAAGCAGCCACTTGGGCTCATCATAAGCAGCCACTTGGGCTCATCATAAGCAGCCACTTGTGCTCATCATATGCAGCCACTTGTGCTCATCATATGCAGCCACTTGTGCTCATCACATGCAGCCACTTGTGCCCATCATATGCAGCCACTTTTGCCCATCATATGCATCCACTTGTCCTGAAAGGGGCCAGGTGCATGAATGGGGGGGGGGGGCGGCGCCCGTGCGCCCACAATGCATGGGCCACCACTGATCTCTCTCCTATCACTTTGGCAAAAAGGCAAAGCCTACAAACCATTACCGCACATCTGCAATCACAAAGTTCCCTATTACTGGAGTTTTCCGTTCCGTCTAATTATTACGAAGGAGGTAATACAGCATGTCCTGCGTGACCTCCATGAAGGTTTGAGCCTTCCACCTCTTCCAGCTGAGGATCTACTTCATGGGCCCTATCAGCTCCTTCTAGGCTCTGGACCCCTGCCAAGAGATTGGCGAAGAAAGCCTCTGTGGTCTTACCTCCAAAGCATTGTGGTGGTCTAGGTGCACCAGATGTTCTTAAATAATATTTTGCCTCTCACCTTCGATCGGTCTCGTCTTGGTCATCCCAGGCGGCACCGAAATAGAGGGTCAGAAATTTAAATGGGCTCCCTCTACCTTGCAAATTCCAGCTCCCTGCTTTGGCCCCCTTCTTTACTCCAAAATCCTAAATTGTTAGGGTTAGGTTTAGCCCTAATGCTTTTTACTTTGAAGATTTGGCGTTCCTGCACCACAAGGTTCGCTCTCTCTATGCCATGCCCTCCTTTATCTAATGTACTCTTCAATCCCATCATCCCTGACAGCTTCTCTTATGCCCATGTATCCTCCTGGGCTGAGGCCGGCATTGTTCGAGCTCCGCCAATTTGCAGATTTCATGCATTCAAAGATCTCCAGACTACATACCACATTCTTAGAAAGCAAGTTCTTTTTCTACCTCCAAATTAAACACCATCTCGCCACCCTTTCACCCTCTCTTATATTATTCAAGCCCACCGCCTTTGAGCTTATCAGTGCTCAAGGCCCCCACCAGTTACATTTAATTTCCTCTATAAACTACTTCATGATGCTACTCCAGTTACTGCAGGTTTGCACCCCTATATGTGTAAATGGTCATCTATTCTGCAACGTCCTATCACTCTCCCTTGTTGGAAAAAAATATATATGTCCACTAAAATATCCATATGCGTGGTGCAGAGAGAGAAGGCCTATAAAATCCTAAAGTTCTGGTACAGGACAACTGTAGTCTTACACTGTCAAGATCGTTCCCTCCCTCCTCTGTGCTGGCACTGTGGTAAGGCTAGCAGCACCCATTTTCATATTTTTTAGCAATGTGTGCCTTTTTGGACTAAGGTAATGTCTCTGCTCCAGCAAGTACTAGATTCCCCTGTCCCTTTGGGGACATTATCTTCTAGGCATTCCTTTTCCTGACATTGGAAAACCTTTACACAAGCTTGCTTCCTTTATACTACTAGCGGCCAAGAGAATTATACCACTACATTGGCTGTCACCTATACCCCCCACTCTCAGGTTCAAGGTGATTTCAGAAAAACGTAGAATGGAATATATGCTGTTACTTAGTTTAACAAAAAATTGAATGCTTCGGATTCCTCAGAATTTGGTTCCTCTCCAGGCTCTGACTGAAAGAGGCTGTCTGGGGTTACCATTTTTTTAGCTGGGTTTTCCTTTCATCTCATGTCCCAGCTCTCTTCAGCCAGACTCTTGGTGTATCTCTCTACTGTTTACATTTCTTTTTGATTTTTTTTTTTTACACACACACACATATATGCACTATGTTTTAGTACTACAGAAGTTACCATATGTATTGTTAGCTATGTAGGTTCTTACCTGCAACTGTAATGTTTATGTATTTGATTTATTTTGTAAGTTTTGTAAAACTAACTTTAATAAAAATACAATTATGAAAAAAAAGTAACGCAGTGCTGTATTGCTAAAAAAGGCCTGGTCATGAAGGGTGGGGCAAACCTCCTGGAGCTGAAGTGGTTAACTGAGACGAGTTGCAGAGGTCCCACACCGCTGCCTCCCATCTCCTGAGACTGCACTCAATGACTTGGATCTGAGACTATACAGACATATCCCTCCACCCGACACAGCCAGCAAATAACAGAGCATATAACCCAGTCAGAATTGTTCTGTCAGAGATCTTACTAGACCCAGGCATGGGGTAGAAGACCCAAGACACATGTCCCAGGTAACTAGGTCGAACAATGAACGTGAGGAAAATCAACATTTCCCTGCTAGCTGAATCCAGAATCTCCATAAATCCAGTCCAGATACATAAATTGTCTGCAGCACAGAGAAGGAAGATTATCCAAGAGAAATACAGGAATACAGGACGGGGAACACAGCTCAGGAAAGTGACCAGGGGATTACAGGCTGATATCAACCAGTCCTTGTCCTACTCTGGACCAATCAGTGAGCAGTATTGGTGGAGGAATGTATTTAGTGTTAATGACCCACCTGTGCTGATCTCTGTAGGAGTGTCCTCCTCTATAAATGTTCCCGTTATTCCATCCTCCTCCATAGACTGCTGATCATCCCTCACATATGTCTCTTCCTCTTCTGCTTTTATCTCAACTTTTATATCTATCAGATCTTCACTCTAAACCAAGAAAATTAGAGAATATCAATGTCATCTGTAAAATATAAGCTTTACCATTGTGAGATCATAAAAAAAAAATCCACATATGATTTCATCATGAGTCCATATTCCAGATATTCCCTTCCAACAACCTTGTAATGGTGAGGGATGATGTGATCTTCCTGTGTGGAATTCCGGGAATACAGAGGACGGGGACATCTCTCTAGTGGGTTTCTGTAGCTGGATGACTCCACCATGGTGTCCTGGTACAGACCTTTGAGTCCTATAAAAACTTCATCTGTCACCCCATCCTGATTATCCTCCTCTTTTATCTCATCTTTAACCTCAACTTTAGAATCTCTCAGGTCTCCACTCTGAATATATAATAAAAATGACAGAAATTGTAACAATGCAAATAATGTACTGGATAATGTCCCAGAATTCCCAGCACCGCTCACCTCTCCTGTCAGCAGCTCCATCATCTTCTTGGTGACCTCGAGAATCTTCTCCATGTTGTGTCTCTCAGGTTTTATGGAGTCACATGGAGGCACTGTGATGGTCATATGACCTCCAGACTTTAGAATTGAAAACCTCTGTATTGGGAAACCAATAGGAATGTCATGTTAGAATCACAGAATCCTCCTCCCCTCTCCGGTCAGGTCTGTGTTTTATTAACAGAGATAAGAGTGAGGTCATGTGACCTCCCAGAATCCTCCTCACCTCTCCAGTCAGCAGGTAGATGATCTCCAGGGTGAGGTTTAGTATCTTCTCAGTCATGAGACTCCGGTCCTCCTCCATCCTCACTGATGTGATCTATACAGGTTTTCTGTAGACAGAGAATTGTATTGGTTGTACAATATTAGGATGGGGATGTAAGGCGTTAGGAGGTGGGCTTCCCCTTCCGTAGGGATAGACATGTGTAGGGAGCTGCTTCCCTCTAGTGTTTACAGGCCCAGACTAGGACAAAAAAAATAAAAAATAGGCCTGGGCATTTTAGACTGAGCAGCCCATGTCATATTTACCAGCCACTTCCCCACCCTCCATCCTGACGGAGGTGAGGGGGCCAGAAAAGAGCAGGGGGGGGGGAGAGAGTAAAGGGAGAGCCGAAAAGTACAGGAGGGGGGAAGGGGGGGGGGGGTTGGAGAGCATAGGGAAGGCTGGAGAGCAGGGGGGGGCAGAGAGCACGGGGGGGGGGGGCAGAGATCACGGGGGGGGGGGGGGTCAGAGAGCACAGGGGGAAGTGAGGAGCATGGGGGGTGGGGTCGGAGATCATAGGGGAGGCTGGGGAGCATAGGGGGCCGGGTGCAGAGAGCACATGGGGAAGTGAGGAGCATGAAGGGCAAAGAGCGTAGGGGGAGCCGGAGAGCACAGGGGAGGCACGTGCATAGGGGAGGCTGGAGAGCATGGGGGCAGAGAGCACTGGAGGGGGGGGCAGCAGAATCCCTCCATTTTCCTGAGGGCAAGGGGGAAGCCAGAGAGCAAAGGGGGCAGAAAGCATGGGGGAATCCGGAGAGTACGAGAGGGGGGGGGCTAATGGCAGAAGAAAGAAGCTGGATAGGAGGAAAGGTAGGGCTTCTGCATATAGAATAAGCAATCCTCTACATTTTCCTTCTGCAGCCTCTGAATGCCTGTGGGAAGTGGGAAGGAGAAGAGGCTGCAGGAGAAGACAGATTGATTTTTCTATATGCCGGCGCCTCCGATCCAGGCGCACGGGGAGCCACACTTCCTTTCCCTCTGGTCCGACGTCTCCTCCAGCTCCTCCCTCTTAATGGTTACAGGTCAGATGACCTGCAGTTTTCGCCGCACAAGTCACACTACAATGTACAAAGAATAAAGTCCCAAAGCACCCCTCCCCCAAAAAAAGGTTGACCAACTCTCATGTTTTTAGTGCTTTGTTGCCCTCAGCCTCTCTGGATGGTATCTGCCCCTGTAGTGTCCTGTTATCACATATATAAAAAGGTGACTAAGAATGTGGATAAAAGACATCACAGTGACTATGGAGGAAGAGGACGGACATGACGGGGGGGTTACTGAGTGTAAATAGAAAATAAGATCTTATTACCTCCTCTGCTGCCACTTCCAGCAATGTCTCCTCTCTACTTCCTCCCGACTCACCTCTCACCCGGAACTTCCTGTCTATCCCTGACATCACTTCCTGTATTCCATAGAGACGTCCTGTCTGGGTAGAAGTGAGATCACCATCTTGTGGAGATCACAGGAACTGCAGCCCCGAGAAACGTCTCGCAAAGTGAACACGGCCTTGTGCTGTGAGTGTGTATTGAGTTATTTGTGTAAAGTCCTGTGTTGGTCCTCCATGATTTATTTTATGTTCTCCATTCATGTTGCCTTTGGAGGATTTAGGCTGGTTTCAGGCTATCACAGCCTTTGTAAACCTTTTCAACCCAGAGAAACTCTTGAAATAACTTTCCAGGCCTTAGGGAACCTCTGCTAATAATTATGTAGCACTACCCCCTGCAGGGGTTGGAGATGACTGTGTTCCCTACTCTTGCACAGCCAGGCAACAAGCATTTTCCAGACTTTTTCCAGACACAAGAACCAGTCTTTGAACTTGTTTTTTGTTGTTTTATTAGGGGTAATAACTTGGATTTGGAATAGGAATTATGGGATACCCAACTTGATAGCAACAAAACCAGGGACAACTTCCTCCCTAGGTACAATTCCAGATTTATCTCACTCGTGACTGCTGACAGTCTTAAGTAGAAAAGATCCAAAAGGCCCCTTGAGGACTAGGAACTCTCAGTCCTTTAGAAAGTTGCACAAAGTGTTGTAGACAGCATTCCGGAGTACATTCATCTCCCCTGTAGACACTGGTACCACTTACATAATACACAGAGCGCTGGGCACAGGACTAAATACTACACAGAGCCCTGGGTACAGGACTACATAATACACAGCGCTGGGCACAGGACTAAATACTACACAGAGCGCTGGGCACAGGACTACATAATACCCAGAGCGCTCTGTGTATTATGTAGTCCTGTACCCAGCGCTCTGTGTATTATGCAGTCCTGTGCCCAGTGCTCTGTGTATTATGCAGTCCTGTACCCGGCGCTCTGTGTATTATGTAGTCCTGTACCCAGCGATCTGTGTATTAAGTAGTCCTGTACCCAGCGCTCTGTGTATTAAGTAGTCCTGTACCCAGCGCTCTGTGTATTATGTAGTCCT
The DNA here is from genome assembly GCA_028564925.1 of Lithobates sylvaticus. NCBI lineage: Eukaryota > Metazoa > Chordata > Amphibia > Anura > Ranidae > Lithobates > Lithobates sylvaticus. Next base: position 587,444,451 of record CM053028.1, read on the forward strand.
GTGCCCAGCGCTCTGTGTATTATGTAGTCCTGTACCCTGCGCTCTGTGTATTATGTAGTCCTGTGCCCAGCGCTCTGTGTATTATGCAGTCCTGTACCCGGCGCTCTGTGTATTATGCAGTCCTGTACCCGGCGCTCTGTGTATTATGCAGTCCTGTGCCCAGCGCTCTGTGTATTATGTAGTCCTGTGCCCAGCGCGCTGTGTATTATGCAGTCCTGTACCCGGCGCTCTGTGTATTATGTAGTCCTGTGCCCAGCGCTCTGTGTATTATGCAGTCCTGTACCCGGCACTCTGTGTATTATGTAGTCCTGTGCCCAGCGCTCTGTGTATTATGTAGTCCTGTGCCCGGCGCTCTGTGTATTATGCAGTCCTGTACCCGGCGCTCTGTGTATTATGTAGTCCTGTACCCGGCGCTCTGTGTATTATGCAGTCCTGTACCCGGCGCTCTGTGTATTATGCAGTCCTGTACCCAGCGCTCTGTGTATTATGTGAACCTGTACCCAGCGCTCTGTGTATTATGTAGTCCTGTACCCAGCGCTCTGTGTATTATGTAGTCCTGTACCCAGCGCTCTGTGTATTATGTAGTCCTGTACCCAGCGCTCTGTGTATTATGCAGTCCTGTACCCAGCGCTCTGTGTATTATGTAGTCCTGTACCCAGCGCTCTGTGTATTATGTAGTCCTGTACCCAGCGCTCTGTGTATTATGCAGTCCTGTACCCAGCGCTCTGTGTATTATGTAGTCCTGTACCCAGCGCTCTGTGTATTATGTAGTCCTGTACCCAGCGCTCTGTGTATTATGCAGTCCTGTACCCAGCGCTCTGTGTATTATGTAGTCCTGTACCCTGCGCTCTGTGTATTATGTAAACAAAAGAGATATTTGGGGGGCACACCCTAAAAAATGCATAAAGATGGTGCTGCCATAAGACCATACAACAGAACAAACATATTACAGCGCACACATGCAAAACTGACATTACCTCCAGCAAGGCTATTTAAAAGCACCTAGACAGACATTTTCAAAAGACATTATCAAAAAATATGGGGATTTGGTCACACCATATTGCTATATGGTGCTTAAGCCCACTTACTGCGACAAAGTACCCCATGATTAGTGGGTCCTACACTATCCATAGATCGGGAGATCCTGCTTCTCTGAACCAAGGGAGCTATACTCCTCTATATGGGAGAACATGAGGTCTCCACCCATGATACAGGTGGTCACTAATTGAGGTACTTACTGAGTGGGGTGCTCCACCCAAAAGGATTTGGTCAAAATCCATACAATAGACAAAAGAGATATTGCTAATTGTCGCAGTAAGTGGGCCAGCGCTCTGTGTATTATGCAGACCTGTACCCAGCGCTCTGTGTATTATGCAGTCCTGTACCCGGCGCTCTGTGTATTATGTAGTCCCCTTTTAGCCAGGAAGACTCTGAGAAGCGGAGGGAAGTCCGGAACTGAGCCCAAAAGGACTCCGGTGACACTGCATAAAAATCCAGTACTGCCCTTTTTATATCCCCATAGCTCAGTTTCTTTAGGGGGTCCATCATGTGGTAGGCCTCAGCGGCGCCTCCATCCAGCAGTTCTACCACATAGCGGGTCCAATCTGTGGGCGGGTCTTCCAACATCTTGCATTGATGTTCAAAGTCCTGACAGAACCCCCTCCACATCTCCGGTATGTAATTTGTAGAGCTTAAAGTCCTTCCGGGAAACTCTCAGTCCCTCCCTTATGACAGAGGCTGACACAGGGGCGGTTGCTTGATTCTTTGCAACTTTCCACTACTTTTTTTTTGCGCCTTCCCAATGGCTGCAAGTTTCCTTTCCATGGTGGCATACTCCCCCAGAATGGCCATCTCTCGTTCGCACCATATGACCCAAGGGCTCTTACTGCCTATACCGGGAAGTTCTGGTCCATCTTCCCTAGAAGATGCTTGGCCCATGTGTGAGCCTGTAATTGAGGCCCAATGCTTTGGCCCTTTCTTGTAGGCTGCTCTCCGTCCAATTGCGGTATTTCGGGACATCAGTGTCCATGGCGTTCAGACTCTCATCAGCCATCTCAAATGCCCCCATCCCGCTGCTGCCAACCAATTGTAGAGAGCTAGAAGCGCAGAGAGAGAGAGCACACGGAGGCAGATCACATGAAACCCAATGTGTGGGTGTTTATTGGGGACTGGGAGGTCAGGGGTCCAAAAAAATAGTCCACCAGTTAGCAATGCAACACCACACAGATAGTCCATGTACGGTACAGACCAGAGTATAGCGTAGCAAGGCCAAGTCCAGCACACAGGACAAAGATCCAGGCAGAGGGGGTTAAGTCCAGCACACAGTGCAGGGATCCGGGCAGGGTATGGCACAGCATGGGCAAATTCAGGACACATGGGCATAGATGAGGGCAAAGAGGGTAAGTTCAGCACACAGGGCAAAGCTCTGGGCAGAGGGGGGGTTAAGTCTAACTCACAGGGCAGCGATCTGGACAGGGCAGGGCATGGCACAGCACAGGCAAGTCCAGCACACAGGGCAGGGTTCTGGGCAGACCAGGGTAGGATGAAGCAAGGGTTAAATCCAGCAGACCAGGCAGAGATCCGAACAGGCACGGGTTTAGTACAGTGCAGAGGGGGTTATGTCCAGCACACAGGGGCAAATATCCAGGCAACAAAAGTAAAATCCAGCACACAGCAGGGTTGGCAGAACTTTGGCAGTGTGGAGGCTAAGTGACTCACCAGCCAGCAGTGGAGAGCCTGAGGGCAGGCTTGGTAGCAGAGACAGGAGTCTTTCTCGGTCCTGGTATGGTAAGGGGGGCTATGGGGGTCTGGCCGCAGCACAGCACCTCTCACAGCAGGGCAGCTGATCAAGGGGACAGAGAGCAGGGGGACGCATTATCAGTGCAGATGTCCCCTTTCACATTAGCCGGTTATCGGCTCTCTCCTCCTGCTGTGACAGAATGAGGAAAGGAATGTTGATAACCAGCAAGTGTGTTTACATTGTGATCGGCTGTGATTGGACATGTGGTCCGTCTGTGATTGGACATCGGCTGTGCCGATCATGTGGTAAAGAGCCACTGTCATTCGCTCTTTACCCCGATTGGTGATGCGCTGTGTCCTAGGAACACAGCTCGTCACCGATCGCTGCCCCCCCCCCCCCGTGGGAGTGCATGCGTGGCAAGAATGGGAGAACATCATGCACTATATTACCAAAAATATCGGGACTCCTGCCTTTACACACACAAGAACTTTAATGGCATCCCAGTCTTAGTCCGGTTCAATATTGACTTGGCCCACACTTTTCAGCTATAACAACGGCTTCAACTCTTCTGGGAAGGCCGTCCACAAGATTTAGGAGTGTGTCTATGGGAATGTTTGACCATTCTTCCAGAAGCGCATCTGTGAGGTCAGGCACTGACATTGCATGAGAAGGCCTGGCTGGCAGTCTCCACTCTAATTCATCCCAAAAGTATTCTATCGGGTTGAGGTCAGGACAGTGAAGTGCAGGCCAGTCAAGTCCCCCCGTCCCCACCCCAAACTCGCTCATCTATGTCTTTATGGACCTTGTTATGTGCACTGGTCCAAATCATTTGGTGGAGGGGGATTATGGTGTGGGGTTGTTTTTCAGGGGTTGGGCTTTGCCTCTTTAGTTCCAGTGAAGGGAACTCTTAAGGCATCAGCGTACCAAGACATTTTGGACAATTTCATGCTCCCAACTTTGTGGGAACAGTTTGGGGTTGGCCCCTTCCTGTTCTAACTTGACTGCGTACCAGTGCACAAAGCAAGGGGTGGAGGAACTTGACTCTCCCACAGAGTCCTGACCTCAACCCGATAGAACACCTTTGGGAGGAATTAGAGCGGAGACTGCAAGCCAGGCCTTCTTGTCGAACATCAGTGCCTGACCTCACAAATGCACTTCTGGAAGAATGGTCAAACATTCCCATAGACACACTCCTAAACCTTGTGGACGGCCTTCCCAGAAGAGTTGAAGCAGTAATAGCTACAAAGGGTGGGCCAACTCAATATTGAACCCTACGGACTAAGACTGGGATGCAATTAAAAGTTCGTGTGTGTGTAAAGGCAGGAGTCCCAATACTTTTGGTAATATAGTGTATGATGTCCTCCCAGAACTACAGTGGTCCTGCACGGCGATTATTTGACGGCGGGTGGGAACCGATTAAACTTATGTCCTCTATTGTTAGCTGTACTCATAAGCACATGAATATGATCTCAGTTCTTAGTATGACACCATGCCTGACATAGTAAACTAACAACAAAGAAATTGCAGCACGTGATACTCATTAGAATGATACATTTATTTATTCTATAAAAACAAATAGTATAATTACATGTTAAAATCTTGGTAATCAGCATAGATGGCAGATGAAAAACACCACAGGGTTGTCCGCAGTGTGATGGATGAAGACTCTGCAACTACTTAAAGGGGTTGTAAAGGAGATTTTTTTTTATTTTATTTTTTTTTAACCGCTTCAGCACCGGGCCATTTTTCACCCTTCCTTGCCATAGCACTTTTTGCGATTCGGCACTGCGTCGCTTTAACTAACAATTGCGCGGTCGTGCGACGTTACACCCAAACAAAATTGACGTCCTTTTTTCCCCACAAAGATTTCTTTTGGTGGTATTTGATCGCCCCTGCGGTTTTTATTTTTTGCGCTATAAACAAAAGAAGAGCGACAATTTTGAAAAAAAAAAAACACAATATTTTTTACTTTTTGCTATAATAAATATCCCATTTTTTTTTAAAAAAAAACTATTTTTTTCCTCAGTTTAGGCCGATACGTATTCTTCTACATATTTTTGGTAAAAAAAAAAAAATCGCAATAAGCGTATATTGATCGGTTTGCGCAAAAGTTATAGCCTCTACAAAATAGGGGATAGATTTATTGATTTTTTTTTTTTTTTTTTAACTAGTAATGGCGGCGATCTGCGATTTTTTTTTCGTGACTGCGACATTGCGGCGGACACTTCGGACACTTTTGACACATTTTTGGAACCATTCACATTTACACAGCGATCGTTGCTATAAAATTGCATTGATTACTGTGTAAATGTGACTGGCAGGGAAGGGGTTAACACTAGGGGGCGCTGCAGGGGTTAATGTGTTCCCTATAGAAGTGATTCTAACTGTGGGGGGGAGGGGACTCACAAGGGGAGGAGACCGATCAGTGATCCTCCGTACTGGGATCACATGATCGGTCTCCTCGCCACTGACAGGACGTGGAGCTGTGTGTTTACACACACAGCTCCACGGTCCCGCACGGTCCCGTTGTTTTAACGGGCAAACGCGGGTGCCCGGCAGACATCGCGGCCGCCGGGCACTCGCACCGGGTCCCGAGCGATGCCGCGCCCCCCCAGGCGGCCGGGAATGCGAGGACGTCATATGACACCCACCCAGGATGGGAGATCCACCTTGTGGGCGTCATATGACTATAAGGCGGTATTGAAGTGGTTTAATAACAAACATGCTATACTTACCTCCACTGTGCAGCTCGTTTTGCACAGAGTGGCCCCGAACCTGGTCTTCTGGGGTCCCTCGGCGACTTCTCACCTTAATGCGAGCTCCCTCGCATGGTGAGAAGCACTTGCGGGCGCGTTCCCGTGATACAGCCAGAGGCTATAGCCGCTCGCTGTATCACTCAGCCCCGCCCCCCGGCGCGCCGCGTCATTGGATGTTATTGACAGCAGCACGAGCCAATGGCTGCACTGCTTTCAATCCATCCACTCTAGCCAATCAACGGCCAGGGTGAGCGACGAAGAGGACGTCGGGGGCCAGCGCAGGACTTTCGAGGGGTCAGGTAAGTAAAACGGGGGGTCTGGGGGCAGTATTGTCAGATGTTTTTTCACCTTAACGCATAGAATGCATTAAGGTGAAAAAAAATGACCTTTACAACCCCTTTAAAATAGACAGGGAAGAGGGAGAATTGTGTTGCTGCAGGAGCTTTGTCCTCACCATGCTGATACCATAGACTTTGGTCTGTTGGGCTGGACCTTGTAGTGAGCTTTACTGGTCTGTGTTTTTTTTTTTTTTTACGTAATAAACTAAGACGTTGATAAGTAGAAAACTTTTTTGACGCGTGTGATCAGCATTTCCCCAGGCATGATGAATTCTAGCCATAATTTAATTAACACAGTGATTTCCTATGATGGCCAGCTCCATCTAGTGGCCATAATACCTATAATTAAATTTCTACTTTTTTAATCCTACCTAAAACACACACTAACACTGATTTAAAAATAAAAATTGTAATCCTGTCCAAAAAATACTGACCCTGACTCAAATGCTAACCCTGGCACTGGCCTTCATCAAACCTTGGGAGAAAAGCAAGTGCAGCAGAAGATGCAACGAATGGTATATTGAATTAAAATCAGTAAAATGGCTACTCACACTAATATAAAGATCAATAGACATATAACAGTATAATACTGTGGTCACTCAGCGGGTCCCCAGTGGATGGTGGTGTGTGGATGTTAACATGAGAGGAAAGGAAAAATGGCCAGACATCCGTCTTGTTGTCTCAGAACCAGCATGGAACACACTCGGAGTCGCATCGGAAGCGACATCAGAACATGGAGATAACGTTTCAAAGCATCCGCCTCTTCGTGAGATCTAAATGGCTATGGATGAAACCTTGATCTAGGTATTTTCGTTTATTTTTTTCTTACTTTTTTTTTTATTATATATATTCTTTTATTTTTCTATCTCTGCAAGGAAAGCAAGAGATAAAATAATAATGGACGAGAGAGATACATTGTATCTCTCTCTTTCCTTGCAGAGATAGAAAAATAAAGTGTGTGAAGAATAAAAAAATATATATAATAATAATAATAAAAAAAAGTAAGAAAAAAAATAAAAGAAAAAGAAGATAAAATAATAATGGACGAGAGAGATACATTGTATCTTCTTTTTCTTTTTTCTTACTTTTTTTTATTATTATATATATTTTTTTATTCTTCACACACTTTATTTTTCTATCTCTGCAAGGAAAGAGAGAGATAAAATAATAATGGACGAGGGAGATACATTGTATCTCTCTCTCTTTCCTTGCAGAGATAGAAAAATAAAACAAGTGTGTGAAGAATAAAAAAAATCTATAATAAAAGAAAAAAATAAAAGAAAAAGAAGATACAATGTATCTCCCTCGTCCATTATTATTTTATCTCTCTCTCTTTCCTTGCAGAGATAGAAAAATAAAGTGTGTGAAAAATAAAAAAATATATATAATAATAAAAAATAAAAGAAAAAGAAGATAAAATAATAATGGACGAGAGAGATACATTGTATCTTTTTTCTTACTTTTTTTATTATATGTATTTTTTTATTTTTCACACACTTTATTTTTCTATCTCTGCAAGGAAAGAGAGAGATACAATGTATCTCCCTCGTCCATTATTATTTTATCTCTCTCTCTTTCCTTGCAGAGATAGAAAAATAAAGTGTGTGAAAAATAAAAAAAATATATATAATAATAATAATAAAAAAATAAAAGAAAAAGAAGATAAAATAATAATGGACGAGAGAGATACATTGCATCTTTTTTCTTACTTTTTTTATTATTATTATTATATATATTTTTTTATTTTTCACACACTTTATTTTTCTATCTCTGCAAGGAAAGAGAGAGATACAATGCATCTCTCTCGTCCATTATTATTTTATCTTCTTTTTCTTTTCTTTTTTTCTTACTTTTTTTTTATTATTATTATATATATATTTTTTTTATTCATCACACGCTTTATTTTTCTATCTCTGCAAGGAAAGAGAGAGATAAAATAATAATGGACGAGGGAGATACATTGTATCTTCTTTTTCTTTTATTTTTTTCTTTTATTATAGATTTTTTTTTTTATTCTTCACACACTTTTTTTTTTCTATCTCTGCAAGGACAGAGAGAGATACAATGTATCTCTCTCGTCCATTATTATTTTATCTTCTTTTTTTTTCTTACTTTTTTTTATTATTATGTATATTTTTTTATTCTTCACACACTTTTTTATTTTTCTATCTCTGCAAGGAAAGAGAGAGATAAAATAATAATGGACGAGAGAGATACATTGTATCTCTCTCTTTCCTTGCAGAGATAGAAAAATAAAGTGTTTGAAGAATAAAAAAATATATATAATAATAATAAAAAAAAGTAAGAAAAAAATAAAAGAAGATAAAATAATAATGGACGAGGGAGATACATTGTATCTTCTTTTTCTTTTATTTTTTTACTTTTTTTTAATTTATTATTATATATATTTTTTTTATTCTTCAAACACTTTATTTTTCTATCTCTGCAAGGAAAGAGAGAGATAAAATAATAATAATGGACGAGGGAGATACATTGTATCTTCTTTTTCTTTTATTTTTTTACTTTTTTTTATTATTATTATTATATATATTTTTTTTATTCTTCAAACACTTTATTTTTCTATCTCTGCAAGGAAAGAGAGAGATAAAATAATAATAATGGACGAGGGAGATACATTGTATCTTCTTTTTCTTTTATTTTTTTACTTTTTTTTATTATTATTATATATATATTTTTTTTATTCTTCAAACACTTTATTTTTCTATCTCTGCAAGGAAAGAGAGAGATAAAATAATAATAATGGACGAGGGAGATACATTGTATCTTCTTTTTCTTTTATTTTTTTACTTTTTTTTATTATTATTATATATATTTTTTTTATTCTTCAAACACTTTATTTTTCTATCTCTGCAAGGAAAGAGAGAGATAAAATAATAATAATGGACGAGGGAGATACATTGTATCTTCTTTTTCTTTTATTTTTTTACTTTTTTTTTTTATTATTATTATATATATTTTTTTTATTCTTCAAACACTTTATTTTTCTATCTCTGCAAGGAAAGAGAGAGATAAAATAATAATAATGGACGAGGGAGATACATTGTATCTTCTTTTTCTTTTATTTTTTTACTTTTTTTTATTATTATTATATATATTTTTTTTATTCTTCAAACACTTTATTTTTCTATCTCTGCAAGGAAAGAGAGAGATAAAATAATAATAATGGACGAGGGAGATACAATGTATCTCTCTCTTTCCTTGCAGAGATAGAAAAATAAAGTGTTTGAAGAATAAAAAAATATATATAATAATAATAAAAAAAAAAGTAAGAAAAAAATAAAAGAAGATAAAATAATAATGGACGAGGGAGATACATTGTATCTTCTTTTTCTTTTATTTTTTTACTTTTTTTTTTTATTATTATTATATATATTTTTTTTTATTCTTCAAACACTTTATTTTTCTATCTCTGCAAGGAAAGAGAGAGATAAAATAATAATAATGGACGAGGGAGATACATTGTATCTTCTTTTTCTTTTATTTTTTTACTTTTTTTTATTATTATTATATATATTTTTTTTATTCTTCAAACACTTTATTTTTCTATCTCTGCAAGGAAAGAGAGAGATAAAATAATAATAATGGACGAGGGAGATACAATGTATCTCTCTCTTTCCTTGCAGAGATAGAAAAATAAAGTGTTTGAAGAATAAAAAAATATATATAATAATAATAAAAAAAAGTAAGAAAAAAATAAAAGAAGATAAAATAATAATGGACGAGGGAGATACATTGTATCTTCTTTTTCTTTTATTTTTTTACTTTTTTTTATTATTATTATATATATTTTTTTTATTCTTCAAACACTTTATTTTTCTATCTCTGCAAGGAAAGAGAGAGATAAAATAATAATAATGGACGAGGGAGATACATTGTATCTTCTTTTTCTTTTATTTTTTTACTTTTTTTTATTATTATTATATATATTTTTTTTATTCTTCAAACACTTTATTTTTCTATCTCTGCAAGGAAAGAGAGAGATAAAATAATAATAATGGACGAGGGAGATACATTGTATCTTCTTTTTCTTTTATTTTTTTACTTTTTTTTATTATTATTATTATTATATATATTTTTTTTATTCTTCAAACACTTTATTTTTCTATCTCTGCAAGGAAAGAGAGAGATAAAATAATAATAATGGACGAGGGAGATACATTGTATCTTCTTTTTCTTTTATTTTTTTACTTTTTTTTATTATTATTATATATATTTTTTTTATTCTTCAAACACTTTATTTTTCTATCTCTGCAAGGAAAGAGAGAGATAAAATAATAATAATGGACGAGGGAGATACATTGTATCTTCTTTTTCTTTTATTTTTTTACTTTTTTTTATTATTATTATTATTATATATATTTTTTTTATTCTTCAAACACTTTATTTTTCTATCTCTGCAAGGAAAGAGAGAGATAAAATAATAATAATGGACGAGGGAGATACATTGTATCTTCTTTTTCTTTTATTTTTTTACTTTTTTTTATTATTATTATTATTATATATATTTTTTTTATTCTTCAAACACTTTATTTTTCTATCTCTGCAAGGAAAGAGAGAGATAAAATAATAATAATGGACGAGGGAGATACATTGTATCTTCTTTTTCTTTTATTTTTTTACTTTTTTTTTATTATTATTATTATATATATTTTTTTTATTCTTCAAACACTTTATTTTTCTATCTCTGCAAGGAAAGAGAGAGATAAAATAATAATAATGGACGAGGGAGATACATTGTATCTTCTTTTTCTTTTATTTTTTTACTTTTTTTTATTATTATTATTATATATATTTTTTTTATTCTTCAAACACTTTATTTTTCTATCTCTGCAAGGAAAGAGAGAGATAAAATAATAATAATGGACGAGGGAGATACATTGTATCTTCTTTTTCTTTTATTATAGATTTTTTTTTTTTATTCTTCACACACTTTTTTTTTCTATCTCTGCAAGGAAAGAGAGAGATACAATGTATCTCTCTCGTGCATTATTATTTTATCTTCTTTTTCTTACTTTTTTTTTTATTATTATATATATTCTTTTATTCTTCATACACTTTTTTATTTTTCTATCTCTGCAAGGAAATAGAGAGATACAATGTATCGCTCTCGTCCATTATTATTTTATCTTCTTTTTCTTTTATTTTTTTCTTACTTTTTTTTTATTATTATATATATTCTTTTATTCTTCACACACTTTTTTTTCCTATCTCTGCAAGGACAGAGATACAATGTATCTCTCTCGTCCATTCAGAGAGACACGAAAACATGGGGGGAGGGGCTTCACACTGACCGATCTCTGTGCTAGGAGGACGCCGCACAAAAGGCAGATACACAAATATGCAGCCCCATGGAATATAGCCTAGTCCAGTGGGGCCACATATTTGCATATTGTCGGAGTGAAGGGGTTAATATACCTCTAAGCATTTGTGAAATCGCTTACGAACACAAAATTTACCAATTTACAAAGTTTACTGCTATCAATGGCCAACACGGTACAACACTTCATCCATGTCTTTGGTGATCTCTGATCTCCTTATGAACTGTTTCTTCCATGATGAAGATCAGCCATGGAGTATATCTGAGGTGTATATCAGGGTGTGCTTCTTCCCCACATGAGAGCTGTGATGTCCAGCAACATTCATATAGAAGACATTTCCCACACTCAAGGCACTAATACACCTCAAGGGTTGTGTGGGATCCCTGATGTACAGGAAGACAGGACTTCAGTGAGGAACATTTCCCTCACTCAGGACAGGAAAGTGTCTTTTTCCTCATGTGAGATTTCTTATGTTTGGAAAGATGGGACCACTGTGCAAAACATTTCCCGCACTCAGGACAGGAATACGGCTTCTCCTTCGTGTGTGACCTCTGATGTCTGACAAGTTCTGATTTCCGTGTAAAAGATTTGCCGCACTCATTACAGGAATAAAGTTTCTCACCTGTGTGCATTATCCGATGATGAGAAAGATTCGACTTATTTGAAAAACATTTTCCACACTCAGGGCAGGAATACGGCTTTTCCCCCGTGTGCAATCTATGATGTGTGTGAAGATGGGGCTTCTGTGAAAAACATTTCCCGCACTCAGGACAGGAATACGGCTTCTCCCCAGTGTGAGATCTGTTATGTATGATAAGTGCTGATTTTAGTGCAAAACATTTTCCACACTCAGAGCAGGAATACGGCTTCTCTCCTGTGTGTGATCTCTGATGATCATGAAGTTTGCACTTCATTGTAAAACATTTCCCGCACACATTACAGGAATAAAGTTTCTTAGCTGTGTGCAATCTCCGATGTTGAGAAAGACTGGATTTATCTGAAAAACATTTTCCACACTCAGGACAGGAAAATAGCTTCTCCCCGGTGTGAGTTTTCTGATGTAAGACGAGTGAAGATTTTTGTAAAAAAGATTTCCCGCATTCAGAACAGGAATACGGCTTCTCCCCTGTGTGAGATCTCTGATGATTAAGAAGTTTGTACTTCCTTGCAAAACATTTCCCGCACTCATTACAGGAATAAATGTCCTCACCTGTGTGCAATCTCCAGTGATGATTATAATAGGTCTTATCTGAAAAACATTTTCCGCACTCAGGACAGGAAAATGGCTTCTCCCCTGTGTGAGATCTCTGATGTTTGACAAGATCAGATTTTCGTACAAAAGATTTCCCGCACTCAGAACAGGAATACGCCTTTTCCCTCGTGTGAGACCTTTGATGCGAGAGAAGATCTGATTTATTTACAAAACATTTCCTGCACTCAGGACAGGAAAACAGCTTCTCCATGTGAGTTTTCTGATGTTTGGAAAAATGGGACTTATGTGAAAAACATTTCCCGCACACAAGGCAGGAATAAGGCTTCTCCCCTGTGTGAGATCTTTTATGCGCATTAAGTTTGGATTCATATTGGAATCCCCTCCCGCACTCAGTACAGGAAAACCTCTTCTCTGTTGGAAGGACGGCACCGTCCCTCACAGTCTGAGGTTCCTCAGGATAAGAGGAATACGATGGTCCATCTACACTGTGTGGTGCCGGATGGACATTTGAGGTAGTCGGGTTTTCTCCTGGACTATACTGTGTGATGTCCTCATCTTCTACTTTACAGTCTGGAGACAAAGTGAGACAATCCTCTGAGGTTTTCCTCATCTCCCGTCCATCTACTAAAATAGAAAGAAAAAGATTATTACTACTGGGAAATTAGAAACTGCAATGCTGCAACCGGAAAGTGATTATGTTGCTAACCCTGACACACACACACACACGAGAGGCGTGGCTGTATAAAACGCAGAGAGTATGAGCTCCGATTATTGGACCTTACTAAAAAGAAGATGCTTTCTGCTACCCAAAAAACGTTGAAACATGGTAACAAATGGCCATTTACTTGCTTACTTAGATAGGCCTGAATCTGTCCCCACTTCTATTCCCCGTATTCAATTATCTACTAGGCAGGTTGGCACTTCCCCTCACGGTTCTGGATGCTTTCCTGTCTTTTTATTACGGACCTTTATGCTACCGCGGTTCTATACTCTAATAAACATTTATATGATTACCGTATTTATCGGCGTATAACACGCACTTTTTCCCCCTTAAAATTGGGGGGAAAGTCGTGGGTGCGTGTTATACGCCGATACCCCCCAAAAAAATGACAAAAATTGGTTGCAGCGCCGAAAAATGGCGACCGCAGCCGAAAAAGACCGAAAAAGGCCGAAGCGCGGCTGAAAAAGACCGAGCCGTCTCCCTGTGCTCGCTCCTGAAACAGCAGGGAGGCGGGACTCCGAGTGGAGCCGAACAGTCGGCTCGGTCTTTTTCGGCCGCGCAAGCGCGGTTTGTCTCGCGGCGGGAAATTTAAACGTCGGCAAGGCTGCAAATGACGCTGGCAAACTGAAAATGACACTGGGCAGGCTACAAATGATGCTGGCAAGCTGCAAATGACACTGGGCAAGGCTGCAAATGATGCTGGGCAAGCTGCAAATGACGCTGGGCAAGGCCGCAAATGACGCTGGGCAAGGCTGCAAATGACGCTGGGCAAGGCCGCAAATTACACTGGGCAAGGCTGCAAATGACGCTGAGCAAGGCTGCAAATGACGCTGAGCAAGGCTGCAAATGACGCTGAGCAAGGCTGCAAATGACGCTGAGCAAGGCTGCAAATGACGCTGAGCAAGGCTGCAAATGACGCTGGGCAAGGCCGCAAATGACGCTGAGCAAGGCTGCAAATGACGCTGGGCAAGGCCGCAAATGACGCTTAAATGTAAAGTTTTTTTTTTTCCCCCTAAACTTCTCTCCTAAAACTTTTTTTCCCTAAAATTCCCTCCTAAACTTGGGGTGCGTGTTATACGCCGATAAATACGGTATTTGGCTCAGGTTTCCCTCCCTTCGCTACCTTCTTGTAGAAGTGGGGAAATTGGATGCACCTCTTTCCATTGAGGAGATTGTCCTTCCCGTTTCGCAACTACCTGCTTACAAAACTCCAGGCCTCGGTGGCTTCCCGGCTTTTACTTAGTCCCTTTCTTCTTCGTACATTTAATGAGGCACTGGACACAGGTGTTCTCCTTATATGCGTGCCGCTCGCAGAAGCCAACTGTCAGAACATTTGGGGGTAAAAGAATTATATAAGAAGGCCAGTATGGTGGCCTGAATTTATGGGAGGAGCCCGGGGGGGGGGGGGGGGTATTTAACCAGCCCACTGGCCGCTGGTCTTGGTCGGTTTCCTGTGCGAGATACCCACCCTCCCTTCCCCTTTTCAGGGCATTTCTCAAGTAATCTTACTCCTAAACAGAATACTCATTTCATCTCATTTCATAGCTACTTCATTTTATTTCATCATTTCTTATCTAGGGTATGCCCCCTTATTATGGTGTACCATACGATAGACCAAGGCACACTTTCAGGTCCATTTCATGTGGTAAGTGTTGTGTTAAACCTGTATGTCATCTATATCCGTATCGGCCATAGGGCTCTAAACCATAAATATAAAATATATATATATATATATATATATATATATATATATACATACACACACCATATTTGTCGGCGTATAACACACACCTTTTTCCCCTTAAAATCGTAGGTGCATGTTATACTCCGATCCCCGCCGATCTCCCGCTGATTTTTCTTTGAGGGGAGCGAGCGGAGCCAATATACCGAAAGCCGCGTGTATTTTCGGCTAGTCTCGGCACCTCCCGCAGTCCCGCCCACCTCCACTGATTGCGAGAGGAGCCGAGCGCTGACAACATAAAGAAATCCGAGTTCGGCTATTTCCGGCTCCTCTCGCAGTCCCGCCCCTGACTGCGAGCAGAGCCGAGACTAGCCGAACTCGGATTTCTTTATGTTGTCGGCGTTCGGCTCCTCTCGCAATCAGTGGAGCTGGGCGGCACTGCGAGAGGAGCCCGCCCGAGACTAGCCGAAAATACACGCGGCTTTCGGTATGTTGTCACGCGGCGCTCGTCCTCTCCACTCGGCGCCAATTTTAAATCAAGGCTGCACTGGGCAAGGCTGCAAAGGCACTGGGCAAGGCTGCAAAGGCACTGGGCAAGGCTGCACTGGGCAAGGCTGCACTGGACTGCACTGCAATGATGGACACTGGACAAGGCTGCAATGATGGGCATTTAAATGTAAGTTTTTTTCCTTAAAATTCCCTCCTAAACTTGGGGTGCGTGTTATATGCCGGCGCGTGTTATAGGCCGATAAATACAGTGTATATATATATATATATATATATATATATATATATATATATATATATATATATATATACACATATACACACACACACATACATATACATATACATACATACATACATACACACACACACACACACACACACACACACACACAGTATAGGCCTTTATATTGTATATTTTTCAAATGAACATGAGTTCAGCCATTTTCCCTCTAAAGTTAAATTAAGTTCATAGCTCACGATTAGACAGTGGTTTTATATGTCTTACAAAGAGTCTGTGAGCCTATCTATGCCAAACTCCCCAGGTTATAATTCAAAGAGTTAGGCTGCTTTCACACTGGGGCGGTGCGGGGCGGCGACGGTAAAGCAGCGCTATATTTAGCGCTGCTTTACCATCGTTTTACCCGCGGTATGCGGCCGCTAGCGGGGTGGTTTTAACCCCCGCTAGCGGCCGCAAAAGGGTTAAAAACCTCCGCAAAGCGCCGCTGCAGCGGCGGTTTGCGGGCGGTATCCCCGCGGTTTCCCATTGATTTCAATGGGAAGGAGCGGTATAGGAGCGGTAAATACACCGCTCCTTCACCGCTCCAAAGATGCAGCTAGCAGGACTTTTGTTGCGGTCCTGCTAGCGCACCGCTCCAGTGTGAAAGCCCGCCGGCTTTCACACTGGAGTGAATGGGGCCGGTTTTTTCAGGTGGTGTACAGGCGCTATTTTTAGCGCTGTACCGCCTGAAAACCGCCCCAGTGTGAAAGGGGCCTTAGACACTTAGTAAAATAAACAAGCTGCAAAAGGAAATAGTATTTCAGAATAAGCTACAGAAACAAAAGGGTTTATTCCTATAGTATTATATATTGTAATAATGTTTTTCTTTCATAATATCTTGAAAATACAGTAAACCCCCCTCCATCGCTGGGGTTATGTTCCGGACCCACCCGCGAAAAGTGAAAAACCGCGAAATAGAAAGACCCTATTTAAATACACCCTAGGCATGTTTTGTTAATTTTTTAATAGCATTTAAAGGTCTTTAAACACACCTTTATGCAATAGAAACACATTAAAGATAGAGAGAGAGATCAAAAAGGATTTTTAAAACACAAAAATATTGTCTTAACAGTACAGTAAAAAATAGAGTACATAACTGCAAAAATGGCGAAATATTACCACAATATCAGAATAACTGGTCCTAATTAAAATACCGCAATATACCGGGACCGCAATAACTGAACCGCAATATAGCGGGGGTTTACTGTATATCTGTATTAGGTAACATTATATAAACCCCTCTTATATCATTATAAGGTTGCAAATATGGCATCTTATTAATGGAACCATTAATGAATAACTTTTTAGGCTTAGAGTGAAATTCTAATGATTTGGTTCCAAACAAATTTAAATAAAATTTACAACCCAACTAATGATGTGGGGTAAACTTTCTCAACCCATATATTTTAAGAGGCGCCATGGTGTCTGGAGGATATTGACACTTGATTGTCAACCATTAGACAATTAATGGTATTTCATTAAGCCAAGGTCATAAAGTTATGTCAATTACATTAACCACTTCAGCCCTGGACCAATTTGCAGCCAAAGGACCAGGCCCCTTTTTGCGATTCAGCACTGCGTCGCTTTAACTGACAATTGCGCGGTCGTGCGACGTGGCTCCCAAACAAAATTGGTGTCCTTTTTTTCCCACAAATAGAGCTTTCTTTTGGTGGTATTTGATCGCCCCTGCGGTTTTTATTTTTTGCGCTATAAACAAAAATAGAGCGACAATTTTGAAAAAAATGCAATATTTTTTACTTTTTGCTATAATAAATATCCCCAAAAAAAATGTATAAAAAAAACATTTTTTTTCCTCAGTTTAGGCCGATACGTATTCTTCTACATATTTTTGGTAAAAAAAATAAAAATTGCAATTAGCGATTATTGATTGGTTTGCGCAAAATTTATAGCGCTTACAAAATAGGGGATAGTTTTATAGCATTTTTATTAATATTTATTTTTTTACTAGTAATGGCGGCAATTAGGGATTTTTATTGTGACTGCGACATTTTGACACATTTTTGGGACCATTGTCATTTATATAGAAATCAGTGAATGAATGAATGAATAACTTGTATAGCGCTACAATGCGAACTGAATCGCCTCAAGGCGCTGTATTGGCATTTGGTTGTCGTGCTTCTAGAAGAGGTGGGTCTTGAGTTTTTTCCTGAAGGCCTGATGGTTTTCTTCCATGCGAATGTCGGTTGGTAGAGCGTTCCATAGCCGTGGTCCTTGGACAGCGAATCTCCGTTCCCCCTTTGATTTGTAGCGGGATTTAGGAATGAGGAGAAGATTTTGATTAGCCGATCGAAGACTGCGATTCGGTGTGTAGTGTTTTATTTTCTCGCGAAGGTATTGCGGGGCGTTTCCATGTGCGCATTTGTGGGTGAGGCAGAGGGTCTTGAATGCGACCCGATTCCTTACATTTAGCCAATGTAGGTTCCTCAGGGCTATTTAAATGCACTGATTCCTACGTAAATGACAGTGGCAGTGAAGGAGTTAACCACTAGGGGGCGGGAGGAGTTAGTGTGACGTGTTGCGTTTTTTTTTAAAGTAGGGGGGCGTGGCTGTATGTCTGACGTCACTGATCGGCTTTCCCGATGACAGGGAACAGCCGATCAATGACAGGCATTGTAGGAAGCGCGGGGAGAGGTTTGTTTACACAGACCTCTCCCTGTTCTTTAGCTCTGTGACCCGATCGCGGGACACCAGCGGCGATCGGGTCTGCTGGTCCCGCGGCCGTGGTCACGGAGCTCCCGACCGGGTCACGAGCGCGCCGGCGGCGGCGCGCGCTCGACCCCATGGCTAGGCAATTAAAGGGGACGTATATATACGTGCTTTTGCCTAGCCGTGCCATTCTGCCGACGTATATGTACAGGCGGCAGTCGGGAAGTGGTTAAGCTAGTGCATTGTTGGTTCATTTACCTCTTCATTCGATTTCCCTTCTAAATGTTTTTTTTCTTTGTCTGAATTTCTCACTTCCTGTTTCTCCTCAGTAAACTTCACACCATCATCCGAGCGGTGTTTAGTCAGCCAGAACAGCTTACTGAGGAGGAACAGGAAGTGAGAAATTCAGACAAAGAAAAAAACATTTTAGAAGGGAAATTGAAGGAAAAGGTAAGTGAACCAACAATGCACTAGCTTAAAGCAACCTATTTAGAAAATAAAAAACAAACCTTTACAACCCCTTTAAGCCGACGTCAATCACATTAAAAGTAATTTCTGATCCAACACTGCCCCTAAGAGGTTGAAATTGGTAATTATTCAAGATGGATGCTAAACATATAAACTCCATTGTCATATGACATCATCAATTACATAGTACTGAAATACACACCCACTTTTGGGGTGGGATAAAAGTAGCTACAGATAGCAGGAGGGGGAGCGATGGGAAGAAAAGAAAGGCTGAAGGAATGTGATCGATCGGGAGATCTCAGGAAGAAGGAAGAGAGGCTCTCTCTATGTCTCGCTACCTAGAGCTGTCTTTCTCTCTTGGGATGAGAGGAGGAAGAGAAAAACGCAAACATGTAGCAATGTTGAAAGAAGTTCCTTTGGGGACTTATCTTCTCAAACTGACAGACCATATTATACCTTTTTGGTAATTAAAGTGGAGTTCCACCCACTTTTACAACTCTTCAGCATCCCTCACTAAACTGTGCACTGTAAACAAATTGGATATTTTTTTTATTTTTTTTCCAGCACAGACTGTTTATCTGCTGTATTCATTTTTCACTTCCTCCTCCCTGGCCGCGGCCCATCGCATCATTTCCTGTTTGCAATGCCTCCTGGGAAGGGGCAGCAACTTCCTCTCAAACTGCCGTTGCTATGGAAACCTGACCTGAAACCTATTACACTGCTTATGCTGCACTTAGCATGTACGAGATCTGCAAGGATGAGATCCAGGAAGAAATACAGTCTGGCTTCAGATGCCCACACTTAAGATGACCACGGCCTGCTGCAAGTTTATAAAATAACAAACTACTGCTAAAAACTAACAAAACAGACCTTAGTTTACAGACTAACTTTACTAGAATACATTAAGCTTGTGTATTATAGGGGTATTTTTATTTAAAAAGTATAATTTCGGCCGGAACACCGCTTTAAATTGTTTTTGCATATACATTACTAAGACCATTTAAATATATGGCAAAGCAAATAGGAGTTTTATTATTTTTAACTGCAGTATGAAATAATTATATTCCAAAATATTAACCACTTCAGCCCCGGACCAATTTGCAGCCAAAGGACCAGGCCCCTTTTTGCAATCCGGCACTGCGTCGCTTTAACTGACAATTGTGCGACGTGGCTCCCAAAACAAAATTGGCGTCCTTTTTTTCCCACAAATAGAGCTTTCTTTTGGTGGTATTTGATCACCTCTGCGGTTTTTATTTTTTGCGCTATAAACAAGAATAGAGCGACAATTTTGAAAAAAAAAATCAATATTTTTTGCTTTTTGCTATAATAAATATCCCCAAAAAATATCAAAATTTTTTTTTCCCCCCTCAGTTTAGGCCGATACGTATTCCTCTACATATTTGTGGTAAAAAAAAAAAAATCACAATTAGTGATTATTGATTGGTTTGCGCAAAAGTTATAGCGTTTAGCATTTTAATTAATATTTTTTTTTTTTTTTTTTACTAGTAATGGCGGCGATCAGCGATTTTTATTGTGACTGCGACATTATGGCGGACACATCGGACATTTTTGGGACCATTGTCATTTTTATACAGCAATCAGTGCTATTTAAATGCACTGATTCCTGTGTAAATGACACTGGCAGTGAAGGGGTTAACCACCAGGGGTCGGGGAGGGGTTAAGTGTGACGTGTTTTTTTTACTGTAGGGGGGCGTGGCTTGGCGTTCAACATCACTGATCGTCTTTCCCTATAACAGGGAACAGACAATCAGTGACAGTCTCTCTAGGAAGCACGGGGAGAGGTTTGTTTACACAGACCTCTCCCCGTTCTTCAGCTCTGTGACCCGATCGCGGGACACCAGCGTCGATCGGGTCCGCGGGTCCCGCGGCCACGGAGCTCAGGACCGGGTCGCGAGCGTGCCGCTGTGTGTGTGTGTGTGTGTGTGTGTGTGTGTGTGTGTGTGTGTGTGTGTGTGTGTGTGTGTGTGTGTGTGTGTGTGTGTGTGTGTGTGTGTGTGTGTATATATATATATATATATATATATATATATAAATAAATAAAACACACATTTCAGTACATTTATTGTCACTTTATTTTCTCTTTTTTATTATTTATCATCACTGGCATTTGCACTTTATGTATTGACACATTTGTTAATAGTATTTTTACAGGAGGTATACACAGCGCGGCACAAGTTATTTTATTTATCTTCTGTTCATTATGTGCTTTCCCTGTGAATTTTTATATTTGCAATTTAATGAGACATGTGAAGTGCCTTAATTGTTTACTGTAAAAAAAAAAAAAAAAAAAATGTGTATTGGGTTTCTCTTTGTACACCTTTTTGATAAAACTCAATAAATGATTAGGGGGGAAGGGAGAGAGAGAACCCAACTCTCCTTGTAGAAAAGCCCTTTTTTTTCCCCATCCTTTTTCTCTTTCTATTATTGCCTTCCCTGGTAAATCATACCTGTGTACTGTACAAGTGAGACGTGAAGGGGAAAAATGTACATGAACGGTAGAATGGATATATTATAGGAGAGGGGGAAACACCGCTTCTTCCTTGGTCTTTTTTTTATCTTCTTTTTTCTCTGTTTAAATAATGGCTATATATATATATATATATATATATATATATATATATATATATATATATACTGTATTTATCGGCGTATAACACGCACTTTTTCCCCCTTAAAATCGGGGGAAAGTCGGGGGTGCGTGTTATACGCCGATACCCCCCAAAAAAATGACAAAAAAAGGCGAGCGCTGCCGAAAAAACCCGAAGTGCGGCCCAAAAAGAACGAAGCGCCCCCGGAAAAAGCCGAGTCTGCTCGTAGTCCCGCCTCCCTGCGCTCGCTCCGGAAACAGCAGGGAGGCGGGACCGCGAGCTTAGCCGTCCGAGTCGGCTCGGCTTTTTCCGGGGGCGCTTCGTTCTTTTTCGCCTGTGCTTCGGGTTTTTTCGGCGGCGCAGGCGACAGCGTCTCGGCGGCGGGAAATTTTAACCAGGAAATGAATGAAAATGACGCTGGCAAGCTACAATGGCACTGGGCAAGGCTGCAATGATGCTGGGCAAGCTACAATGACGCTGGGCAAGCTACAATGACGCTGGGCAAGGCTGCAATGACGCTGGGCAAGGCTGCAAATGACGCTGGGCAAGGCTGCAAATGACGCTGGGCAAGGCTCCAAATGACGCTGGGCAAGGCTCCAAATGACGCTGGGCAAGGCTGCAAATGACGCTGGGCAAGCTACAGTGACACTGGGCAAGGCTGCAATGACGCTTAAATGTAAGTTGTTTTTTTTTTTCCCTAAACTTCCCTAAAACTTTTTTTCCTTAAAATGCCCTCCTAAACTTGGGGTGCGTGTTATACGCCGATAAATACGGTATATATATATATCTCCATTGAAAACAGAATCGATTTGTGATAAGATATATTTTTTGATACGCATGCAACTAAATTTGTTTTGTTTATATGTATAAAAATTGTTAAAATAAAATACAGAATTCAAAAAATAAAAAATGATTATTACTAGACATGAGAAGATGTTCCCCTAAACCAGGACTACATCTAGGTCCACTTCAGGCAGCTTTGTCTCCGAGATCTTACAATTCCCTCCTCAAGGATGAACCCCCTCTGGTGTGGGGTTGTTTTTCAGGGGTTGGGCTTGGCCCCTTAGTTCCAGTGAAGGGAACTCTTAAGGCGTCAGCATGCCAGGACATTTTGGACAATTTCATGCTCCCAACTTTGTGAGAACAGTTTGGGGATTCCCCTTCCTGTTACAACATGACTGCACAGCAGTGCACAAAGCAAGGTCCATAAAGACATGGATCAGCGAGTTTGGGGTGGAGGAACTTGACTGGCCTGACCTCAACCTGATAGAACACTATTTGGAAGAATTAGAGTGGATACTGAAAGTCAGGCCTTCTTGTCCAACATCAGTGCCTGACCTCACAAATGTGCTTCTGGAAGAATGGTCAAACATTCCCATAGACACATTCCTAAACCTTGTGGACGGCCTTCCAAGAAGAGTTGGAGCTGTTATAGCTGCAAAGGGTGGGCCAACTCAATATTGAACCCTACGGACTAAGCCCCCATACACACGGTCGGAAATTCCGATCACAAAATCCGTCTGATTTTTTTTCCGACGGATTTTTACCGACACTGGTGTTGCGTACACACGGTCGGACAAAGTTGTCGGAAAGTCCGATCATTCTGAACGCGGTGACGTTCGTTGCGTACGACGGAACTACGTAGAGGCTAGTAGCCAATAGCTTTGGTCTCATAATTTGATTTGAGCATGCGTGGCACTTTGTCCGTCGGAATTCTCTACACAGGATCGGAAAAAGGTAGATAGGATTTTGTTGTCGGAAAATTTGAGAGCAGGAAAAAGTCCGATGGAGCCTACACACCGACGAAGTTTCCGACAACATAGTCCGATCGGACATTTTCGAACCGTGTGTGCGGGGCATAAGACTGGGATGCCATTAACCACCTTGCGACCGCTGGCTGTCAATTGACGGCCAGGCGGTGCAGCTCTCAGCGCGGGAGGGTGTCATATGACGTCCTCCCCTTCAGTGCACTCCAGGGAGCGCGCGTGCTCGCCGTGTCACTGGGCACCCGATGCGCGTGCCCAGCGTCCGCGATGCTTGCTGGGCACCCGCGATTGCCCGGTAAACACACAGATCAACGGTCCTGTCAGAGGAGAGGAGCCGATGGTGTGTTCTCTGTACAGAGAAACACCGATTGGTCTCCTCCCCTTGTGAGTCCCCTCCCCCCACAGTAAGAAACACTCCCAGGGAACATAATTAACCCCCCCGCCCCCTAGTGGTTAACCCCTTCACTGCCAGTGTCATTTATACAGGAATCAATGCATTTAAATAGCATTGATTGCTGTATAAATGACAATGGTGCCAAAAATGTGTCAAAAATGTCCGATGTGTCCGCCATAACGTCGCAGTCACAATAAAAATCGCAGATCGCCGCCATTACTAGTAAAAAAATAAATATTAATAAAAATGCTATAAAACTATCCCCTATTTTGTAAACGCTATAACTTTTGCGCAAACTAATCAATAATCGCTAATTGCGATTTATTTTTTACCAAAAATATGTAGAAGAATACGTATCGGCCTAAACTGAGAAAAAAAAATGTTTTTTTATATATTTTTGGGGGATATTTAGTATAGCAAAAAGTAAAAAATATTGTTTTTTTTTTTTAAATTTGTCGCTCTTCTTTTGTTTATTGCGCAAAAAATAAAAAATGCAGAGGTGATCAAATACCACCAAAAGAAAGCTCTATTTGTGGGGAAAAAATGATAACAATTTAATTTGGGTACAGTGTTGTATGACTGCGCAATTGTCATTCAAAGTGCGTCAGCGCTGAAAGCTGAAAAATGGCTTGGTCAGGAAGGGGGTGAAAATGCTCTGTATTGAGTTGGTTAAGGTTCATGTGTGTGTGTGTAAAGGCTGGCATCCCAATACTTTT
Source organism: Lithobates sylvaticus (assembly GCA_028564925.1). Lineage (NCBI taxonomy): Eukaryota > Metazoa > Chordata > Amphibia > Anura > Ranidae > Lithobates > Lithobates sylvaticus. The sequence goes on from CM053028.1 coordinate 587,468,646, forward strand.
GGTTATAGAGTGTATATTTCAACAATATGTTCAGCAGCCATGTGTGCTCCATGCCAGCAAGGCGGGGGCTCTGATCAATAAAACAACTATCATAGTTAATACTAGATCCTGTTGGAAGCATCGCCCTGCATCCTGTTCACCATGTTAGCAGAGAAGGCTATACAATGTCACTACTGCTAGGCGACTGCCGGGGAACTCAGCTGTCTACAACCAGTAGCCCCACCGCCCCCCCAATGCATGCACACATCAGCCCCATAATGTAACCAGTACTGGGCCCTAATGTGCTGCAGCCGCTGCCATGCAGACAGGGACACCGGATTGGCGTTGTCAGTAGCACGGTCGGAACAGCAAGAGGAGGCTGGAAACCCACCGTGGTGGCGGAATGCCAGGACCTGGTTGCAAGTACGACACGACCCTGGTAGTTCCGTCACTGTCTCAGTGGGAGGATTCCCCCCATCCACCTCGAATGTGTAGATGGGGGGAGTTGGATATTTTTTTCAGCAACACAATGGTTGAATGAAAAATCAATTATATTAATATTGGCTGCTGGAAGTGAAGTTTATGAAGCTCTTGGAAGAACAGAGAAGAGAGGAGGGGAGAGGAGGAGGGGGGGGGGGGCAAGGGAGGGAGATAGGGACAGTTCATCAATCACAGTATACTGGACAGCTCATTGTTCACTCACCCGGGGGCAGAGGCTGTTATCTCAGGCTCAGACAGCGGCATCATTCATATTTCCCACCCACACATCTATTGTCAGAGACAGCTGCATGCCAGGATAGGAGAGTGGGCGGTCCGGGCATACATAGGAGGAACAGGCAGGAAGGAAGGAAGGGAGGGAGGGAGGAGGAAGGAAGGAAGGAGGAAGGGAGGGAGGGAGGAAGGGAGGGAGGAAGGAAGGGAGGGAGGGAGGAAGGAAGGGAGGGAAGGAAGGAAGGAAGGAAGGGAGGGAAGGAAGGGAGGGAGGGAAGGGAAGGGAGGGAGGGAAGGGAAGGGAGGGAAGGAAGGAAGGAAGGAAGGAAGGAAGGAAGGGAGGGAAGGAAGGGAGGGAGGGAAGGGAAGGGAGGGAGGGAAGGGAGGGAAGGAAGGGAGGGAGTGTGCTTTCTGGGCTGTGCGACTGTCATAGACACTCGGTACAGCTGCAGCCAGCAATCCCTACATTTACAGATTGATTTCTGGCTGTTTTTTTTAAACTGGACGGTTTGCAACACCGACTGCCCCCTCCGTGCCCCGAACAGTGGCAGAACCCCAGGGCCTGGTCGCATGTGTGACTTCTGTGACCCTGGTAGTTCCGCCACTGCTGTGCTCCAACCAAATCATCAGATATAAAATATTCAGCTGGTAGGAAATAGGTGTAAAAAAAAAGAGAATACATATTATGTGTGTATAGAAGTGGGTAGAGGGGAGAGAGCAGAAGTCAGGACTATGTAATGTACAACATATTGTATAAGATACAACAGTTAGGTCTACAAAGTTTGAGAATGATGTAATATACAACATATAGTGCATATAGCGCAGGGGTCAGGACTCATAATACTGGTATTCAGTAATCAGTGGCAAGTTAAATGTTTACTGGAGACAAGGTACAGAGGTCCCACACCGCTAGAGACATAAATTGTGTCTGCAGCCCAGAGAAGGAAGATTATCCGAGAGAAATACAGGAATACAGGACGGGGAACACAGCTCAGGAAAGTCACCAGGGGATTACAGGCTGATATCACCCAGTCCTTGCCCTACTCTGGACCAATCAGTGAGCAGTATGGGTGGAGGGATGTATTCGGTGTTAATGACCCACCTGTGCTGATCTCTGTAGGAGTGTCCTCCTCTATAAATGTCCCCGTTATTCCATCCTCCTCCATAGACTGCTGATCATCCCTCACATACCTCTCTTCTTCTTCTTCTTCTTCTTCTTCTTCTGCTTTACCCCCAACTCTAGAATCTCTCAGGTTTCCACTCTGAATATATAATAAAATTTACATCAATGGTAACAATGCAGATAATGTACAGATCCTATTGATGCTATCAGTGATTGTTCCTCATCTACCTGATGATGGTGAGGGATGGTGTGATCTTCCTGTGTGGAATCCCGGGAATACAGAGGACAGGGACATCTCTCTGGTGGGTTCCCATTACTGGATCCATCTGTAGGAAACACACACACTGACTGAATACATTGTTTCTATGTGTTTATCAGATGATGGGGGATCTAGGTGGAGCCTCCGTACTGCTCTCTCCTTTACAATAAAGTCTCCTCTTACCCGGTGATGTGAGGGGCGGCTGATTGTCCATCATGACGTCCTTGTAGAGATCCTTGTGTCCTTCTAAATACTCCCACTCCTCCATGGAGAAATAGACAGTGACATCCTGACACCTTATAGGAACCTGACACACACAATGATACAGTCACCATCCAGACACATCCCTTGTCTGTTACTGGATAATGTCCCAGAATTCCCAGCACCGCTCACCTCTCCTGTCAGCAGCTCCATCATCTTCTTGGTGACTTCTAGAATCTTCTGCATGTTGTGTCTCTCAGGTTTTAGGGCATCACATGGAGGCACTGTGATGGTCATATGATCTCCAGACTTTATGGGAGGAAAAGACAACATTCAACAAAAACAGTAATATCACGTCACATTCCCAGAATCCTCCTCACCTCTCCGGTCAGGTCTGTGTTTTATTAATAGAGATAAGAGTGATGTCATGTTTTTTTCTAATTCAATGCTGCCTAGAAAACCCCACTTTGGGGGACAATTCCCTTTTTCCCCATTACTACTCGGGGTGTGCAGCGTTTTTCTCTTTTCTCTAAAAGTGTCCCTTGTTCTAGAGTGATATCATGTGACCTCCCAGAATCCCCCTCACCTCTCCGGTCAGCAGGTAGATGATCTCCAGGGTGAGGTTTAGTATCCTCTCAGTCATGTGACTCTGGTCCTCCTCCATCCTCATTGATGTGATCATATTTTCTATAGACAGAGAATTATCTGGATTGTATTGGTTGTACAATATTAGGATGGGGATGTAAGGGGTTAATAGTGGGGCTGCTCCAAATAGGAATTGGCACACATGTGTAGGGAGCGGCTTCCCTCTAGTGTTTGTATTTTTTAAAGCTGTTGCTTGCAGAGTTTCCAAAGCTATAATACACGTTAAGATTGAAGTCACACTACAATGTAAAAGGTCCCAAAATACCCCCCCCCCCGCCCACCCACCGCCCCACAAAAACATTTTGTGGTTCTTATCACAGCCCAAAATACCCCCCCCCCCCCCGCCCCCAAAAAAACTTGATCAACTCTCATGTCTTTAGTGTTATATGTTGTCATCTATAGGGGCTTCCCCTCAATGATGGGCATGAGTATCAAAGAACGTCCAAATCTTGTATAATAGGACTATAGTATAAAGGAGGATAATAAACAGTAATTCCAGGACTGAAGGCTCAGCCTCTCTCGGTGGTTTCTGCCCCTGTAGTGTCCTGTGACTACATATATAAAAAATATGACTAATAATGTGGCTAAAAGACATCACAGTGACTATGGAGGAAGAGGACGGACATGACGGGGGGTTACTGGGTGTAAATAGAAAATAAGATCTTATTACCTTCTCTGCTGCCACTTCCAACAACGTCTCCTTTATACTTGGTACCGCATGGAACTTTTTCTTTCTGTAGTGACATCACTTCCTGTCTGTACAAAACATCACTTTCTATCATCCATAGAGACTTCCTGTCTGTGAAGAAGTGAGATCGCCACCTTGGGGAGCTCAGAGGAACTGCAGCCCAGAGAAACCTCTAATGCCCCGTACACACGAGCAAAAAATTCTGCCAGCAAAAGTACGATGTGAGCTTTTGGTCGGAATTTCCGACCGTGAGTACGCTCCATCAGACTTTTGCTGGCCAGCAAAAGATTGAGAGCAGGTTCTCTATTTTTCCGACGGAAAAAGTTCAGATCGGAAATTCCGACGCATGCTCGGAAACAATTCGACGCATACTCGGAAGCATTGAACTTCATTTTCTCGGCTCGTCGTAGTGTTGTACGTCACCGTGTTCTTGACGGTTGAAAGTTCAGCGAACTTTTGTGTGACTGTGTGTATGCAATGCCAAGCTTGAAGGAATTCCGTCGGAAAAACCATCCAAGATTCTGACGGAAATTCCGCTCGGGTGTACGCAGCATTATAGTGTAAACATGGCCTTGTACTGTGTGTGTATGTACTGTATATCCTTAAAGATGGGTCATGAGGAGGAGACGAGAGAGCTTGACAGTAGGAGGTCTTGAGAAGAGCGGAGAGGATGGTTTGGGATATGTTTGGAGTATATCCTTATAGATGGGGTCATCTCCACTCCCACCAAGAACACACTGATTAGCTGCACACCAGGAGAACACACTGAATAGACTTCTTGAAGACTCTGCAGCCGGCAATATATGTGAATGTTGGACGAATTGTTCCTGATGATCTTCTGCTGTTTATATTGAGATATTTATCTAAAGTCCAGTGTGAGTCCTTCATAATTTATTTGATGTTCTCCTTTTATGTTGCCTTTGGAGGATTTTGGCTGTTTAAGGCTAATACAGCCTTTCTCAACCTTTTCAACCTTGAGGAACTCTTAAAATAACTTTCCAGGTCTCAGGGAACCCCTCTCAATAATATATAATATAAGGCCACAGCTCACAGTACATAAGGGTGATGGTCACTGGGAAGAACATCCTTACATCGGTGGTCACTGGGATAAACGCCCTTACATTGGTGGTCCCTGGGATAAACGCCCTTACATTGGTGGTCACTGGGCTGAATGTCCCTGACATTAGAGATCAGTGGGAAGAATGCCCCCTTTACAGATAACTGAGAAGACTATTGTTGTCAGCGATTTCTTGTAGTAATGCACCAAAAAAAATTTTTTTATTGGTGATTACGAGTACTGATACTTTCGGTCAAGTACTCGCCGATGCCGAGTGCCGACACTTTGCGGTGTGATTTGCGTCCATACAAAATTAATGGAAATCGCTCTGCAACAAATTGCATGCAGTCTGAACAGGAATGCGGTGAGATTCCTTTCAGAAACACATGCTGTTTCCCCACTGCTCCTGTCTGAACACATAGGCTTATCATAGTGATTTCAGCCTGGGTTCACAAAGGAGCAGTGCAGAAATCCGCATGCTCTTCGGACAGGAATTGCACCACATTCCTGTTCGAATTGCACCGCATTCCTGTTCAAATTGCATGTGATTCTTTGCAGAATCATTGTTCATTTTGTATGGATGTAAATCTCACAACAAAGTATCGATATCGGGAGCATTTTCATAAGTACTCGATACTGGTATCAGTGCATCCCTAGTTTCTTGTCTAACAGGCAGAAATAACCCATTGCTGAAGGAACCCCTAGCAATCTCTGGAGGAACCCTAAGATTCCCTAAGATTCAGAGGCTTATGTATAGGGGTCACCATTGCTGCCTGGCCCCTATGCTCCAGGGGGCCTGTGTGGCCCCCTTGATTAACTGGATAGGGGGGTGGTGGCATATAGAGGAGCCGATCCCTCCATGTATCTGCTGAATGCTCGCTTCTTCTCCTCTCCGTCCCGCAGGCTTTCAGTGGCTACAGGAGAGAAATGGAAGCCATTGGTTCCTCTACCTGCCTCTCCTGACACCTTCCTATCACTGTTCTGCTGCCCCAGGGCCCTGTTCGTCTCTCATTAGTCACCAATGTAAGAGACCACTACATTGACCACTAAAATAAGGTGATTCTTCTCCCATTGGTCACCAATGTAAGGGATTACTACACTACCTGATGTTATAAGGGGTCCTTCTCCAATTGGTCCCCAATGTAAGGGACCGCTACACTGACCACTGATATAAAGGGGATTTTTCTACCATTGGTCACCAATGTAAGAGACCACTAATATAAGGGGATACTTCTCTCATTGGTCACCAATGTAAGAGACCACTACACTGACCACTAAAATAAGGTGATTCTTCTCCCATTGGTCACCAATGTAAGGGATTACTACACTACCTGATGTTATAAGGGGTCCTTCTCCATTGGTCACCAATGTAAGAGGTCACCAATGTAAGAGACCACTAATATAAGGGGATACTTCTCTCATTGGTCACCAATGTAAGAGACCACTAATATAAGGGGATACTTCTCTCATTGGTCACCAATGTAAGAGACCACTAATATAAGGGGATACTTCTCTCATTGGTCACCAATTTAAGAGACCACTATACTGACCACTGATATAAGGGGATCCTTCTCTTATTGGTCACCAATGTAAGAGACAACTACTCTGACCACTAATATAAGGGGATCCTTCTCTTATTGGTCACCAATGTAAGAGACCACTACTCTGACCACTAGGGATAAGCTCTGGGTTCAGTTTTTAGGGATAAATTGATAGCTCAAACCAAACTTTAGCTGTGCCACCCTCCTGTTTGCAGGATCCGAGCATCAGACAAAAAAGCTATATTTCTACCACTTCTATATATAAAAGGTTCTAGCTGTCACTAGTTTCTAATGAAGCAGCGGGTGCTTGCCCAGGGACCACTCATGTTACCAGGAATGTCTGCCACACAAGCAACAGGGAGAAGATAGTATTGAAATCAATGCCCAAATATGGTCACTGAACATATATAGGTAATGATGTCACCACTATCCCATCTCTTCCTTTTGTAGCGGATGACAGCTCAGGGAGCCCAATTTTCAGCTAGTGGTACCTTTGGATACTATGTACCCTATAATTATTTATGTAGGGGGGGGCAGTAGCGGGGGGCCTCCTCATTATTAAAGGTGGCTTCCAGGTTCCAAAAGGACCCCTGCCCTCAGAACCCCACAATCATCTTCCAGCTTTGTGGAAAAGAAGCCCTTGTACTCAACATGTTGTGCAGAAAGGCACCAAGGTGGATCCAATAAAGAGGGCACATGCATGTGGTCCCTTCCTCCTGAACCATACCAGGCAACATGCCTTCAACATGTGGGGTGCCCCTGAGTGAGGCACCTTATCCCCATGTTGATGAAAAAATGGTGAAAAAGTAGAAAGTGAACACAGATGTTGGGTAACATTTGTATTAGAGCTCCCCCTAGCTGCAGCCTGGTAATAATATTGATAGGAGATCTATATATCTAGCTGCTATGTAGCACTTACCCCAGAAGGGGCCACTGGATTTCCTATTCAGTGCAGAGGCACATCAGCCCAGAAATCAGTCTAGGGGATGTCTTTTTGAGGTTTATTGCTGTAGAACTTGAACAGAACGAGTATCCCACTTACAAGGGACAAAAAGGGGGAGATCAACAGCTTAAGGATTTACATGTTACATTCCATATGAAGAAAGAATTAAACAAGTGCTCAACAAAACACAGTGTCCGTGGATGAAGCATCATCCCTGCAAGAATGACCCTCCATCTCTATATCAGACCTGTGAAACAAGCCCTGCACTCTCACTAAAGATGCATGTCAATAAACTAATTCTACACAAACAATGATCTTGCCCCGTAGTTAATCTTCCAAGTCTCTGGAATGAAGCAAAGAAAGATACCTACTATCTAACTAACCCCAACTACACTCTAATATACTTTGCATTCTGACAAATAGCAATAGTTCCCTAACCAGGAAGTTAAGACATGGAGTCTCTATGTACATGCGTTTTTGTCCTTCGGACTTTGAGTTTTGTGAAACTTATGCCGCGTACACACGAAGGGACTTTTCCCGGCGGACCTAAGTCCAGCGGACAATCCGCTGGACTTTCCAGCTGGGTCCGCTGGACTAAAAAGCGAACGGACTTGACCACACACGATCACGCAAAAAGTCCGACGGTTCACACGATGACGTACAGCACGTACGACGGGACTAGAAAACGAAAAATACTAGAAAAATACTTGCTACTGAGCATGCGTCCTTTTTGGTCCGCCGGACCATACTACACACGGCCGGATTGTCCGCTGGACTGCTAAGTCCAGCGGATAAATTTAAAACAAAACTTAAAACTTTAGTCCGCCGTACTTTGGCCAAAAAAAGTCCGCGGCGCCCACACACGAGGGGATTATCCGCTCGACTTCGGTCCAGCGGATAATCCCGCGGGATAGTCCCTTCGTGTGTACGCGGCATCAGAGTCCAAAGGACCCAAAGTTCAGCAAACTGAAGTAATCAAAAAGCATAAAAATTTCCAGCAACTGTAAGCAAAGGTACAAATGTTCAGCCTGACAGTGGATAAGTGAGGGGGACACTCCTCCTCTAAATCCAAGTGATAGCACCATGCGACTCATCCTTAACATCACACACATAGGTTGGACTTGATGGACCTGTGTCTTTTTTCAACCTCACCTACTATATAACTATGTAACTGTAAGCCAAGTTGCCCCTGCCGTGGGCAACAGTTCAGTCTTCTTCCTTTTCAGGATGACCAGCTTGCTGTGGGGGTGGCTACTGTCAAAGGTGTTATACCCACCTTCATGTGTAAAATTCGGGGTCAGGTACTTGCACCATGCATCCGTCAGAACCTCGAATATTAATTGCCCTCATCTGGGCTCTCTGGACAGCCTTCTAGATAACCCCCCTGTCCTTATAAATAAATATACGCAGGCTCCAGCTACTTCTTTTGGTTTACTCCTTTGGTCTCCATGACTATGCTCTTCGCCGGCTCTCATCCTAGCTATCTCACCGCACCTTCAGTGTCACTTGCAATTCTACTTCCTCCACTCCTCTTCCTTTCTAGATCGGGGTCCCCTAAGGTTCTGTTCTTGGACCTCTCCTATTTTCAATCTACACCTCCTCCCTGGATCAGCTGATAGCCTCCCATGGCTTTCAATATCATTTTATTTTTTCAAATATTCTATTTAACCAAAAGAAAGCAAGACAACATACATAGTGAGTCATACACCACAATACAATAAAACATGTGAAGGGAACAGCCAATGATGGAGATAGAAAAATCGTCATAAAACTCTCCGTTCCCTTCCCGAGAACCCTATATGGTACAAGTCTGACAACGAAGAAAAAAAAAAAAAAAAAAAAACACAAAACAACTGCCTAAGCTTATTTATTGTTTTTAAAAATAAAGAGGAAAGTAGAAGAACAAGCCAGGAGGACAAGAAACAAGAGACGCAAAAAAGAAAGATGTTTGGGGAGGGATTCCGTAGCTTAAAAGGTCAAAAAGAGCTTTCCCCTCTTCAGAGAAGACAAACATGTTTCACACTGTCCAGATTTTGGAATACTGTTCAAGTTTGTTGTGCTGCAAGGTCGAGATCCTCCATTTTACTTGGGTATTCAACCCTGCTAAGCCAAAAGCCAACTGTCGGTGGCTGTGAGTTCTTCCAAGTGAGAGGAATACAGGACTTGGCTTCATTGAGGAGATGATGAATAGATCTTTTGTATATTTTAGCTGGAATGTTTGAAACATGTAAAAGAAAGAAGTCCAGGTCTTCCCGAACCTCATAATCTACATTTTTTTAACACTCTTCCGGACCACTCTCCAGAATTGATTGAGTTTGGGGCAGGACCAGAAGATGTTTAGCAGTGTTCCCCATTCGTCCAGACACCTCCAGCCAGAGGCGGCTCTCGAATTAGGCAAATTAGGCGGTAACCTCAGGCCTCGCAGTCACAGGGGCCTCGCACGGCTGGTTAGTTTACCTAATTAGAGAGCCACCTCTTCCAGCAGCAGAGATCTCTGCCATCAAACAGTCCCGAGTCCCCTCACTCTGCTACAGGGAGAGATACAAACGGCGAGTGAGACGTGTGATCGAAGCTCACGTACAGCTCCGGATCACAGACAGGGTCAGGGAGAGCTGCTCAGCAGAGCCTGCTCTGACAGATCTCCCCATGCTGCCCCGCACAGCTAGACAGGAGAGGAGAGAGAGCTTCTGCTCCTCCTCCTTCCACCCTCTCCTCCAGTGTCTGCCCCGAAGATTCAAGCTGAAACCCAGCTGAGCAAACAGAAAAGGAAAAGTGGAGTCTGATCCATCCAGTCCCTCCTGCCTCCCAGTGAGTACACTGATGTAGGGGATGATCTTCCTTCCCTTCTTCCTCCATCCCCCTTGCTTTCTCTTTCCTTCCTTCCTTTCTTTCCTTCATTCCTTTCATCCTTCCTCTTTCTTTCCTTCCATCCATCCTTTTTCTTTCCTTCCTCTTCTTTCTTTCCTTCCTTCCTTTTTCCTTCATTCCATCCTTTCTTTCTCTCTTTCCTTCGTTCTCCATCCCCCTCTCTTTCTTTCTCTCCTTCCATCTTTTCTTTCCTTCCTCTTTCTTTCCTTCATTCCTTCCTTCTCTTTCCTTACTTCTTTCTCCATCCCCTCTCTCTTTCATTCTTACTTTCCTTCCATTAATTTTTCTCTTTCTTTCCATTCTCTTTCTTTCCTTCCATATTTCCTTCTCTTCCCTTTCCATCATCTCTTTCTTTCCATCTTTCCTTTCCATTATTTTTTTCTTTCTTTCCTTCCATATTTTCTCTCTTTCCTTCCATCTTTCCATCTTTCTTTCCATTCTTTTTCTTTCTTTGTCTTTCCTTCTTTCTTTCCATTATTTTTCTTTTTCCTTCCTTCCATATTTTCTCTTTTAGCTTTCTTTCCTTCCATTCCATCTTTATTTCCTTCTTTCTTTCCATTCTTTTTCTCTTTCTTTCCATCTTTCCTTTTTCCTCCCATCTTTCTTTACTTCCATCTTTCTTGTCTTTCTTTCCTTCCTTCCCTTCTTTCTCATTCCTTCTTTCTTTTCTCTTTCCTTTCTTTCCTTCTCCATCCCCCGCTCTCTTTCCATCTCTTATTTCTTTCTTTTTATCTCTCTTTCCTTCCATTCTCTCTCTCTCTCTCTCTCTCTCTTTCCATCTTTTCTTTCTCCACCATCCCCCTTTATGTCTCTCTTTGTGACAGCCTGCCAGAATAGGTAGGATCTGTGAGAGCAGCTTCCCTGCACAGCTCTGCTTGAGAAAAATATATCTTTATTATTCTTTTCTATTATATTCTCCTTACTGCCCCCTGTACTGTCCACTCCCCTATACTGTACCCTTCTAATACAGTTAATTTTCATCTCTTGAATTATTTTTCCCATTATGGGAGTGAGTGGGGCCTCATGTCTAAGTTTTGCCTAAGGCCTCACAAAGTCTAGAGCCGCCTCTGCCTCCAGCAGCTATCTGTGGGATCTGGGAGGAACTTCAATCTCATTTCTATGCTGACGACACCCACATCTATCTCTCCACCCCTCAACTCACTCCATCAGTCTCCTCACACATCACTAATTTACTAACAGACATACGAGTCTGGATGTCACACCACTTCCTCAAAAACTCAACTTGTTCAAAACAGAGCTCATATTTCCTTCTCCACGTGCCTCTTCTCCTGACTTCTGTCAAGAGCAATAGCACAACCATCCACCCATGCCTGCATGCCAGGGTGCTAGGTGTTATCCTGGACTCTGAACTCTCCCATGTCCAATCACTGTCCAAAGCTTGCCGCCTCAACCTCCGCAACATGTCCAAAATACATCCCCTACTAACCAATTAAACAACAAAACTCCCGATTCACTCCCTGGTTATCTCTTGCCTCGACTACTGCAATTCCCTCCTCATTGACTTACCTCTAAATAGGCAAACTGCTCAGCGTCTGCTATCCCTCTCTGCCAATCCTTCCATTGGCTTCCTCTCACCAAACTATTAAATTAAATTAAAAGTACTAACAATAACTTACAAAGTCATCCACAACTCAGCTCCCAGATACATCACTAACTCTCAAAATTACCAAACCAAACCATTCTCTTTGTTCCTCCCAAGACTGCCTGCTCTCTAGCTCCCTCGTCACCTCCCCCCCATACTTCCCTCCAGGACTTCACCCGAGCCTCTCCTATCCTTTGGAATTCCCTACCCCAAGCTTTCCGACTAACTTCAACTCTATTCACTTTTAGGCAATCCCTTAAAACTTTCTCTTCAGAGAAGCCCATCTGGCCTCCACCTAACAACTATACTTTTATTTTCTTCATCCGCTCATCCCCCACAGTTATTACCTTTTGTATCACTTGACCCTCCCTCTAATGCCCCGTACACACGGTCGGAAAATTCCAACCACAAAATCCGTCGGATTTTTTCCGACGGATTTTGTCCGACACTGGTGTTGCATACACACGGTCGGACAAAGTTGTCCGATCATCCTGAACGTGGTGACGTTCGTTGCGTACGACGGGACTACGTAGAGGCTAGTAGCCAATAGCTTTGGTCTTGTAATGTGATCTGAGCATGCGTGGCACTTTGTCCGTCGGAATTCGCTACACACGATCGGAAAAAGTCCGATAGGACTTTGTTGTCGGAAAATTTGAGAGCAGGAGATAAAACTTTGTCCGTCGGAAAATCAGACGGAAAAAGTCCAATGGAGCCCACACACGGTCAGAATTTCCGACAACATTGTCCGATAGGACATTTTCCGTCGGAAAATCCGACCGTGTGTATGGGGCATTTGACTGTAAGCTCTAATGAGCAGGGCACTCTGATTCCTCCTGTATTGTAAACTGTACTGTCTGCCCTATTGTTGTAAAGCGCTGCACAAACTGTTGGCGCTATACAAATCCTGTATAATAATAATGTCACTAAAACATATTTGGGCAATGATGTCACCACTATTCCATCTCTTCCTTTGTTTATCTGATGATAGCTCAGGGAGTGGTACCTTTGGGTACTATGTACCCTATACTTATTTATGCAGGCACAGTCTGGGGGCTTCATTATTAAAAAAAGGAGGCTTCTAATAAGACCCCCCACCCTCAGAACCCCACAACCACCTGCCAGCTTTGTGCTTTTGTATGTTCTTGTACTCATTAACATTGGGACAAGGCATTTTGCAAAGGGGATCCATCCTGGAAAAGCACCAGGGTGGACGAGCATGTGGTCCCTTCCACCTGAACCATATCAGTCAACATTCGGATTGCCCCCAAGCAAACCACCTTGTCCCATGTTGATGAGAAAATGGTGAAAAATTAGCAAGTAAACACATGTTAAGATTCAATTTGTGTATAATAAACACCTTAAAAATTACTACAATTTTATTCTCCAGAGCCTCTGCTGTCAGAAAAAAGGTTTTTTTTTTTTTTTTTTTTAGGGGATAATGCATCTTCAAGTCCAAAATGTGCATTAACACACGTGTGAAAAAAGTTGCAAAAACAGCTCTGGCAGTGAGAGAGTTAGTGTGAACTAGATGGCATCACTCTCCTGCAGTCACACTGTAAACATTAGAGCGCCTCCTAGCTGCAGCCTGGTAATAATATTGCTAGAAGATCTATCTATTTATCTGCTATGTAGCACTGACCCCTGGAGTGGCCACTGGATTTCCTATTCAGTGCGGAGGCATGCCATGCACACAGCAAACAGTTCACTCACACCGGCTCAGAAAACAGTCTAGGTTATGTCTTTTTGAAGTTTATTGATGTAGAACGTAAACAGAATAGGTATCACACTTACAAGGGACAAAATGGGGGGAAATCAACAGCTTAATAGTAATTACACATTACATTCCATATCAATAAAAGGAGTTAAACAAGTGCTCAACAAAAAACAAACAGTGTCAGTGGATGAAGCATTATCCCTGCAAGGATGACCCTCCATCTCTATATCAGTAAATCCTACTTTAAGTGGTTGTATACCCCTGTAGGTGATTTTTACCTACAGGTAAGCCTATAATACGGCTTACTTGTAGGTGAAATGAATATCTCTTAAACCTGGATTTTTTTTTTTTAATGGGTGTATACAACCGCTTTAACTAGTACCATAAGACCCGTGAAACAAGCCCTGCACTCTCACTATAGATGCACGTCAATAAAGTCATTCTACACAAACAATGATCTTGCTCCATAGTCAATCTTCCAAGTCTCTGGAATGAAGCAAAGAGAGATACATCCTATCTAACTAACCCCAACTAAACACTAATATACTTTGCATTCTGCCTAACAGCAATAATTCCCTAACCAGGGAATTATCCAGGTCACAACAATAATGACATGGAGTCTCCTTGTACATACAAGTTATAGTTTTGTGAGACTCAAAGTCAAAAAAGAAAAAAAAAAATATGTTCTGCATCTGTCGAAAAAGGTACAAAATGTTCAGCCCGGCTGGATAGCTGAGGGAGATACTCCTCATCTAAATCCAAATGATAGCACCATGTGGCTCATTCTTAACTGGAAGCCAAGTTGCCCCCTGCCTTAGTCAACAGTTCAGTCTCTTCCTTTTTCATGATGACCAGCTTGCTGTGGGGGTGGCTATCAGCAAAGGTGTTATACCCAACTTTCTTAAATTTGGGGTCAGGTACTTAAACCACAATATTAATTGCCCTCATTTGGGCTCTCTGGCTAGCCATCTGCATAACCACCTCCTATCTTGTAAATAAATCTCCCCAGGCCCCACCTACTCTTAAAGTGTCTAGAAATCTTTGCCAGAATTTGGTGGAGCTAGAATTTCTGTAGGGCTTGAGAACACTAAAAAGTTCAAGATTTCCTTGTTACACCAGCCCTGATGCTTTTCCTCAATCTTGTCCATCATCTCCACTGGCATGTAGAGGGTAGTCGTATGCTCCTCTAAGGCTACCCATTTTGCATCTTACCTGAAGAGCTTTAGTAGCTTTGTCTTGTCCACATTTCCCAGAGGAACTCAGAAAGCCTCATCCTCGGTGAAGGCCCATGCAAGAGTGTGGGTTGGGAATGCTTTTCAGCCTCCTCAGTAGACTTGCTCTAGATGCAGCCCCTCCGCACCAAGTACTGGTGGGTTGTCTGCTCTGTCCTGCATCCTCAAGGTCATTACCTAAGGTAGGCCCTGTAGCTTTAACCTCCTTGTACCCCCCCCCCCCCCCAGGACCACTCTGTCTGGGACTCCTTGAACAAATCCCAGTCACATCATCACCACTAACTTCCTTGATGAACTTTGGGGACCCAGGGTCTGACTCCTCCTCCCCAGCAGGCCCCTTGACATTTTCTGGCTGCTCTTCTGTACAGGCCACTAGGACCACCACTGTTGCTGGCTTCTCCATTGTATGCTCCACCTTGTTTGATGCGGAAGCCTCCAGCTTCCATCTGATGGCTCCTGTCCCATGGCTGCAAGTATAGCTGTCAGAAATCAGACCCGGCCTTGAGGTACAAGCAGCTCTTCTGCTGCACAGTGCTAAGAGGTGCTCACTGGACCATAGTGCATTCCAGCCAGCTGAAATTGCTGCAACTTCCATGCAGGAACCGGTACGCCAGTGTACCGCATAAGTAGTAGGTGACAAGGTTCTTGGCAGCAAATCCCCTAGAGGTTTACTACAGTGTCCACAGCAAAACCAAGCTCTCACCAGTACCGTTGGTCTTTTACAACTGTCACATACTAAAGCACAGCTGCTCAGCTCCATCCACATTCCCCAGAGCGAAGCAGCCTCTGTGGTCAAGCCACAATCCTGTGTCCACCATCAGCTCCCCATTTTATTTTGCTACTGCCAACACGGTGCAACACTTCATCCATGTCTTTGGTGATCTCTGATCTTCTTATGAACTCTTATGAACTGTTACTCTTTCATGGTGAAGATCAGCCATGGAGTATATCTGAGGTGTATATCAGGGTGTGCTTCTTCCCCACATGAGAGCTGTGATGTCCAGCAACATTCATATAGAAGACCCTCAAGGCACTTATACACCTTGAGGGTTGTGTGGGATCCCTGATGTACAGGAAGAAAGGACTTTGGTAAGGAACATTTCCCTTACACACAGCTGGAAAGTGGCTTCTTCCTCGTGTGAGATCGCCGATGTTTGGAAAGATGGGACTTCTGTGAAAAACATTTCTTGCACTCAGGACAGGGATAAGGCTTTTCCCCCGTGTGAGATCTCTGATGTGAGACAAGTGTTGATTGGTGTGCAAAACATTTCCCGCACTCAGAACAGGAATACGGCTTCTCACCTGTGTGTGATCTCTGGTGACTACGAAGTTGCCACTTTTCTGTAAAACATTTTCTGCACTCAGGACAGGAGTAGGGCTTTTCCCCCGTGTGAGATTTCTTATGTCTGGAAAGATGGCATATCTGTGAAAAACATTTCCCGCACTCAGGACAGGAATACGGCTTTTCCTTTGTGTGAGATCTCTGATGTATGACAAGGTCTGGTTTTCGTATAAAACATTTACCACACTCAGAACAGGGATACAGATTCTCACCTGTGTGCAATTTCTGATGTTTATGAAAATAGGACATTTCTGAAAAACATTTTCCGCACTCAAGACAGGAATACGGCTTTTCCCCATTGTGAGATCTCTGATGTCTGTAAAGATTGGACTTCTGTGAAAAACATTTCCCACACTCAGGACAGGAATGCGGCTTTTCATTTGTGTGCAACATCTGATGCGAGACCAGAACTGATTTTAGTGCAAAACATTTTCCACACTCAGAACAGGAATACGGCTTCTCACCTGTGTGGGATCTCTGATGAATATGAAGATTGGACTTCTGTGTATAACATTTGCCACACTCATTACAGGAAAAAAGTTTCTCAGCTGTGTGCAATCTCCGATGATGATTAAGACCAGAGTTATCTGAAAAACATTTTCCACACTCAGGACAAGGAAATGGCTTCTCTCCCGTGTGAGACCTCAGATGTCTGACAAGTTCAAATTTGTGTACAAAAGATTTCCCACACTCAGAACAGGAATACGGCTTCTCACCTGTGTGTGATCTCTGATGATTATGGAAGTTAGACTTCCTTGTAAAACATTTCCCGCACTCATTACAGGAATAAGGTTTCTCATCTGTGTGTAATTTCCGATGATGATTAAGACTGGACTTATCTGAAAAACATTTCCCACACTCAGGACAGGAAAATGGCTTCTCCCCTGTGTGAGTTCTCAGATGTGCGACAAGTGAAAACTTTTGTACAAAAGATTTCCTGCACTCAGAACAGGAATACGGCTTCTCCCCCATGTGAGACTTCTGATGTGCGACAAGATCGGATTTATTTACAAAACATTTCCTGCACTCGGGGCAGGAAAATGGCTTCTCCTCTATATGAGTTCTCTGATGTCTGTAAAGATGGGACTTGTGTGAAAAACATTTCCCGCACTCCAGGCAGGAATACGGCTTCTCCCCTGTGTGAGATCTCTCATGCAAATTAAGTTGGGATTTAAATTGGAATCCCCTTCCGCACTCAGTACAGGGAAACCTTTTAGCTTTTGGAAGGACGGCACCGTCCCTCACAGTCTGAGGTTCCTCAGGATAAGAGGAATACGATGGTCCATCTACACTGTGTGGTGCCGGATGGACATTTGAGGTAGTCGGGTTTTCTCCTGGACTATACTGTGTGATGTCCTCATCTTCTACTTTACAGTCTGGAGACAAATTGAGACAATCCTCTGAGGTTTTCCTCATCTCCCGTCCATCTACTAAAAGAGAAATAAAAAGATTATTACTACTGAGAAATTAGAAACTGCTCTGCGGAAAGTGATTATGTTGCTAACCCTGACTCTCTCTCTCTCACACACACACACACACACACACACGAGAGTGTTGCCTTATGCGTTTATGTGAAATTTCCATTAATATCTGTGAAATATTGGAATTATGAATATATATCTTTTTGCTTGCAGCTATGAAAGCTGGGCAAAAGCCTTCCTCCAAGTACGTGTTAAGAACAGACAATGCGGGGCCAAGACTTGTATACACAAGCCAGGGGGAGCCAATTTCATTGTTTGTCACCTATTCACTATAAACGACCCCATGCCGGGATTAGGTAATGCAGTATGTCCCACCCCGGAATTAATTCTTAACCTCCCAGCTACATTCTCTTGCTCAGAATAATCATTAAGAGTTGCATTAAAGGGGGGTGGCTTAGACTAAGTAACCAATCAGAATTCACGCTAAGCCAGCCAATGAGAGATCAGCCTGGTTTTCGATACTCTCAGAGGAAAGGGGAGGCAACGCTCTCTTTTCGGGGAACCAGCAAGCAGAATGGAACTAAGGTAACTTCTAGCCAGCAGGGGAAGCCATGCCCTGCTATTTGTAACTAAACATGCCTGTAGACCACGGTCTGAAGGAATATAATCTAAATTCCTTTATGTATATATTTTATTCCAACCTAGCATTTTATGCCCTGATGTGCTAGAGATTTGTGTATTAGCTAGACTTTTAACTACCTGTAATAAATGTTATTATATTTAAAAGCCTTTCCTCCTGGTCAATATAACTCTCATTTAATCCATATCATATTTTGTGATTAATAAATCAGAAATAGAGATTTTAGAGGTCAACAAGAGGCATGGCTGTATACAATGCAGAGAGTATGAGCTCCGGTTATTGGACCTTACTAAAAAAGAAGATTCTTTATGCTACCCAAAAAATAAAAACTTTTGCACATAGTAACAAAGCTGGCCTGTACTTGCTTACTTAGCTAGGCCTGAATCCGTCCCAACTTCTATTCTCCCTATCCAATTATCTACTGGGCGGATTGGCACTGCCCCCTCACAAGGTTCTGGATGCTTTCCTGTCTTTATACGGACCTTTATGCTACCGCGGTTCAATACTCCGATAAACAATTATATGAGTATTTGGCTCAGGTATCCCTCCCTTCTTGTAGAAGTGGGGAATTGGATGCACCTCTTTCCAATGAGGAGATTGTCCTTGCCATGTCGCAACTACCTGCTCACAAAGGCCTCCAGGCCTCGATGGCTTCCCGGGTGAATGGTGTTCTCCATTTAAACCATTACTGAGTCCCTTTCGTCTTCGTACATTTAATGGAGGCACTGGATGCAGGTGTTCTCCCTCCCTCTACACAGGAAGCGTCGATCGTCCTTTTGAAACCTCACAAAGCTCCTCTTAAATGGGACTCCTAAAAGGCCAATTTCTCTAATTAATGTGGATGTAAACATTCCAGTGTAAGTATTGGCAAAATGGAAAATGGATTGAGTAAGGTGGTTGTGAACTTGGTGAAAGGAGATCAAGGTGGTTTTCTACCTGGTCGTTCCAGTAGAATGAACACCATTTCAAAATTTGCAATACCCCCACGGATGTCATCCTACTCGTGTTATTGTTTCTTTGGACACCTGTAAGGCCTTTGATAGTGTTGTATGGCCCCGTTTCATATACTGCAATTTTATGGCTTTTGTCCCTGTATTATAGCTTGGATAGGTCTCCTCTATACTAACCCTGCAGCCAGAATTAGAGTAAACTCTCATATTACTTGTGACAGACCCAACCAAGACCAACCTCTGTCCTACACCTATCGATGACAGCCATTCCCTGAGGCTCAGAATGAAGATCTGGACTGACTATGTAGGTTCACTCTGCCTGACTAACGCACGTCTAGACCAGGTGGAGGTCTGGGACCTGGTTAGTCTACTTTCGTTGAGGGAGAAATTTGACAGACCCAACCAGGACAGAGGATTTTGGAGGGGACTGCAGGGTAGCCTCTTGCCTACTGACTATGGGCCCTGGCATTTGAGGGAGCTACAAGCATTTAGGAAGCTGTCCTGTTATATAATGCAAAAGGACAATACATTTATCAGTTGAGGAAGCCATAATTGCCTCTGCCAACCTGAAACTCAGCGAAAAAAGAAAAAAAAAAGGCAGAATAATTAGGTCTTCTTTAATAGTGTTGTCAGACAGCCTGTGATCCCTGATTAATCAAAGCATTGTTTAGGTGTAAATTCTTATTGTTAATTGAGTCACCTATTGTTTGCCTGGCTAATTTGTCTAACTTTTGGGGGTCCTTATGATTAGATTAGCCTTCTATCAACTCTACTTTGTTCTCCAACCTTTGTGTGATGTTTCAGGTAAATATTTGGTTTTATTGTTCATGTGGTAACTGACCTACTTTTGAAGTCGTTCCTTTGGTTTCACCTCAACATCTTGTCTGTGTATGGTGCTGGGGTAAACGGGCTGGTAGTAGCTCTGAGAATTGTGCCCCATCGTTGGTGCCACTGGGAGAAATTGTGCCCCATCATTAGGGTTATTGGGTCTCATTGTTGGTGTCACTGGGAGGACCTGTGCCCCATCATTGGTGTCATTGGGCCCCATTGTTGGGATCATTGGGTGGAACTGTGCCCCGTCATTGGTAAAAAATTGTGCCCCATTATTGGTGTTATTGGTAGTAATTTTGCCCCATTTTTGGGGTCATTGGGAAGAATTGTGCCCTTCGTTGGTGTCAGTGGATGAAATAGTGCCCCGAGAGCTGAACAAACCCAAGCAAAGGTCCACATCTGGCTCCCAGGCTGCAGTTTGGAGACCACTACCATAGAGTATAAATTGCAGGGCCTAAGACTACACAATATGCAATATAAACCATATAGTGTAATGGTCAGCACTTGTAATATTGGTATTCAGTAATCCACAGTAGTCAAAATGTTTACTTACCTGAGACAAGTTGCAGAGGTCCCACACCGCTGCCTCCCATCTCCTGAGACTGCACTCAGTGACTTGGATCTGAGACTATACAGACATATCCCTCCACTCATAATCCATATTCCCATCACACACATTCCCGGAATGAGCTCTTAAGGTACTGGGTACTGTAGCGACCGCCAGCTGGATACTGGAGCCTGTACGATTTGTTGATATTCGCCAGCACACCAAGGATCATCAATTTCATCCAAACTGTTTTTTTTTTCCCCCAAGAAAGATCACATTGCAAAATGGTGTAATGCAACGTGTCAGAGCCACGCAGGACCCTTTCGTCAGGCATGTCTGACGAAGGGGTACTGCGTGGCTCTGACACGTTGCATTACACCATTTTATGATGTGATCTTTCTTGAATAAAAATAATTTGGACAAAATTGATGATCCTTGGTGTGCTGGCGAATATTTACATGTTCCTCCACCCGGCACAGCCAGCAAACAACATAGCAAGTGACCCTGGGAGAATTGTTCTGTCAAGAGATCTTGCTAGACCGGGGCATGAGACAGAAGACCCAAGGTGCCTAGGTTGAACAATAAACATGAAGAAAAATCAACATTTCCCTGCTAGCTCAACACCATAATATCCATAAATCCAGTCTAGATACATACATTGTGTCGGCAGCACAGAGAAAGAAGATTATCCAAGAGAAATACAGGAATACAGGACGGGGAACACAGCTCAGGAAAGTGACCAGGGGATTACCAGATGATTTCACCCAGTCCTTGCCCTACTCTGGACCAATCAGTGAGAAGTGTGTAATGTATTTAGTGTTAATGACCCACCTGTGCTGATCTCTGTAGGAGGGTCCTCCTCTATAAATGTCCCCTTTATTCCATCCTCCTCCGTAGACTGCTGATCATCCCTCACATACGTCTCTTCTTCTTCTTCTGCTTTACCCAAAATTCTAGAATCTCTCAGGTTTCCACTCTGAATATATAATATGACATCAATGGTAACAATGCAGATAATGTACAGATCCTAATGATACTATCAGTGATTGTTCCTCATCTACCTGATGATGGTGAGGGATGGTGGGACCTTCCTGTGTGGAATCCCGGGAATACAGAGGACGGGGACATCTCTCTGGTGGGTTCCCATTACTGGATCCATCTGTAGGAAACACACACACTGACTGAATACATTGTTTATATGTGTTTATCAGATGATGGGGGATCTAGGTGGAGCCTCCGTACTGCTCTCTCCTTTACAATAAAGTCTCCTCTTACCCGGTGATGTGAGGGGCGGCTGATTGTCCATCATGACGTCCTTGTAGAGATCCTTGTGTCCTTCTAAATACTCCCACTCCTCCATGGAGAAATAGACAGTGACATCCTGACACCTTATAGGAACCTGACACACACAATGATACAGTCACCATCCAGACACATCCCTTGTCTGTTACTGGATAATGTCCCAGAATTCCCAGCACCGCTCACCTCTCCTGTCAGCAGCTCCATCATCTTCTTGGTGACTTCTAGAATCTTCTCCATGT
This sequence comes from Lithobates sylvaticus, assembly GCA_028564925.1. Classification (NCBI taxonomy): domain Eukaryota; kingdom Metazoa; phylum Chordata; class Amphibia; order Anura; family Ranidae; genus Lithobates; species Lithobates sylvaticus. The sequence goes on from CM053028.1 coordinate 587,490,482, forward strand.
TGTGTCTCTCAGGTTTTAGAGAGTCCCATGGAGGCACTGTGATGGTCATATGATCACCTGACTTCTGAATCGAAAACCTCTGTATTAGAAAACCAATAGGAATATCATGTTTGAATCCTCCTCACCTCTCTGGTCAGGTCTGTGTTTTATTAATAGAGATAAGAGTGATGGCATGTCACCTCCCAGAATCCTCCTCACCTCTCCAGTCAGCAGGTAGATGATCTCCAGGGTGAGGTTTAGTATCTTCTCAGTCATGTGACTTCGGTCCTCCTCCATCCTCATTGATGTGGTCATGTGATCTATGCAGGTTTTCTGTAGACAGAGAATTATCTGGTCTGTATTGGTTGTACAATATTAGGATGGGGATGTAAGGGGTTAACCCTTTCGCTGCCGGAGTTGTTTTTGCAATTTTTTTGCACACATATTTAAAAAAGAATTTTAGGCCTGAAGATTACATAAACCCCCCAAACATTACATCTTTTCTGAAAGCAAATACACTAGAGAATAAAATAGTAGTAGTTCCAAATTTTTATGTCACAGAGATTACCATAAAAATAAATAACATTTCAGTTAAAAACACACTAAAGTGAATATTTTGGAGCACACAAACAACTACCCAAATTAGTGGTAAAATATAAAAAATGAGGTTGCACCACTTAAATAGCTACCCAAAATGTCAAACCTCTAATTTGTGACAAACTTCAGTACCCTATATTTTGGTTTGTCCTGGGGGTGGGTCTGTGCTGATGGTAGGGGGGGGTGGTTTGTCCTAGGGGGGTCTATGCTGATGGTAGGTGTAGTGATCTAATCTTATAGTCGTTCCTCGTAGATGGAATATAGTTATTAATAAAAGTATTGTCTCCGCAGCAAAACCTGATTCTCCCAGAGAGAGACAATTTTATTGACTTCCAAACAGAACAGTCTTACAGATGACAAAAATCCAACAGAGTTCATATCACGACAGTGCTAGTAATATTTAGAGCCCCATGGAACCATGTGACTCTTGGGTGCCTTCGTAAGAACACACACTTCTAAACAGATTGAACGTCCTGTTATATCCCCCACACACACTGAATGTCTGAGCAATTTGATTGGGCGTTTCCATTAAATGCTTTGATCTGCCCCGGTCTTTCAGAGTGACCGGAGACAACCCCACGCTGTGAATAGTTGTAATTATAAAGCTGCCCCAATTTACATTCTTGCATATTCCCCTTTGATATGTGTGAATACTGATTAGATTAAGATAATCATTATCTGTTCCAGTAAGTCTGGTCTGGCCATTTATCCTTCGACCAACAAACCCTCTTTCAATATGCGCAACCAGACTAACAGCTACCAAAGCGGCCTGCCTAGAATAAACTTGTCTTTAGAATGCCTAAATAAAAACACTACATATAATAAATATATATATATATATAATATATATATATGTATACATATATATATATTAGATATAATATACTACAGTAGGGGGGGGGGTTGTCCTGGGGGTCTGTATTGATAGATACCCCAATCTGTGAGGCTGAGCTGTATACCCCGATCTGTGAGGTTGAGCTGTAAACTCCTGACACTATAGGTGGAAGCAAGAAGTGGGAGGGGTCAAAAAGGAAGGGCAGGGTCTGGCGCCCCCCCCCCCCCCCCCCCCCCCCCCCATCCTAAAACCTCACCAGCCGCCTTTGCTATAATACTTACCTGAGGTCCATCTCTGTCCAGTGATGTCCACAAGTGTCTCAGCCGTCTGAGATTCTCCCTCTTTATTATCTGAGACACAGCAGCGACGCAGTTGGCTTCCGCCAATGAAAGTCAGCTAGCCAATCAGGAGAGAGAGGGGGCGGGGGTGAGGCTCCGTGTCTGAATGGACACAGGGAGCTGTGACTTGGCTCGGGAGCCCCCATAGCAAGCTGCTTGCTATGGGGGCACTCACAAGGTTCTGAGAAGCAAGGAGCACAGAAGAGGGACTGAGAACAGGAGGATCAGGGCTGCTCTGTGCAAATCCACTGCAACAGAGTAGGTAAGTATAACATGTTTATTATTTTTATAGGGAAAAAAAAATAAAAACGTTACAATCACTTTAAGTTAGCCGGGAACACGGAGAGGCTGACCTAGAAGTCATAGACATTAGTTTCCGGGTCACAGCAAGAAGGGGAGGAGAGCAGATGTGTGTCCGCCCTCCTCCCTCACCCACAATGTTGGTCCTGGGCCTGCAGATGGGCACACAGAGCCCAGAATACATGGCGGGGCACTGGAACCGGAGGGTGTGTGAGCCACAAGGCAGCAGCCAAATGGTTTCAACTGACACAGGAGTCTGTCTGTCAACATCACACACAAAACCAGTGGCTGCAGCCAACAGATTGTGTGCTATACCCCCCCGCTGTCAGGTCCGTACGATGTACAGACTTGGATAAAGAGGGTTAATAGTTGGGCTGCCCCCAGTAAGAATTGGCACATGTGTAGGGAGCGGCTTCCCTCTAGTGTTTGTGTAGCACTAACCCCCGAAGGAGCTGCTGATATTTGATTGGGCTTACCGTTACCTCACCGTTCCACCGCGTCCGTCATAGAGGTCCCATATAATAGTTGCTCACAGATATCGTCTCCAAACACTAATGCGGCGTACACACGGTCGGAATTTCCGATGGAAACAGTCCGATGGGAGCTTTTCATCGGATTTTCCGACCGTGTGTATGCCCAACGGTCTTTTTCTGTCGGAATTTCCGACGGACTTTGAATTAAGAACCTGTTCTCAATTTTTCCGAAGGAAAACCTTTCTATCGGATTTTCCGATCGTGTGTATGCAATTCCGACACGCAAAATTCCGACGCATGCTCGGAAACAATTTGACGCATGCTCGGAAGCATTAAACTTCCCTTTTATAGTGCTGTCGAAGGTGTTTTATGCGGCTGTGTTATTGACTGTCGGAATTTGGTGTGATCGTGTGTAGGCAACACAGCTTGAGCGGAATTCCGTCGTTTTTTTCCGACGAGAATTCCGATCGTGTGTACGCGGCATTAGTCTCTTTTTCCAATGCTTTTATTGACAGAAAAAAAGTCAGATAGAGGGTTAAGGGAGATTCAGGTACCTTGTATTGCGAGTCACGGGTACTTCTCTGATCCAGAGGACAAACAACTTCCACAAACTGGATCCAGCAACCACCGGATAGGCCTCTCTCAGTTTCCTAGCAGCCGGTGCGATGCTCGGTCATAGTCTCTGCCACAGACTTGAAGAATATAGCAGAATCGTTGCACAATCTTCTGCCACAGGATTGTGTAACCAACAACTTTTGAAAAGTCACACAGTACCAGTTTCTTTCAGCCAAGCCGGCGATACTGTGTGGTAGATGACCCGGGATGCGTCCTCCAATTGAGTCTCCAGGCGCTTCTTGAGATACCAGCCTTGTTGCTCGGTCCTCTCTCAGAAAAGTCCTCCCCTGGTTTCTCCAATTGCTTGGCTTCTCCCCACAGGCAAGACAGCACAGGACCACCCGTGGATCAGTAGGCCCCAGAACTTCTGGGCCTACCTTCAGTAACGAAGCCTCGGGCCAGCCGGCCCCGAGACAGTTGAGTGGCGACGGTACACCTTAGGCCAGGAGGGCCATTAGGTCAGGGAACAACTCCGGACCACGGTGTCTGTCCCTAAGACCCCTTTCACACTGTGGCGTTTTTCAGGCACTTTAGCATTAAAAAAAAGCACCTGTAAAGCGCTTGAAAGAAGCCTCATCTGCAATCCCAATGTGAAAACCCAAGTACTTTAGGAGCCCTTTCACACTGCCAGCACCTGAAAAATGCTCGTAAAGCGCTAGCTTTAAAACTAGCGGCGCTTTACCAGCGTTTTTCGAGCGCTAGTGGGACGCTTTTAACCCCTGCTAGTGGCCAAATAAAGGGTTAAATGCGCCCACAAAGCGCTGATGCCAAAATCGCTTTGCAGGCACTTCCCATTGATTTCAATGGGAAGGGGCGTTTTAGGAGCGGTGTATTCACCGCTCCAAAAGCGCTGCAAAAAAGCTGCTTGCAGGACTTTTTTTGACGCCCTGCCAGCGCAGCGCCTCAGTGTGAAAGCACTCGGGCTTTCACATTGGGATTGCAGTTGCGGCTTCTTTCAGGCGCTTATTTTAACGCTAAAGCGCCCGAAAAACGCCATAGTGTGAAAGGGGTCTCAGTGTGAAAGCACTCGGGCTTTCACATTGGGATTGCAGTTGCTGCTTCTTTCAGGTGCTTTTTTTAACGCTAAAGCCCCTGAAAAACGCCCCAGTGTGAAAGGGGTCTTAAGTACCCTCTCCCAGAAGGCACAGCGGGTAAACCACTCCTACTGGGCTGCTTCTGGGACAAGAGGTACCTAAAACACCTAGCCTGTTGCATTTCCAACAGTGGCCCGATGATGAGAGCGCCACCCATGGCCAAGTGGAAAACTACACATCCCAGCTGAACTGAAACAGAAACCGGAAATTTAACATAATCAGTCTGAACTAAACTACAGCTCAGACAAATCTAACATTTTCACTTATAGCGTCTGCCCATTAGGAGCAGGGCGCTACATTTGTATTTTTAAAATCTGTTTCTTGCAGAGTTTCCGAAGCTATAATACCCACTAAGATTGAAGTCGCACTACAATGTATGAGGTCCCAAAATTTTGACCAACTTTCATGTCTCTAGTGCTGTATGTTGTCATCTATAGAGGCTTCCCCTCAATGGTGGGCATGATTATCAAAGAACGTCCAAATCTTGTATAATAGGACTATAGTATAAAGGAGGATAATAAACAGTAATTCCAGGGCTGAAGGCTCAGCCTCTCTGGATGGTTTCTGCCCCTGTAGAGTCTTGTGACTACAAATATAAAAAGGCCAATAATAATGTGGATAAAATACATCACAGTGACTATGGAGGAAGAGGACGGACATGACGGGGGGTTACTGGGTGTAAATAGAAAATAAGCTCTTATTACCTCCTCTACTGCCATTTCCAGCAAAGTCTTCTCTCTACTTCCTCCCGAGTCACCTCTCACCCGAAACTTCCTATTTATACTTGACATCACTTCCTTTCTTTCATAGAGACTTCCTGTCTGTATTACATAGAGACTTCCTGTCTGGGTAGAAGTGTGATCACCATCTTGTGGAGCTCAGTGGAACTGCAGCCCAGAGAAATGTCTCGTAGTGTGAACACGGCCTTGTGCTGTGTGTGTATGTACTGTATATCCTTATAGATGGGTCATCTCCACTCCCACCAAGAACACACTGATTAGCTGCACACCTGATTAGACTTCTTGCAGACTCTGCCCCCCGGCATTACATGCTGCACAGCTTATTACTGATGATCTTCTGCTGTTTATATTGAGTCCGCCATGATTTATTTTATGTTCTCTTTGTATGTTTCCTTTGGAGGCTATTGGCTGTTCCAGGCTAATACAACCTTTTCAATTCTGAAAATGAATTGGTTCAGTACTCAATATTGGACCAATTTGTTTTCAGAATTCTGGATTTCGTTTCGTATCTTTGTTTTGTATATTTAGAAATCAGAATAGCTGGTTGTTAAGGATCCGGCGGCCCTGGCATCCTTAACATCCATGACTCATCTGCTGTTAGTGGAATTCCTCACTCACAGCAGAATGTAAACAAAACAAATTCTGGTTTAAAAGAAAAAAAAAAACAGTGTGGCCCCCCACCCGCGCCCAATCCATACCAGGCCCTTCAGATCTGGTATGGATTTTAAGGGGAACCCCACTCCAAATTTTCTAAAATAATGGCATTGGAGCCCCCAAAATCCACACTAGATCCTTATATCCGAGAATGCAGCTCGGCAGGCTAGGAAAGGGGGAAGGGCGAGCGAGCGGCCAACCCCCTCCTGAATCATACCAGGCTATCTGCTTTAGGTACTTTGGGGCAGGGGGGCTCTACCCTCAATGCACCTTGTCCCCATGTTGATGGAGACAAGGGCCTCATCCCCACAACCCTGGCCCGGTGGTTGTGGGGGTCTGCGGACAGGGGGCTTATTGGAATCTACCCCTACTCATTCACCAAAAAGTGCTCAAAGAGGTAATAAAAACACAGCAACTGTTTTTTACAAGTTCTTTATAAAAAAAAACTGAAAAACGCAGATACACCTGAATCTCCAAATAATCAAAAATGTTTCTGAATTTAGATTTGGACTGAAACAAATTGCACATCTATCCTGTAGTATGTCTGCAGTCTCTGACCATCTCCAGTATCATGTCTGCAGTCTCTGACAGTCTCCTGTAGTATGTCTGCATTCTCTGACCATCTCCTGTAGCATGTCTGCAGTCTCTGATCATCTCCTATAACAGTGATGGCGAACCTTGGCACCCTAGATGTTTTGAAACTACATTTCCCATGATGCTCATGCACTCTGCAGTGTAGTTGAGCATCATGGGAAATGTTGTTCCAAAACATCTGGAGTGCCAAGGTTTGCCATCACTGTCCTATAATAAGTCTGCAGTCTCTGACCATCTCCAGTAGTATGTTTGCAGTCTCTGACCGTCTCCTATAATATGTCTGCGGTCTATGACCATCTCCAGTATCATGTCTGCAGTCTCTGACCATCTCCTATAATATGTCTGCAGTCTATGACCATCTCCAGTATCATGTCTGCAGTCTCTGACCATCTCCTGTAGTATGTCTGCAGTCTCTGACCATCTCTTTGTAAATAAGTAAGTTTTCTCCTTCACTGATGGGCATAGATGGGGCTGCACTGACGGGCACCGATAAGGCGGCACTGATGGGCACCGATGAGGAGGCACTGATGAGGTGGCACTGATGATGGGCACTAATATGCAGCACTGATGGGTACACATAGGTGGCACTGATAGGCGGCAATGAAGAGGCACTGATAGGCGGCATGGATGGGCACTGATAGGTGGCACGGATGGGCACTGATGTACATTAATGGATGGTACTGATGGATGCCAATCAGTGCCAAACAATAATGCCTGCCAATCAGTGATGCCCATTGTGGGCACTGATTGGCATCACTAGTGGCCATGTGTGGCATACCTGGTAGTAACTAGTGGTGGACATCCATGGTGGTCCGGGTGGCATCCCTGGTGGTCCAGTGTGGGCATCCTCGGGGGGGGGCTGCACTGATAATCAATCAGCACAGACCCCCCTGTCAGAAGAGGCGAGTGAGGAAAAGCCGATCAACGGCTCTTCCTGTTTACACTGTGATCAGCCGTGATTGGACACGGCTGATCACGTTGTAAAGAGTCTCTGTCAGAGACTCTTTACCTAGATCAGAGTTGCAGTGTGTCAGACTGACACACCGCTACAACAATCGCCGCAATGCGCGCCCCCGGGGGCGTGCAGCGGATTGATATCCTGGAAACGTCCTATGACGTCCGTTCAGGATATCGCAACCACTTTGCCAACGTCATATTGCTATATGGCGGGTGGCAAGTGGTTAAACTCTCTTACCTTCACCCCTCTTCTCCACCTGGAGAAGCAGCTGGTCGTGACTTCACAAGAACAGTTAATGTGATAATTCACAGCGGTAAGGAATGGTAATGCATTTCGAAGCTACAGCTTCTTCATCAAACCAAGACTTCGAATGTCCGGTGTCACTTCCAGTACTGAACGTCCATGTCTTTCGACGTTCCCATCTTGAACATCTGACGTCACTTCTGGCGCGATCGTGGGCATGTGCACAGGCTCTAACGGACGTCCGTGCCTCCATGCGGCGTCATTGAAGGCGGAGGGGGGTATAAAAAGATGCCTAGCCACAAACAGCATTTATGTTCCAGCATAGGAGAGGGAGAGGATATCTTGGTGACCCTTTTACGGCAGGTAAATGAGCAACCTTGTAGGTAATATTCATCTGGGTTTATTCCTTGGTTCATAGGGATATCTATATTGATTTGGCTATTTGTTTTAGATTCAAAAGGCAGCTTTCGAGGAATTGGAGCTTTACTGTTTACACACTCTTTCTCCTACCCTTTGTGGTTTCACTGGGAATTATACTATATCTGGAATTTGTCACCAATGGTGCTAGCCTTAGGTAGGTATTTCTGCCATATCCTTGTTAATCGCTTGATCTGTATCCTAGTGATATTGATTATCCATTACCTTCCCCATAGATGGATCATTAATTGTCATCTATGTAGCGGTCCTAACCCTCGATGGGGCGGCCTTGACTTTTGGGCTTATCGGTTACCTCCGCTTGGCTTGTTCCTCCAGATCTAGGGGTTCCCAGAGTTAGTACCCAACGACTTTGGACGCTGACACCATAAAAGTCCTTTAGAAAGGTTTTTATTTGAAGGGGTAACATCCAACAGACACAGTCTCATGTGGGAACAGAGGGTAAGGGTAAAGAAACTCAGGCACCTTGAACTGTGAATTAGTAGAAAGTCTATGATGCAAACCCAGAGAGTAGCCACTCGCAGCTGGGCATTTCAAAGCTGAACAAATCTCTAGCCAGAGACTATGGCAGTCAGTACTTGAATTCAGAACTTGCAAAGCCTCTAACCTTGAAGAAAAGTTGCAATCAAAGTGAACGGGAACCTTTCCTCAGTACCTGGAATGTTCTCCTTGGCAGTACTGGGAAAACGTGGATTCTCTAGTGTCCTTGACAACCCAGCAACCAGGCACTTCTTGGGATGCCAGCTTGATGGCCCTCCTCCGAAGAGTCCTCCCCCGGTCGCCTATATGAGCTGCGGTGCCCCTCCAAATTGAGAGCGCACCCGGATGCCCCGAATCCTACCTCAGCTACTGCGCCTCGGACCATCCGGTTACGAGACTCGGGAACAGATGGATCCCTGCCCCAGATCAAGCGGGTCTGTGGGGCTAGTCATACTGACCATGTTGTGGGGCGGCACACACTCCCGTGACCCCTCGCGGGCTACCCCGGTCCAGATCCAGGAACAGGAAGCTATGGCCGAATGAACCCCGAACACGTGACTCCAGCATCTTAAGTACCCTTCCCCAGACTCCTCAGCGGGGCCAAAACGCACCCACCGATTGGCTCCGGGGAATGCTGATACCCAAAACGTCCAACCAGGCCTGGCTCTGGGCCTGTCATGTGCACCTAACTGTACACATGATCAGGCAGAACCCTAGCACAGCCCAGCCAAACTGATGCCAAAGTAACCTACACAATTAACTCTCAGAACCCCGGTACTGTTCTGAGAGAAAAATAACTAAATTTACACATAGCGGACACCTTGCAAAAGTGTCCCCGCTACATCTATATATATATATATATATATATATATGACCAGCGGATGCTAAATACAAGTAGTGCGTTCTGCACAGGTTGCAGAGTTCAGGAGCGCACTGCATACAGAGTGCACTGAGTACAGAGTTCAGAGGTGCACTGCGTACAGAGTGTAGGGTTCAGAGGTGCACTGCGTACAGAGTACAGGGTTCAGAGGTGCACTGCGTACAGAGTTCAGAGGTGCACTGCATACAGAGTGTAGGGTTCAGAGGTGCACTGCGTACAGAGTACAGGGTTCAGAGGTGCACTGCGTACAGAGTGCAGAGTTCAGAGGTGCACTGCGTACAGAGTGCAGGGTGCAGAGGTGCACTGCGTACAGAGTGCAGGGTTCAGAGGTGCACTGCGTACAGAGTGCAGGGCTCAGAGGTGCACTGTGTACAGAGTGCATGGTTCATAGGTGCCCAGTTGCCCAGCCATGCCATTGTGCCGACGTACAATGTCGTGCGCTGATCAGCAACTGGTTAAAAGCACCTGAACATATTAAGCAAAAATATAGCCTTGCAGGATTCAGTCATATTTGTATGTGTGCGCTGTCATTTTTTGTTCTGTTTGTGTGGTCTTATAGCAGCACCATCTTTAATGTAATGCATTGTTAGGGTGTGCCCCCCAAGTCTTTGTTTGTCGTTCATTTTGTATAGACGCAAAGGAGGGCGGTGGCATGTAGGAGGAACCAATCCCTCCACGTAGCTGTTGAATGCCCACTTTCTCCTCTTCTCCCTCTCACAGACATTCAGAGGCTGCAGGAGGGACATGGAGGGCATCCGCTCCCGCCACCTTCCTATCACTTACTGTTCTGCTGCCCCAGGCCTATGCGTTTCCCTGGCCCCATTCACCCCCCCCTCGGACGATGCGCTGCCAGGCACACACATACATACATACAAACACATTAGAATATAAAGCAAAAATAAAAAGAACACTGACACCAGTGGCGGAACTACCAGGGTCACAAGGGTCGCATTTACGACTGGTCTCTGGTGTTACGCCATTGTCATGGAACTCTAAGATGGCAGCCTGCTGTGGGACCAGTTTGGGGCCCTTCATGATTTCTTGCACCAGCGACCTGCCTCTGCTAGGATTCCTTGGAACCCTGGTTGAGAAAGGCTGGACTTCCCAGATTTGTTAACCATTTACAGCCCTCCTAATTGCACTTGAGCATATGACAGTTAGTAGGATCAGATATAATTTGGAAACTGGAAGTGCTGCTGCTTTCTGTCATTTGGTAGTATTTTGGATGGATGATCACTTCTTGATCTTCAGAACTGGTGAGGAGATGGTCTGAGTGGCGCAACCCTGCATTACTAGACCACACTTTTACGCTAGGTTCAGGCTCAACCTGCAGCCCAAGGGCCACATGGAACCCCACTTATTGTGCACCCCAAGGCATCATCAGCTTGTAGGCATGTGTTATTCCTGTCTAGGGACTTTCTCAGACCAGTGAAGGAAAGTCTTCATCAGATTCATTAAACCCTTTATTTTTTTATTGTTTGCCTTGCCGTCCTTTCTCATCGGTCTTTTCATGGATGCTTTCACAGATCTTTTATCTTGCTGCTGGAAATATCCAATGTGATGATGGTACAGTCTGGCTGTAGGGAGGACAAATGAGGCAGCACTGATATGTGGATAGTATCTATGACCATTGATATCAGGGGATCCTATTCCCATTGGTCCATAATGTAAGGGACTGACCACTGGTATAAGGGGATCCTTCTCCCATTAGTCACCAACGTAAGGGAACCGACCACTACACTGACTATTCATTTAAGGGGGTCCTTCTCCCATCGGTAAAAGACCACTAACACTGATATAAGAGGATCCGTCTCTCATTGGTCACCAATATAAGGGACCACTACAATGACCACTGATATGAGGGGATCCTTCTCCCATTGGTCACCAATGTAAGGGACCACTACACTGACCCCTAGGAATAAGCTCCAGGTTCAGTTTTTAGAGTTTAGGAATAAGTTGATTTCCTGACGCATCTTCATGGCAGCACACACTGGGTTGTGACTCCGCCCCCACAACCTGACAGGATTGGATAACTATAAAGTTGAAGGGGAGATCCCCCGCTGTATTCTCCTTTTTTTCCTCACCTGAACAGGTTGGACGGACAAATTTTCCTATGACAGATGAATAAGCCTCTTACCGCAATCGCCCCAGCAGGTTCAAGCCTCTCCTGTTTGGAAGTCCCTCCTGTACAGTCTCTAAAGGAGCTTCTATGGAGGGAACCCCCATTCTGGTGGTCTCAGGGGGCGTCGAGGATTCCGGCAAGTAAAACAAGCTTTAAAGAAGCTTTCATTTCGCAGTGGGCTCCCTTATCTTTACATTCTCTTTCCCCTTTTGTGTCTGGTAACTGCCAGGGATAGTCCCAACTGCATGTATATGTATGCCTCCCAAATACCAGTGTGCGCTGCATGAAGGTGTGTGGTCGTTTATTTCAGGGGTCGGAATATAAATATGATTACTTACAGTGCTAGGCATGCTGGCCCTTGTTGTCCGGTGGTGAGAGCATCAGCGTGGTAGCCGGCGCGTCCCCGCATCGCCCATGCGCAGTACAGGGCCGGGAAGACACTGCTGTATCTTCGGTGTGTTATGCCCTGATCCAAGATGGCGCGGGGACACTCGGGCGCATCTGTGCATGCGCGGAAACGTCATTTGGGCGCCGTAATGGCGCCATATTTAAAAAACAAACTTTTCCTGTGAAACTCCCTGTGCAACTCTGCAGTGATACTGGAAAGAAGTTAGAGAAAATACTGCTCTGCAACACTCAAGGTAAGCCCCTATAAGGGTTCCTCATCCCTAAACCCCAAGTAATAGGTACATAGAAGAATCTTTGAATAATTAAATAATTAATTTTAAAAAAAAAAAAAAAAAAAAAATAAATAAATTAATAAGGAAAGGGGCAGTAAGCGTAAAAAAAAAAAATATATATATATAATAAAACTGTATGTATATGTATGTATATATATATATATATATGTGTGCGTAGGGGTGTGTGTGTATATATAAATAAAAAAAAAAAAAAAAGAAAAAAGAAACTATATATATGTACGTTTATTTTGTCTTTTTCCCAGACTGCCCTGTCTCCTTCTTTTCTCCCTATGGAGCCCACTGCCCACGCAGACCACCATCAGCAAACTAGGTAAGAGGCTGGACCAAGAGTAGGTAAGTATTGAAGGGGAGAAAAAAGAGTGCCAGACCGCTAAAATGCTGCATTTCTCTTGGCAGCCCGGCGAGATCAAGAACCACCAGTTCCCGGCATGGGAAAAGGTCAAGCCATACCTCAAGTAGGAGGTCCCGCAGGAGCCGTTCAAGATCCCCTTCACGCCATCGGCACAGCCGCTCACGGCGAAGTTACTCGCGGCACAGTCGCTCCCGCCGCAGCAGGTCAAATCGCAGGAGGTCCCCCTCCTCGCACCACCAAAGCCGCCACACCCGTCCCGCAGCCAATGCCTGCTGGGTATGCGGCGCCCCGGCACTACCGGAAAAACTTGCTTGCCGCTCTTGCTTCAACGAAGCCACTACAGAGAAGGAAGCAGATGCAAGGATGGCGACAGAGCTCATAAGGGAGTCAGTGCGGGAGTCTCTACTGGAAACCACAGCACCACCATTGGACAAAGCTGCTCCCAGTACATCATCGGCGGAACCAGTGCCTCACCCCCAGGCCTCGGATTCCCCCAGTTCTGAGGACGAGGTTCAAGACGTCTCAGCAGGTTTTGATTTTTCTCTGGTGGAGCCTTTCGCCAAATCAGTCAAAGAGGCGATCGGCTGGGAAGATGACAAGGCAGAACCTCAAAAGGTTCGGAAATATTTTCCAAACTTAAAGAGGGATCCGGAAACTTTCCCTTTTATAGAGGAGCTCGAAGATCTCATAAAGGACGAATGGGAAAGGTCTGACAAACGATCTAGTCTGACCAACAGGTTGGCCAAGATGTATCCCTTGAAGGAATCAAAAATAAACCCCTTGACCAACGCACCTACAGTTGACGCCTCTTTGATGCGTCTCGCCCGCCACGTCACCTTACCGATTGAGGATGCGGTATCCTTTCGAGATGTGCTTGATCGGAAGATGGACCTGGAGTTGAAAAAGGCCTACTCCACAGCCGGGGGGGCCTGCAGACCTGCAATAGCTACAGCAGCAGTAGGCAGAGCCATCTCGGGATGGACATCTAAAATAGAGAAAGACCTGCAGGATGGCGTCGAGATGGAAAAAATAATTTCCTCCCTACAGGAAATCAGATTGGCAGGGGATTTTGTAGCAGAGGCGTCTGTAGACGTCATAAGATCGTCAGCCAGGACTATGCTGGCATCAGTGACAGCAAGGAGAGCCCTATGGCTCAAACCATGGATGGCCGATATGGCATCCAAACTGAACTGGTGCAGGATCCCGTATGACGGCACAAATCTGTTTGGCACCAAATTAGACTCTGCTATCTCCAAAGTAACGGGGGGAAAGTCAGGGTTAATTCCCTCCGATAGGAGACCCAAGGCACAGAAAGGGCCAGCATTCAGGCGTAACCTTCCGAATAAGTACAGAGAGGCCAGATCCTACCGCCCTGGTAGGGAATTTAGGAGGGACTGGAAGAACACAAAGCCGGCTTTTCTTAGAATGCAGAAAACCAAGTCCACCCCGGCAGGGGACCAACAGAAGTCGTTTTGAAATCTTGCCTGCCCACTCGGCTCCGGGGAGCAGTCAGGTGGGCGCCAGGCTAAGAAACTTCTCCCAAATCTGGTCAAGTCACATAGAAGATTCATGGACATTGTCCACAATAAAGTTCGGACACAAGTGGAGGTTCATAAACATAGACTTCCGGGGAATCACTTCCAGGCAACCAGACCACCATCCTCACTACCCAGAAGGAGCCTATTAATAAGGTATGTGGCAGAACTGAAGCAGAAGGGGGCAATACTGGAGGTCCCAGCATGTCAAAGGGGGAGAGGTTTCTACTCCCCCCTATTCTTGGTAAAGAAGAAGACAGGGGACCTACGCCCTGTGTTGGACCTCAAGAGGCTCAACAAAGGAATACAGGTCGAGGCCTTCAAAATGGAAAGCCTCCAGTCCATACTACTGGCAGTGAATCTGGGAGATTGGATGCTTTCAATCGATTTATCGGACGCTTATCTTCACATACCAATCCATCCAGCTTTTCAAAAATTCCTCCGGTTTGCCATAAACCAATGCCATTTTCAGTTCCAGTGCCTCCCATTCGGCATCTCCTCAGCACCCAGAACCTTTACAAAAGTTCTATTACCCTTGGTAGCACTCCTCAGAGAAAAGGGGTTACGCATTCACCATTACCTGGACGACATCCTACTGTTAGCAGAGGATCAAGAGACGCTGATCCACCACCGAGAAATTCTACTCGCAACTCTCCGAAAATTTGGTTGGATAATCAACTGGAAGAAGAGCAGTCTACAACCCACCCAAAATATGGTTTTCCTGGGAGCAGATCTAAACACCAATACAAACAGGATACAACTCCCACAGGAGAAAATACAGCCTCTAATTCGAAAAATGCAGAGGCTACTTTCCACCAATCACCTACCTGCCAGAGCCTGTCTGAGTATTCTGGGATCCATGTCCGCAACCATACCAATGGTACAGTGGGCGCAGTGGCATATAAGAACCCTGCAGAACTCATTTCTCAGGCAGTGGGATGGAGTGTCGATGCATCAGACCATCTCTGTATCCGAAGCAGTGAAACGATCAATATGGCGGTGGACGCGTCAAGGCAACCTCAGGAGATACAAGCCCATAATCCCTCCAGATCCCAAAGTCATCACCTCGGATGCCTGCCAGAGCGGTTGGGGAGCCCACTTCCGAGATCGGGCAGCCCAAGGCCAATGGCTCTTTCGGGCTCAAGGGATAGTCTCGAATATCTTGGAACTCAGGGCAGCCTTCCACGCATTAAAGGCATTTACACCGCTACTAGAGGGGGAGGATGTGCTGATCAGGATGGACAACAAGGTAGCAGTGTCCTACATTCAGAAGCAAGGAGGTACCAGGAGTACCACTCTGATGGAAGAAGTCCGACCCATTCTAGAATGGGCCCAAATACACCTGGCAAGTCTAAAGGCAGTTTACGTTCCAGCGGCTCAGAATATGCTAGCCGACTACCTAAGTCGGGAAACGTTGTCCAACAACGAGTGGTCCTTGAGTCCGCAGGCATTCTCTCTCCTGACAGAAGCCTGGGGAATGCCAGAAATAGACCTGGCGGCCACTCCAATGAACACCAAGTGCCACAGGTTCCTGACGAGGGGCTCATTTCCATCAGCAGAAGGAATAGACTGCCTGATCCACCCGTGGGACTTCAAGTTGGGGTACATATTTCCTCCAACCCCGTTAATTGCGAGGTTCTTGTCCAGACTTCGGAGATCATCAGTAACAGTAATAGCAGTAATCCCAATGTGGCCGAGAAGACCGTGGTTTACGACCCTCCTACAACTCAGCCTTCAACCTCCAATTCCTCTTCCCATGACCCCGGACCTTCTATCTCAGGGGCAGTTCCTTCACCCAGCACCAGAGAGATTACATCTGATGGCCTGGAGATTGAGAGGGTTAGACTAAGGGCGCAAGGCTGTTCACAGGAGGTTATATCAACCCTGATGCAAGCCAGGAAGGTATCTACTAATACCATCTATATGAGGGTTTGGGAGAGATTCTGCTCCTTGGCACAACAGAAAGGGTGGAACCACCTCTCTCCAGAACCTTACCAAATCCTAGAGTTTCTCCAATTAGGGGTAAGCAAAGGCCTAAGCTCAAGTACCCTTAAAGTGCAAGTGTCGGCTCTGTCAGCAAAGACGGGAACTAGGTGGGCATTCCATCCCCTGGTAATACAATTCCTAAAGGCCTGCCTAAAGATAAAACCCCCCAGAAAACCAGTTTTTCCGTCATGGGACCTATCAGTAGTTCTCCACGCTCTTTCCAACATTCCGTTTACTCCATTCGAGACCATATCTCTTTGGGACCTGACCTTGAAGCTATCATTCCTCATAGCAATAACATCAGCTAAGAGAGTGTCAGAGATACAAGCACTAATGATCTCGGAACCCCACTTAGTCTTTCTACCCGACGGAGTAGTTCTAAGACCATCAGAGCGCTTCACACCTAAAGTAGTAACTTCTTTTCACTACAACCAAGACATCATTCTGCCATCCTTCACCAACGATCAGGGTGAACCGCATCCGTTGGATATCAAAACAACGATCTCTAACTACTTGACAGCCACCACCTCCTTTAGGAAGACGGATTCCCTCATGATCATTCCCCATGGAACCAGACGCGGGCAAGCAGCCTCTTCACGTACTATCTCGTCCTGGCTAGTCAGAGCCATTAAGAAGGCATATTCCACTCAGCACCTGACGATCCCTGAAGATGTCAAGGCTCATTCTACTAGGGCAGTGGCTACCTCCTGGGCAGCATATTGCAGGGTCTCACCAGAGACAATTTTCAGAGCAGCAACGTGGTCTTCCAGACATACTTTCATTTCTCACTACAAAGTGGATTCTGCCCATTTGTCCATGTCAGACTTCGGAAGATCCGTTGTTAGAGCCAATTCTTCCGCATTATAGGAATAAACATTATTTTACTTGCACCCACCCGACTGGCGAGTTATTTCCCAGTGTGTGCTGCCATGAAGGCGTCAGGAAAACGGAAAATTGTATACTTACCTTTCCGTAATTTTCCTTTCCTGACGCATCTTCATGGCAGCACACAATTTCCCACCCCGTTTTTGTGATGATATATACAGAGAATACAGCGGGGGATCTCCCCTTCAACTTTATAGTTATCCAATCCTGTCAGGTTGTGGGGGCGGAGTCACAACCCAGTGTGTGCTGCCATGAAGATGCGTCAGGAAAGGAAAATTACGGAAAGGTAAGTATACAATTTTCCGTTTTTTGTACTCAAAATGAGAACAAGGTGTTTTGCAGAGGGGATCCACCCAGGAAAAGCACCAGGGTGGACCCAAAGGGGGGGGGGGTTTCCGAATATTCGTAATTTCGATTTTTTTCGTTCATTTTGATTTTCGTTATTTTTCGAATCTTTGTTCGGTATTTTCGTTGTTTCCGTTTTCGTTTTTCGGATTTTCATTCTTTCGTAGTTTCGTTGTTTCTAATTTAATTATTTTGTATTTTCGTTGTTTTTCATATTCATTCTTTTCTATAGTCCGTTATTTGTTAGAATTTTTAGTAAACCATTGGTTCATTCGTACGATAACGAATGAACGAATATAACGAATTTGAACGGAAAACGAATTCGTAACTAAACGAATTGCACATGTCTATTGTCAAAATGTTGATGAGAAAATGGTGAAAAAGTAGAAAGTAAACGGATGTTAAGGTGAAATTTGTGTGTGAGGAACACCTTAAAAGTTACAGCCATTTTATTCTCCAGGGCCTCTGCTGTCAGAAAATATACGTTTGGGGGGTTGTAACTAATCTTCAGACACAAAATGTGCTTTTTAACATGTGTGGAAAAAAAATTGCAAAAACAGATGGCATCATTCTCCTGCAGTCACACTGTAAACATTAGAGCTCCCCCTAGCTGCAGCCCAGTAATAATATTGCTAGGAGATCTATATATTTAGCTGATATGTAGCATTTACCCACGAGGGGGGGCACTGGATTTCCTATTCTGTGCAGAGGCAGCCAGGAACACAAACAGTTCACTCACACCAGCTCAGAAAACAGTCTAGGCCCTAGGGTATGTCTTTTTGAGCTTTATTGCTGTAGAACTTTAACATAAGGAGTATCCCACTTACAAGGGACAAAAAGGGAGGAAATCAACAGCTTAACAGTAATTACATGTTACGTTCCATATGAATAAAGAGTTAAACAAGTACTCAACAAAACACAGTGTCTGTGGATGAAGCATCATCCCTGCAAGGATGATCCTCCATCTCTATATCAGTAATCCTACTTAACTAGTACAATAAGACCCGTGAAATAAACCCTGCACTCTCACTAAAGATGCACGTCAATAAACAATGATCTTGCCCCGTAGTCAATCTTCCAAGTCTCTCGAATTAAGCAAAGCGAGATACATCCTATCTAACTAACCCCTACTAAGCACCAATATACTTTGAATTCTGCTTAACAGCAATAATTCCCTAACCAGGGAGTCAGTCAGGTCACAACAATAACACAGAGTCTCTATATACATGCAGGTTCTGGTTTTGGGAGACTCAAAGTCCAAAGGGCCCAATGTTCAACAAACCAAAGTCATCGAAAAACATAAAAATGTACCTTTTCCGACAGTTGCAGGACAAATGTTCAGCCTGACAGTGGATAGGTGAGGGAGATACTCCTCCTCTAAATCCAAGTGATAGCACTATGTGGCTCATAGTTAACTGAAAGCCAAGTTGCCAGGCAGGGGGCAACTTGGCTTTCAGTTAACTATGAGCCACATATGCATGATTTTTTAGTTTTCAGGATGGCCAGCTTGCTGTGGGGGTGCCTACCGTCAAAAATGATATACCCAGCTCCCTGTGTAAAATTCAAGGTCAGGTACTTGAACCATGCATCTGTCAGAACCCTATATAATTGATTGCCCTCATCTAGGCTTTCTGGCTGGCCTTCTGGATAACCACCGTCATTGGAAATAAATCAGCTACTCTTGATGTCTAGAAAGCTTTGCCAGAACTTGATGGAGCTAGAATTTCTGTAGAGCTTGAGAACACTAAAAGGTTCCAGATTACACCAACCCTGACACTTTTCCTCAATCTTGTCCATCATCTCCACTGGCATGTAGGGGTAGTCATATCTGTACTCTAGGGCTACATGTTTGTGCATGATTTTCTTGAGCCTAGAGACCCTTGACAGCTTTTTGGTCGCCCTTTCCCAGAGGGATATAAAGATTGTCAGCCTTCCTTAGGAACTCAGAAAGCCTCATCCAAGTTAAGGCCCATGCAAGAGTGTAGGATTGTGTGCGAGAATGCTTCAGCCTTCCATTCTCAGTACACGTTCTCTAGATGTAGCCCTTCAACGTCAAGTACTGGTGGACTGTCTGCTCTCTGTCCTGCTTCCTCAAGGTCATTACTCGGGCAGGCCCTGTAGCTTCTACCTCTAGGTCTCACCTCAGGACCACTCTGTATGGGACGCCTTGGAAACATCCCAGTCACATCATGGTGACTAACTTCTGTGGTGAACTTTGGGGACCTAGGGTCTGACTCTGACTCCCCATCCTCCACAGCAGGCTCTCTAGGCCCCTTGACATCTCATGGCTGCTCTGCTGTACAGGCCACTGGGACTACCACTGTTGATGCCTTCTCTATTTCGTGCTCCACCTTATTTTTTGATACGGAAGCCTCCAGCTCCTCCCTGATGTCTCTTCATCCATGGCCACAGGAATAGCTGTCAGACTTCAGTCCCGGCCCTGGGAGGTCCAATCAGCTCTCTTTTGCTGCACAGTGCTAAAAAGGTGCTCACTGCACCATAATGCATTCTAGCCAGCTGAAATAGCTCCAGAACTTCCACGCAGTAACCAGTATGCCAGTCCATCGCATAAGTAGTAGGTGGCAAGGCACTTGGCAGCAAGTCTCTTAGAGGTTCACTACAGTGTCCCCACGTTCTCACCACCATTGGATGTTTACAATTGGTACATACTAAGCACAGCACCTCAGCTCCATCCACATTCCCGAGCGTGAAGCAGCCTCTGTGGACAAGTCACAATTCTGCGTCTACCATCAGCTTGCTTGGTTTACTGATCCACATGCACCACCGACATATCTCTCCTGGACACCACTCCACCCAACATCCCAAAAAACAAATGTACGCTACCTGTACAGTTTAAAGTGGAACAGAATTGCCTAATGCCCTTGCAGCTGAGAACCATAAAAAAATCTTGAACAAGTTCAGGGCTAACGGGAACATCCACTATCCACAGATGGGGCCCATGGAGACTGCAGATGAATAATCAAGCTCTTCTCACAGGCCAGTTCAGAGAAAGATCTAGGATTTGAGGGTTCTGTCCATAGCACTGAGCAGTCTAGCAGCCTGTCCTGGATGGCTCCAGGGGCAAGCAGCCCCCCCCCCATGTTAGGGGGGGGGGGTAGGTGGGTAGGACCAGGCACCATCTTATTCCTCTGGCTTCAGCCTATGTACCCCCTTCTCTGACCACCTACTAGGCACACCTCACCAGGGATTAGTCAGAGGGTAGTAAATATTCAAGCTGAGGATTTGCATCTTCTAAATTCCAAGCTCTGGAAGTTTCTCACCAGATCTAGGAGGAAAGCAATCAATCCCACAGCAGACAATCCAACTCCTCTGACTACAGAGTGAGCCAAAAACTACATTTCCCTAGAAACCTAAGTAGGAGGGTTCTACAGCTACATACTTCCAATTTTCAAATAAAAGTCTCCTGACATTAAGGCCCCTTTCAGACGAGGCGGACTCCGCTTGCACGGAGCCCGCCTCTGTCCGTCGGCTCACCGGGAGATCTGTCCGTTGATCTCCGCTGACCCGGCGGATAACAAGCCTCTCTCCGCTCACTGAGCGGGGAGGGGCTTGCGAGCGCCGCTGATCTCTATGGAGAGATCGAATGAAAACGGACAGTGTGTCCGTTTTCACCCGATCCGATCCGCCAGCGACGGATCTGGACGTGTGGCCATCCGTCTGCTTTTGGCGGATCGGATGTCAGCGGACATGTCTCCGCTGACATCCGACGCTCCATAGAGTAACATGGAGCGCCCGTTCAGATCCGCCGTCAAAACTGACAGGCAGATCTGAACGGCCCGTCCGTGTGAAAGGGGCCTTAGGGGTCTATTCATAAAATAAATTGCACAAAAATTCACCCGTGATAGTGCAAGTACAGTATCTCACAAAAGTGAGTACACCCCTCACATTTTTGTAAATATTTGTTTATATCTTTTCATGCGACAACGCTGAAGAAATTACACTTTGCTACATTGTAAAGTAGTGAATGTACAGCTTGTATAACAGTATACATTTGCTGTCCCCCTCAAAATAACTCAACACATTAATGTCTAAACCACTGGCAACAAAAGTGAGTACACCCCTAAGTGATAATGTCCAAATTGGGCCAATTAGCTATTTTCCCTTCCCGATGTCATGAGACTCGTTAATGTTACAAGGTCTCATGTGTGAATGGGGAGCAGGTGTGTTGGTGTTATCGCTCTCACTCTCTCGTACTGGTCACTGGAAGTTTAAAATGGCACCTCGTGGCAAATAACTTGCTGAGAATCTGAAAAAAACAATTGTTCCTCTACATAAAGATGGCATAGACTATAAGAAGATTGCCAAGTCCCTGAAACAGCTGCAGCATGGTGGCCAAGACCATACAGCGATTTAACAGGACGGGTTTCACTCAGAACAGGCCTCGCCATGGTCAACCAAAGAAGTTGAGTGCACGTGCTCAGCGTCATATCCAGAGGTTGTCTTTGGGAAATAGACTTATGAGTGCTGCCAGCATTGCTGCAGAGGTTGAAGGGGTGGTGGGTTGGCCTGTCAGTGCTCAGACCATACGCCGTACACTGCATCAAATTGGTCTGCATGGCTGTTGTCCCAGAAGGAAGCCTCTGAAGAAGAGGGACAAGAAAGCCCGCAGTTTGCTGAAGACAAGCAGACTAAGGACATGGATTACTGGAACCATGTCCTATGGTCTGATGAGACCAAGATAAACTTATTTGGTTCAGATGGTGTCAAGCGTGTGTGGCGGCAACCAGGTGAGGAGGACAAAGACAAGTTTGTTTTGCCTACAGTCAAGCATGGTGGTGGGAGTGTTATGGTCTGGGGCTGCATGAGTGCTGTCGGCACTGGGGAGCTACAGTTCATTGAGGGAACCATGAATGCCAACATGTACTGTGACATACTGAAGCAGAGCATGATCCCCTCTCTTCGGGATTGGGCCACAGGGCAGTATTCCAACATAATGATCCCAAACACACTTCCAAGACGACCACTGCCTTGCTAAAGAAGCTGAGAGTAAAGGCTATGGACTGGCCAAGCATGTCTCCAGACCTAAACCCTATTGAGCATCCTCAAACGGAAGGTGGAGGAGCTCAAGGTCTCCATCATCCACCAGCTCCGTGAAGTCGTCAGAGGAGTGGAAGAGGACTCCAGTGGCAACCTGTGAAGCTCTGGTAAACTCCATACCCAAGAGGGTTAAGGCAGTGCTAGAAAATAATGTTGGCCACACAAAATATTGACACTTTGGGCCCAATTTGGACATTTCACTCACTTTTGTTGCCAGCGGTTTCAAAATTAATGGCTGTGTGTTTAGTTATTTTGAGGGGACAGCAAATTTACACTGTTATACAAGCTGTACACTCACTACTTTACATTGTAGCAAAGTGTCATTTCTTCAGTGTTGTCACATGAAAAGATAGAATAAAATATTTACAAAAATGTGAGGGGTGTACTCACTTTTGTGAGATACTGTACATTTCTCTGCGACTAGAAGTCAAAAACAAAATGTAAGTAGGCCATTTGCTTGGTGGTCAAATGGTTAACATTGATTTGAAAATATAAAATGCCATATTTGGCCACTATATGGAGCTAATTTCTATGATACCTTGTGCCATCTAATAGCCAAATTTGGTATTTTCTTTTTAAAATCAATGGTTGGTTTAATAAACTTACTGTATGTCCTTTATTGTTTGCTGTACTCATAAGTACGTGAACATGATCTCAGTTATTAATATGAGACCACACTTGACATAGTAAACTAAGGGATCCATAAAGTAGAACGAAGTGTTTATGAAAGCTTACACCACAAAATTTACCAAGACAAAAGTAATGACTTAAATTTTTATTTTTCTACTGCTATCAATGACCAACACGGTACGACTCTTCATCCATGTCTTTGGTGATCTCTGATCTCCTTATGAACTGTTTCTTACATGATGAAGATCAGCCATGGAGTATATCTGAGGTGTATATCAGGGTGTGCTTCTTCCCCACATGAGAGCTGTGATGTCCAGCAACATTCATATAGAAGACATTTCCCGCACTCAAGGCACTAATACACCTTGCGGGTTGTGTGGGATCCCTGATGTACAGGAAGACAGGACTTCATTAACGATTCCCTCACTCAGGACAGGAAAGTAGCTTCTTCCTCGCGTGAGATCTCCGATGCTTGGAAACATGGGACTTCTGTGAAAAACATTTCCCGCACTCAGGACAGGGATACGGCTTTTCACCCGTGTGAGACCTCTTATGTGAGACAAGTCCTGAGTGGTGTGAAAAAACTTTCCCACACTCAGAACAGGAATACGGCTTCTCACCTGTGTGCACTCTCTGATGACTACGAAGTTGGCACTTTTCTATAAAACATTTTCTGCACTCAGGACAGGAGTAGGGCTTTTCCCCCGTGTGAGATTTCTTATGTCTGGAAAGATGGCACTGCTGTGAAAAACATTTCCCGCACTCAGGACAGGAATACGGCTTTTCCTTCGTGTGAGACCTCTGATGTATGACAAGGTCTGGTTTTCGTATAAAACTTTTCCCGCACTCAGAACAGGGATACAGATTCTCACCTGTGTGCAATTTCTGATGATTATAAAGATAGGACATGTCTGAAAAACATTTCCCGCACTCAGGACAGGAATAGGGCTTTTCCCCCTTGTGAGATCTCTGATGTCTGTAAAGATTGGACTTCTGTGGAAAACGTTTCCCACAATCAGGACAGGAATACGGCTTTTCCTCTGTGTGCAACATCTGATGTGAGACAAGTACTGATTTTAGCGCAAAACATTTCCCACACTCAGAACAGGAATACGGCTTCTCACCTGTGTGTGATCTCTGATGATTCTGAAGTTTGTACTTCATTGCAAAACATTTCCCGCACTCATTACAGGAATAACGTTTCTCATCTGTGTGTAATTTCCGATGATGATTAAGACCAGACTTATCTGAAAAACATTTTCCACACTCAGGACAGGAAAATGGCTTCTCCCCTGTGTGAGCTCTCTGATGTCTGACAAGTTCAAATTTGTGTACAAAAGATTTCCAGCACTCGGAACAGGAATACGGCTTCTCACCTGTGTGTGATCTCTGATGATTACGAAGCATGTACTTCATTGTAAAACATTTCCCGCACTCATTGCAGGAATAAGGTTTCTCATCGGTGTGCAATTTCCGATGATGATTAAGACCGGACTTATCTGAAAAACATTTCCCACACTCAGGACAGGAAAATGGTTTCTCCCCTGTGTGAGTTCTCTGATGTGCGACAAGCGAAGATTTTTGTAAAAAAGATTTCCAGCACTCGGAACAGGAATACGGCTTCTCCCCCATGTGAGACTTCTGATGTGTGACAAGATCCGATTTATTTACAAAACATTTCCTGCACTCAGGACAGGAAAACGGCTTCTCCTCTATATGAGTTCTCTGATGTCTGTAAAGATGGGATGTATGTGAAAAACATTTCCCGCACTCCATGCAGGAATACGGCTTCTCCCCTGTGTGAGATCTTTCATGCAAATTAAGCTGGGATTTAAATTGGAATCCCCTCCCGCACTCAGTACAGGGGAACCTCTTATCTGTTGGAAGGACGGCACCGTCCCTCACAGTCTGAGGTTCCTCAGGATAAGAGGAATACGATGGTCCATCTACACTGTGTGGTGCCGGATGGACATTTGAGGTAGTCGGGTTTTCTCCTGGACTATACTGTGTGATGTCCTCATCTTCTACTTTACAGTCTGGAGACAAAGTGAGACAATCCTCTGAGGTTTTCCTCATCTCCCGTCCATCTACTAAAATAGAAAGAAAAAGATTACTACTCAGGAATTAGAAACTGCAATGCTGCAAGCAGAAAGTGATTATGTTGCTAACCCTGACACACACACACACACGCGAGAGGCATGGCTGTATAAATGCAGAGAGTATGAGCTCCGGTTGTTGGACCTTACTAAAACCTACTAGAAGATGCTTTATGCTACCCAAAAAACGTTTGCACACGGTCACAAAGCTGGCCGTTTACTTGCTTACTTAATTAGGCCTGAATCCATCCTCACTTCTATTCCCTGTATTCAGTTACCTACTTGGCGGATTGGCACTGCCCCTCACTAAGGTTCTGGATGCTTTCCTTTATTTGGCTCTTCTTGTAGAAGTGGGGAATTGAATGCACCTATTTCCATTGAGAAAACTGACCTTGCATTTCGCAATGACCTGCTCACAAAACTCCAGACATTGATGGCTTCCCAGCTGAACGGTATGCTCTATTTTATAACAATTACTGAGTCGGGGTGTGGCCTGCACGGGCATGTGAACAGACATCTCACCAGGCTCCTGCTATTCTACTTCTGTGATCCTTCCCTTCACCACTGATCGGCTCCACATCACCCCATCCTGTCACCCAACATCTCAGGGGAAACCGGGGCAGTGTCTCCTGCAGCATACCGCACATATGATCACCCGCAAGGGCAGAGAAGAAGTCGCAGCTTTGGCGGCTTTAGAATTCCAAGATGGCTCCCAGCAGCAGCAACGACCGCCTCGTGGAGGGGACAAGCCAAAGAGCGGCGCGAGTAACACTTCCAAACCCCCCAAGCAACTGGGGAAGGAGCAGCATATGCTCTACTACACTCAGAGACTGTCAGCAGTTGCCGGTTAGCCTGCTTGGGAGGATTGTGCATCTACCTCTGATCGGGACATTGTGCACACTGATGGGGGCGATATATTTGAAGCAGAGGACACATCAGGAGGCATGGATGGCATGACTGTACATCTTCAACATGGGGGGCAATGAATATTTTTCCCAACCCACTCTAGGGGATATCCTGCAGGCTGTGCAGAAATGCAAGGCATCTGTGGACGACCTAAAAAGAAAGAAAGATTTAGCCTGTGGGAGGAGGTGTCTCTTCTCCGAGACCTACAAAAGATAAGGGAGCGCACAACTGTGGTCGAGGGCAAAATTAGTGATCCCCCCGCCCGTGATGCCAGAATGGGTGCGCAACGGGTGGCAGCTGGCAATGAAAAGGAGGATGACATAGAAAACTGTCTCTGCCGTAATAACGTGCACTTTGTGGGGTTGCCAGAGAAAATGGAGGGCAGGGACCCCACCGCTTACGTTGAGCGATGGCTGCTTTAGCTGTTTGGCAAGGAGGTCTCTACCCCTGTACTTGCAGTAGAGAGGGCTCATCTAATACCACGAGATCTTTGCCCCCTGGTAACCAACCAAGGTTCATGTTAGCTTATGTGCTGAACTATAGGGACCGCAAGATCATCCTGCGGCTGGCCAGAGAAAAAGCAAACATACAGTATAATGGCATGAAAGTCTCCTTTTATACAGATTTTTCCGTGGAGATTCAGCGCAAGAGGGTGAGGTTTCAGGATGTGAAAAAGCACCTGATGCACCTTCAACTACCATATGTCATGCTTTACCCAGCTAGGTGGAGAGTGATCATAATGAGCAAAGCTTACAAAATTGCCGTGAAGCTGAGGATGAGGGCTGACCTGCCTTACTGCTTGCCATACTGGGTGATCCATGGCTGCCTCTTTTCATTCATCTTGGATACCTACCTTTACAGTCCTCTTTACTTGGAGGGCCATTTCCTTAGCCCTAAAAATGTAAACCAAATCTACAAAACCGCTTGTTACAGCATAATGTTAATGAGGGGCGGCTGCTTCTCTGCCATTATGTTTCTTTGCATGATTCGACTCGTCCTGTTGACAAAACTAAATCTGACAACCTCATTTGGGTTGAACTGGTTCAATACTACAAATGTTTGTATGACTTCCAGCGTTAGATGATACGGAGCTGCACCCGCGCCCCCAATCGCATTGTGTTATCTACTTTCGCCTTGTATCCGGTGGCTATTACCTCAGGGCCTTTTCTTATGTCCTTCCGACTTTCCAGTGTTGATGGCATACTTCCAGGTGGCTACCTGGGAATTTTATTATTAGGATAAGGATTCTACTCCAATTCCTGACCTGGATTAGTAAAATTGGATGTGCTCATGTTAGTTTCTCCTTGTATATGATATTAATGTTGCTCTATCATGACTGACATTCCCCTGGTGTCATGGAACATTCAGGGTGTTCATGACCCTTGGAAAAGGACCAGGATCGTCTCCTGCATTAAACGATTCCAGCCTGCGACAGTTGTTCCAAGGAAACCCACCTTACTTCGGACTCCGCGTCATCTCTTAATTACCCGTGGCTACTAGGGAGCTATCATTCCACACATACAAATTATTTACGTGGGGTCAGTGTCCTGAGTCAAAGGGCCCTGGCCTTTCAGGAATTGAGTTCTAAGGTGGACCCCGATGGTCGTTTTATATTTACTGTATATACTACAAACTGTATGCTGTTACTATTGTGCTAACTTTTGTATATACAATATACTGCCTCCCTTTTTGGGAGCAGTAATAAGGGAGTTTTTCTCATACCTGGCTGACAAACCAGATATCCCGGTGCTTCTTCTTGGGGATTTCAATTGCTACCTAGATCCAGTGTTAGATAGGCACCCACCAGTTCTTAGGCCTAACGGGGTAGACCCACAGCCTTGGGTAAGTTAATTTCAGAAGTGGGCTGGATAGACCATTGGTGATTTAAATACCCTCTGGACAGTTTTTTTGTTTCTCCAAATCCCACGGTTCCCTATCCAGAATTGACCTCTGCCTTGGCAATACCTCTAGCATCCCATTGGTGTCTCTCTTGGCATACTTACTGCGAGGAGTATCTGACCATTCCCCTCTCGTGATTTGGCTTTGGGCCCAACCGCCCTCCTCTTCCGAGAGCCCCATAGAAATTGAATGACTTTTGATTACAATTATTTCCCGCTCATGAGCGTATAGATACAGAACATTTTTTCTAAAAACCAAGGCATTGGAGGAACTGACATGCTGGGAGGATTTCAAGGCATATATCAGGGGAATTTTTATAGTAGAAATCAATGCAATTTAAAAATAATCATCCTCCGAGTTTGTTCTATAGGTTGAAAGCGAGGTGGACAGCTGTAACTACAATATATTTCTACCTCACTTGACTCCACAAGGAAGGCGGGGATATTGGCCAACGATTCTCTGGATCAGTTGAAAACCTCCGCTGCAGAACGTAAAAGTTTTTTCTCTAAAACGCTGTTCTATGAGGAGGCCTTCTATATACCAGAGGTATAAAGTTCCTGCTCATCTTCAAAAAAAAAAAATTAATAAATAAAAAATTGAATAAAACCCCTGAGTCAGATATCACTTTTCAAAAAGGGGATCCTCGCTACGAGGAGCTTATATGTTTCACGTGATTCAGATATTTATCTGTGTTTTCTCCAAGTATGATTGATTCTAAAGAATTCACTCTCAACAAAGATAGAAACACATCATTGCGCAAGATTGCTGCGTATTCCCAAATTCCTAATATAGAGTATTGTTTGATCAAAAAACGCTGATTAAACGATCAGTAGTGCAAGCAGCTCTCCTCATTGCACGTCCGGTATAACAAAACACTGGAAGTGACGTCACTGGCTCCTCCCGACGCACTGCGTCACAGGTCATGTGACTTTCTCAAGGGAAGTGTGAAAAAATGTGAGTGAATACTCCATTAGTAGGAATTTGTAAATACGCAGCAATCTTGTGCAATGATGTCTTTCTATCTTTGTTGAGAGTGAATTCTTTAGAAACAATCATCCTTGGAGAAAAAAAAAAAAAAAAAACGGATAAATATCTGAATCACGGGAAACATAAGCTCATCATAGTGAGGATCCCAGTTTTTGAAAAGTGATATCTGGCTCAGGGGTTTTATTATTCCATTTTTTTTTTTTTGAAGGTGAGCAGGAACTTTATACCTAGGTGGTGGTAATTTTTTTTGTTGGAACTTTTTCACCTTTTATTATCACTGTGTGTGTACACATTTTATACCTTTACCCACAGAGGAATGAGCAATATTATTATTTTGTATACATACAGATTATTGGTGTTTACATTATTGTGCATTGTGTATTAATTTTTATAAGTTGGGTTCAAGCGCACTATTACTATTGTATTACTATCAGTCAAGGAAGCCATGATGGCCTCTGCCAACATGAAACTCGGGGGGAAAAAAAAACTGGTAATTATATTTGGACAGCTCTGGGTCTTATTGAATACTGTTCCCGGACAGTCTCGGATCCCTGATTAATCAAATAATTGTCTAGATGGGAATTCCCATTGTTAATTAAGTCACCTATTGTTTCTGTCTGTTGGCTAATTTGTCTAACTCTTGGAGGTTCTTATGATGGGATTAGCCTTGTGTCAACTCTACTTCAATATGTAACCTTTATGTGATGTTTTGGGTAAATACTTGGTTTCATTGCTCATGTGGTGACTGACCAACTTCTGGTGTATAAAAACCCTGTATTTCTGTTCAATAAACAGTCATTTTAGGTTTCACCTTAACATCTTGTCTGTGTATGAACGATTGGGGTAACAGGGCTGGTATTAGCTCTCGGTCTGTTGGACGGTTTGGAGGGTAGGAGGCACTGTTTGGTGGAAGCACCAAAGGGGGTGCCGAGCATTCCATCACATTTGGTGGCGGTAGTGGGAAGTGCCCTGCAATCTACCAGGATCGGAGGTCCAGATAGCAGAAGGAGGAGAGTCACAGATACCAGCCGCCATGGATGAGGTATTCGGAAGGAGACTGTGAGAAATATGGATACAGCACAGGGGACCAGTGCCAATGCAGGTCCTGCTGGGATGGTGCGATTCTGTTTACCAGCAACTCTGGAAGGAAGCGCTAGCCCGTGAGCAGTGCCAGTAGGGAAAATCCCCCCCCCCCCCTCCCCATCCAGGAAAGGTACTGGTCGCACTACAAACTGCAATCTCTGTTATTGGGAAAAACAACCGCACAAGGAGTGGACAGCATGCTGGTCTTGGCGGAGATGCACTCGGACAAGGGCTACAGAGCTCTCCGCTGGTATATAGCTGAAGTGTGCCCGTGATCAGCGGACGATAGCCCGACAGAAGGCTTAGGCTACGGCAGCCTGGGGCTGTTGTACGGGAGGCTGCCCAAGGACCCTGACTTTGGGGAGCGATCTGGAGTGGCGTTTGGAGGAAATCATGGAGTAAAAAACTGGACGCTGCATGTCTCGGAAGTACTCTGGGCACAGGAAGATTTGGATTTTCTAGGAATGGGAGCTGGAGAGATCACCTACAGATGCTGCGATTCTGTTCAGCAGCAGAGCTGGGCTACCTTGGCCTGGGGCCTTTGGGAAGTACCAGCCAACAGCTCTGAAATCTCAGATGAAGTGCCGGCAATGGGGTAGAGCGACAGTGTGCTTTGCCCACCTCCATCTATGGTGGGTGCAGCAAGTTTTGACTCAACCTAATGAACCCGTTTCTGCATAGGACAAGCTTAAATGGAGGAATGAGTCTGTCCTGCAGCCAGATAAGGGTACGGGAGATCTAGCAGCTGGTTCATCTCCCCAACAACAGTTCAAGGACCAGGGAGGAGAGGAAGCCATCCTCACTCTCCAGCCACAGATCGCAGAAAGCATAAATTTAATTGACTTTTCAGCGGGAGGATCTAACACTTACTGAGCTTTCAGCTGAAGCGCTGGCACTGGGCCCAAGTGCCACCAGCCCTTGCCCTGGATCAGCAATTGCAGAGACTGGGGATTTATAAGACTTTGCTGCTGAGAAGGAACAACCCGGTGAGCCTCCAGTGGAAGAGCTGGCATCAGAGCAGCACATTACGGGGTTCTGCCCAGCACCAAAAGCAGCTGCAGCCTTCTTAAGAGAAAAAGTCAGCCTTTCTCCCACACCACTGACACGGACATGAGATTTCAAGCCAGCAGCATCTGTGGAGTTACAACAAACTTCCAGCCAAAGCACTGGCTGCAGGGCACAGTGCTGCCCAGCTCTGCACACCCTTGCCTGAAAACCCAGCAGAAGCTCTGGCATCAAGGCAGAGTGCTACAGACCTCTGCCCCACACCGGCAGCAGTTCCAGGGCACCAGGGAGAGAAGGTGGTTGTCCTTTATCCCAAACAGCAGAACTACATTACGGAAGAGGTGGCAGTCCTCACTCCCCCGCAACAGTTCAAGGACCAGGAAGGGGAGGAAGCTGTCCTCACTCCACCAGCAGGAGATTCACAGTCTGGGAGTGGAGGAAGCCAGCCTCCTTCCCCAACAGTTAGCCGAAGCAGATGAAGTGGGATCCCCAGCAGAAGTGGGCTACCAACCTCTGACCAGCACCGGCAACAACTCCAGAGTTCCAAGGAGCCAGGGCAGGTCTGATGTAGTGAAGCTCCTACTTCCAGCTGAAGCACCGGCAACAGGTCAGAGTGCTGCTGGCCTCTGTCTAGGACTTACAGTGTCTTTACGGCTTCAGGGAGCCGGGCAGTCGGCCCCTCTCCCCAGCAACAGATCAAACCCTGGACTGGTAAAGACCACCCGCTGAAGCGCTGGCAACAGGGCAGAGTGCCGCTGGCCTCTGTCTAGTACCTACAGTGTCTCCATGGCTTCAGGGAGCCAGGGCACTCAGCCCCTTTCTCCAAGCACCAGACCGAGCCACAGAATGGTAAAGACCACCCAGCTGAAGCACTGGCAACAGGGCAGAGATTCCACCACCTCTGTCCCACACCTACCGATGACGACAACTATTCCCTTCAGCCCAGAATGAAGATCCTCTGGACTGACTATGTGGGTTCACTCTGCCTGACTAATGCATGTCCAGACCAGGTCTGGGACCTGGTTAGTCTACTTTGGTTGGGGGACTGCAGGGTAGCCTCTTATAATGTGGAGAACAGCGGCGCTCATCTGAGTGCAGCATATTAAAATGATTAATGATGAATTTATTAAGATAAAAAATTTAAATAAGAATTAACTCACAGGGTAAGGGTTAACATGGCTAGTCACAAGGGGAGGCTTGCTGTATAATCCTGATCCAGATAGCCGGTTGTGTGGGGTGCTGCTGCTGTTTCGCTAGCTGCAGGGGTTTCCAAGGCTCCGAGATAGGCTGGCAGTCGTCTCCCCGTCGACTATGATGTCACTGGATGTGGGGCACAGGGCCAGCAGGCGTGCATTCGAAGCATGCATGCTCCTTCTTCAGGCTGTGATTACTTGCCTACTGACTATGGGCCTTGGCATTTGAAAGAGCTACAAGCATTTAGGAAGAATGTCCTGTCATATGATGCAAAAGGGACATTATTACATTTAACAGTCAAGGAAGCCATGATGGTCTCTGCCAACTTGAAACTCAGTGAGCAGATGTATGTGAAAAGGAAGCTGGTTAATGAGATTTGGACAGCCCTGGGTCTTCTTGAGTAGTGTTGCCGCACAGCCTGTGATCCCTGATGAATCAAAGCATTGTTTAGGTGTAAATTCCCATTGTTAATTGAGTCAACTATTGTTTCTGTCTGTTGGCTAGTTTGTCTAACTCTTGTAGTTATATTTATGATGGGATTAGCCTTGTGTCCACTCTACTTCGTTATCTAACCTTTGTGTGATGTTTTGGGTACATATTTGGTTTTATTGTTCATGTGGTAACTGACCTACTTTTGAAGGGTATAAAAACCTGTATTTCAGGTCAACAAACAGTCATTCCTTTGGTTTCACCTCAACATCTTGTCTGTGTATGATGCTGGGGTAAAAGGGCTGGTAGTAGCTCTCAGAGAATTGTGCCCCATCGTTGGTGTCACTGGGACGACCTGTGCCCCATCATTGGTGTATTGGGCCCCATTGTTGGGATCATTGGGTGGAACTGTGCCCTGTCA
Organism: Lithobates sylvaticus; assembly: GCA_028564925.1. Taxonomy (NCBI): domain Eukaryota; kingdom Metazoa; phylum Chordata; class Amphibia; order Anura; family Ranidae; genus Lithobates; species Lithobates sylvaticus. The sequence goes on from CM053028.1 coordinate 587,523,331, forward strand.
TTTGGTAAAAACTGTGCCCCATCATTGGCATTATTGGTAGTAATTGTGCCCCATTTATGGGGACATTGGGAAGAATTGTGCCCTTCGTTGATGTCAGTGGATGAAATAGTTCCCCAAGAGCTGGACAAAAGCAAGCAAAGGTCCACATCTCCCGGGCTGCAGTTTGGAGACCACTACAATAGAGTATAAATTGCAGGGCCTAAGACTACATAATGTGCAATATAAACCATATAGTGTAATGGTCAGCACTTGTAATATTGGTATTCAGTAACCATCAGTAGTCTAAATGTATTCTTACCTGAGACAGGTTGCAGAGGTCCCACACCATTGCCTCCCATCTCCTGAGACTGCACTCAGTGACTTGGGTCTGAGACTGTACAGGCATATCCCTCCACTCATAATCCATATTGCCATCACACACATTCCTGGAATGAGCTCTTAAGGTACTGGGTGCTGAAGCGACCGCCAGCTGGATACTGGAGCCTGTATGATGATATGTAAATAGTCACCAGCACACCAAGGATCAATTTTGTCCAAACGTTTTTTTATCCAAGAAAGATCACATCACAAAATGGTGTAGTGCAACGTTTCAGAGCCACGCAGGACACCTTCATCGGGCATGTGACAAAGGGGTCCTGCGTGGCTCTGACACATTGCATTACACCATTTTCCGATGTGATCTTTCTTGAATTTAGACGAAATTGATGATCCTTGGTGTGCTGGTGAATATCTACATATTCCTCCATCGGGCACAGCCAGAAAACAACAGAGCAAGTAACCCTGGGAGAATTGTTCTGTCAGATCTTGCTAGACCGGGGCATGAGACAGAAGACCCAAGGAACATATCCCAGGTGCCTAGGTTGAGCAATGAACATGAAAAAAATCAACATTTCCCTATCAGCTGAACCCCAGAGTCTACACAAATCCACTCTAGATACATAAATTGTGTCTGCAGCACAGAGAAGGAAGGTTATAAGAGAGAAATACAGGAATACAGGAATACAGGACGGGGAACACAGCCCAGGAAAGTGACCAGGGGATTACAGGCTGATATCACCCAGTCCTTGCCCTATTCAGGACCAATCAGTGAACAGTATAGATAGAGGAATGTATTTAGTGTTAATGACCCACCTGTGCTGATCTCTGTAGGACTGTCCTCCTCTATAAATGTCCCTGTTATTCCACCCTCCTCCATAGACTGCTCATCATCCCTCACATACGTCTCTTCTTCTTCTTCTTCTGCTTTACCCTCAGTTTTAGAATCTCTCAGGTTTCCACTCTAAATATAGAATAAAAATGACATCAATGGTAACAATGCAGATCGTATCATTAGGATCTGTACATTATCAGTGATAGTTCCTCATCTACCTGATGATGGTGAGGGATGGTGTGACCTCCCTGTGTGGAATCCCTGGAATACAGAGGACGGGGACATCTCTCTGGTGGGTTCTCATTACTGGATCCATCTGTAGGAAACACACACACTGACTGAATACATTGTTTCTATGTGTTTATCAGATGATGGGGGATCTAGGTGGAGCCTCCGTACTGCTCTCTCCTTTACAATAAAGTCTCCTCTTACCCGGTGATGTGAGGGGCGGCTGATTGTCCATCATGACGTCCTTGTAGAGATCCTTGTGTCCTTCTAAATACTCCCACTCCTCCATGGAGAAATAGACAGTGACATCCTGACACCTTATAGGAACCTGACACACACAATGATACAGTCACCATCCAGACACATCCCTTGTCTGTTACTGGATAATGTCCCAGAATTCCCAGCACCGCTCACCTCTCCTGTCAGCAGCTCCATCATCTTCTTGGTGACTTCTAGAATCTTCTCCATGTTGTGTCTCTCAGGTTTTAGGGAGTCACATGGAGGCACTGTGATGGTCATATGATCACCTGACTTCACAAGAGGAAATCTCTGTATTGGAAAACCAAAAGCAATATCATGTTAGAATCCCAGAATCCTCCTCACCTCTCCAGTCAGGTCTGTGTTTTATTGACGGAGATAAGAGTGATGTCATGTGACCTCCCAGAATCCCATACCTCCCGACTTTTTGAGATGGGAATGAGGGACACCTATCAGCAAAAGTTTGCAGGCATAGGACACACACCCTACCACACCCCCTTCAAGGAGAATTTTACAAAAAAAAAAAAAAAAAGATTGGTTAAACTTTTTTTACCACTACTATTCCTTTATATTGGCTTTTGGAATTTACAAATGCAGCAATTTAGAAATCAGATGAAACGTTTAGTTCTGGAAAACACTTGATAGATAAAAAGTGCATTTTATATACATCTATATAGATCAGACCAAAATGAGGGACAAATGAGGAGGAATGAGGGACATTGCTCCAAATCAGGGACAGTCCCTCGAAATCAGGGACAGTTGGGAGCTATGGAATCCTCCTCACCTCTCCGGTCAGCAGGTAGATGATCTCCAGGGTGAGGTTTAGTATCTTCTCAGTCATGTGACTTTGGTTGTCCTCCATCTTCATCGATGTTGTCATGTGATCGATACAGGTTTTCTGTAGACAGAGAATTATCTGGACTGTATTGGTTGTACAATATTAGGATGGGGATGGAAGAGGTTAACCCTATCGCTGCCAGAGTTGTTTTTGCACACATATATTAAAAATCATTTTAGGCCTCAGGATTACATAAAACCCAACACATTATATATTTTCTGAAAGCAGATACCCTAAGGTAAAAAAAAAAAAAAATGGTGGTAGTTCAAATTTTTTATACAAAAAACAAATAATAGTGCGCTTAATTTCAAAATGACTGCTTCGCAATAGCCTCCAGTGAATATGTGAAAAACCATAAGCCCCCGTACACATGATCCGACATTCCGACCACAAAATCCGTTGGATTTTTCCCAACGGATTTAGGCCGAAACTTGTCTTGCATACACGCGGTCGCACAAAGTTGTCGGAAAATCCGATCCTTCCGAACGAGGTGACGTCGAACACATACGACGGGACTACGTAGAGGCCAGTACCCAATAGCTTTCATCTCCAAATTTTTTCTGAGCATGCGTGGCACTTTGTGCGTCGCAATTCTCGACACACGATCAGAAAAAGTGCGATCGGATTTTGTTTTGAGATCCAGCTCTCAAACTTTTTCGGACGGAAATTATAATGGAAAAAGTCCGATTGGAGCCCACACACGGGTGGATTTTCCGACAACATGGTTTGATCGGACATTTTCCGTCGGAATTTCCGACCGTGTGTATGGGTCATAATAAAGAAAAATCCAATGCACAATAATAAGCAAACAAACTCTTGACTGTTGAAAAAAACTTAAATCAAAAACAATCCGTTCTCCGTGACAGTCTTTGCAGAAAATACGTGCTGACAGATGATCACCACCTCAGTGTGCAATGCCTGGCTCACCTCAATTAAAGACCCCCTTGAATCTAATGACACTTTCAATAATAATCTTCACACCGATCAGCTCGCGAATACTCAGGTTTCAGCTAATGGCTCCAGGTTTGCAAAACTTCTCCACCAGTTGGGTTTCTCCAGGTTCAATTTCTTTTTTCCAGGTGTCTTCTCTTTTCCACCTCTTCTTCCTTCAGGGGTGGGCAGTCTTTTATTTTTTTTATTTTTTTAATCCAGGTCCAGACACGTAATCGAACAACTACAGCTCCCCTTTGTAAGCGAGCACTCAATAGCCAATTTTTTATGTCGCACGATATTACTGTAGGTCTAGGAAATACAACATTTCTGTAAAAAAAAAAAAAAAAAACACTAAAGTGAATTTTAGCACACACATACACAATAAACTACCCAAATTGTTGGTAAAATATAAAAAATAAAAAAAAAAAGACGTTGCACAGAGTAAATAGATACCCAACACCTCAAACATTAAATTTGCGTGTGCCTGCAAAATGGCGACAGACTTTCATACCCTATATTTTCTATAGGTGACGCTTCAAAGGCCCCCCCAAAAAGGCATTAGTTTAGCGTTGGAGATTTTGTTCTAGAATTATTGCTCTCACTCCAACGTGCACATGTCTTCTTAGAGCTCACCCCGGCATGTCTCCTTAGAGCTCACCCCGGCATGTCTCCTTAGAGCTCACCCCGGCATGTCTCCTTAGAGCTCACCCCGGCATGTCTCCTTAGAGCTCACCCCGGCATGTCTCCTTAGAGCTCACCCCGGCATGTCTCCTTAGAGCTCACCCCGGCATGTCTCCTTAGAGCTCACCCCGGCATGTCTCCTTAGAGCTCACCCCGGCATGTCTCCTTAGAGCTCACCCCGGCATGTCTCCTTAGAGCTCACCCCGGCATGTCTCCTTAGAGCTCACCCCGGCATGTCTCCTTAGAGCTCACCCCGGCATGTCTCCTTAGAGCTCACCCCGGCATGTCTCCTTAGAGCTCACCCCGGCATGCCTCCTTAGAGCTCACCCCGGCATGCCTCCTTAGAGCTCACCCCGGCATGCCTCCTTAGAGCTCACCCCGGCATGTCTCCTTAGAGCTCACCCCGGCATGCCTCCTTAGAGCTCACCCCGGCATGTCTCCTTAGAGCTCACCCCGGCATGTCTCCTTAGAGCTCACCCCGGCATGTCTCCTTAGAGCTCACCCCGGCATGTCTCCTTAGAGCTCACCCCGGCATGTCTCCTTAGAGCTCACCCCGGCATGTCTCCTTAGAGCTCACCCCGGCATGTCTCCTTAGAGCTCACCCCGGCATGTCTCCTTAGAGCTCACCCCGGCATGTCTCCTTAGAGCTCACCCCGGCATGTCTCCTTAGAGCTCACCCCGGCATGTCTCCTTAGAGCTCACCCCGGCATGCCTCCTTAGAGCTCACCCCGGCATGTCTCCTTAGAGCTCACCCCGGCATGCCTCCTTAGAGCTCACCCCGGCATGCCCCCTTCAGAGCTCACGCCGGCATGTCTCCTTAGAGCTTACCCCGGCATGTCTCCTTAGGGCTCCACTGAATGTTTTGCAATGCAGATCACATTGCAAAACATTACATCCCGGGTATGCTAGCCAGGGACACAGAGAGGCTGACCCAGTATGATGTCATAGATGTCAGTTTCCGGGTCAAAATAAGAAGGGGAGGAGAGCGGACCGGCACCAGCCATGTTGGTCCCAGACAGAAGTCACACTACAATGTAGAAGGTCACAAAACACCAACCAAAAAGTTGACCAACTCTCATGTTTTTAGTGCTGTTTGTTGTCATCTATAGGGGCTTCCCCTCAATGGTGGGCATTAGTATCAAAGAACGTCCAAATCTTGTATAATAGGACTATAGTATAAAGGAGGATAATAAACAGTAATTCCAGGACTGAAGGCTCAGCCTCTCTGGATGTTATCTGCCCCTGTAGTGTCCTGTGACTACATATATAAAAAAATATGACTAATAATGTGAATAAAAGATATCACAGTGACTACAGAGGAAGAGGACGGACATGACAGGGGGTTACTGGGTGTAAATAAAAAGTAAGATCTTATTACCTCCTCTGCCACTTCCAGCAATGTCGCCTCTCTACTTCCTCCCAACTCACCTCTCACCTGGAACTTCCTATTTATACCTGACATCACTTCCTGTATTCCATAGAGACTTCCTGTCTGGGTAAAAGTGAGATCACCATCTTGTGGCGCTCAGAGGAACTGCAGCCCTCATTGCGTGAACACTGCCTTGTGCTGTGTGTGTATATGTACTGTATATTATTATTATTATTATTACAGGATTTATATAGCGCCAACAGTTTACGCAGCGCTTTACAATATAAAAAGGGAGACAATACAGTTATAATACAATAAAATACAAGAGGATTAAGAGGGCCCTGCTCAGAAGAGCTTACAATCTAATAGGGTGGGGGAGGTGGTACAAAAGGTTGTAAATGTGGGGAATGAGCTGATGGAAGTGGTAGAAGATTAGTTGGAGACGTGATAGGCTTCCCTGAAGAGATGAGTTTTCAGGGATCGCCTGAAGGTAGCTAGAGTAGGGGATAGCTGGACAGGTTGAGGTAGCGAGTTCCAGAGGATGGGAGAGGCTCTGGAGAAATCCTGGAGATGAGCATGGGAGGAGGAGACGAGAGAGCTTGACAGTAGGAGGTCTTGAGAAGAGCGGAAGAGGACAGTTTGGGATATGTTTGGAGTATATCCTTACATGTGGGTCATCTCCACTCCCACCAAGAACACACTGATTAGCTGCCCACCAGGAGAACACACTGATTGCACTTCTTGAAGACTCTGCAGCCGGCATTAAATGTGAATGTTGGACAGATTGTTACTGATGATCTTCTGCTGTTTATATTGAGCTATTTGTGTAAAGTCCTGTGTGAGTCCTCCATTATTAGTTTGATGTTCTCCTTTCATGTTGTCTTCGGAGGATATTGGCTGGTTTAGGGCTGATACAGCATTTCTCAACCTTGAAAACAAATTGGTCCATTGACTCAATATTGGACCGTTTTGTTTTCCGGAATTTGTTTCATATCTTCATTTTGTATATATAGAAATCCAAAGCTCCCAACTTTCTGAGATGGGAATGAGGGACACCTACTAGCAAATGTATGTAGGCATAGGAAACGCCTCCTGCCACATTCTCCTTAAAGCGGATCTGCACACACGATTTTCTTTTTTTTTTTTACAGTTTAAAATTCCTATCTTTCTAATGTCACACTCACTTTTAGTGTTCTTTTCCGTTATCCATGTCCATTTTTCTTTAAAACCGTAAGTTATAAAAATAATATACAGCAGTTTTCATCTTGCTTGTGGGCATTTGAAGCCCACAAGCAATCACTTCCTTGTTCCAGTACAGTAGATGTACCAGCATTCCTTGCTGGTTCCCGCGCATGCTCAGTGGTAATTGACCCGAGCGGCGTAAACATCTTTGTTGCCGTTGAAATCCCGCGAGATTTCGCTGCGGCTCTCCGCACTGACTCCTGGGATGAATGACATGAGATCCCAGGAGACAGTGCGGCGAGGACAGGAAATGATGCGGATACCCACAAAATCCCCGCCCACAGCCACAGGGCAACATAGACCGGGCTACATATCTAAAGGTACGAACAAAAAAAAAAAGGTCCATTGAGCACTCTGTGCTACATTTCTAAACTAGTGAGCTTAACTTGTAAAATTGTGTGAAGATTCGCATTAAATGAGAATTAACCAAAAAAAGGTTAATTAAATATACAAGTGCTTTTTTTTACCACTACTATTCCTTCATAGTGGCTCTTAAAATAAAATAAAAAATAGCAATTTAGGAATTGGATGAAAGGTTTAGCACTGGGAAACACGTTTTGAAAGATAAAAAGTACATTTTATATACAACTATATAGATCAAACCAAAAAGAGGGACACATGAGGAGGAAAGAGGGACAGAGGGACTTTGCTCCAAATCAGAGACAGTCCCTCGAAACCAGGGACAGTTGGGAGCTATGGAAATCCGAATAGTTGGTTGTTAAGGAGCAGGCAGCTGTGGCAACCTTAACATCCATGACTCACCTGCTGTCTGTAGGATTCCTCGCTGACAGCAGAATGTAAACAAAAAAAAAAAAGTCGGTTTAAATGAACAAATATCTAATTGGCGCACACGGGTGGTATACAGCACTGCGAATCAGCGCATGCGCAATGGCGCACGCACTACGTGATAGAGGCGGACACTCACTGACCTATAAAAGACTGCTGCTGTGCTCACCAGAATGCTGGATTATCCCCCTGTGTTTCTGTGCATGTTACATTGGATTTCCTGTTGTTGACCCGGCTTGCCCTTGACCTGTCTGATCCCTGATCCTGGCTTTGACCTCTGGCATGTTTCTACAGACTCTTCTGCTGTCTGATCACCTGTGTATGACCCAGGCCTGCATTATGGATTCTGCTACTACCTATCTGCTCACCTGTGTATAACCTTGGCCTGTTCCTGCTACCTGCCTTCACTGCTGACCGATCCACTGTGCATGACCCTGGCCTGGCCTCCATTACCGCTTCCTGTTTGCCCTGTTGCCAAGTACACCTGTAGATTCTGAGGGACATCTGCCTTACAGCACATCCTGCCTGTTCCAGCCTCCATCTGGTAGTCCGCCTCCCAGCTCTTCAGTACCCTACTGGCTGCCTGTGCTTCTTTGGGCACTGCACCTCCTGTACCACCTTCAGGAGGGAGCCCTCTTAGCACTTCCGCCTGTGACCAGGTACGTGACACCTCATCAACGTGGGAACATTATGCTTGGGGGGAGAAGCTAAAGCATCCCCCTGTGTTGAGGGCATGTGGCCTGGTATGGTTCAGGGGGGGGGGGGCTGAATGCTTGGATATGGGTCTGGTATGGATTCTGGGGGGGGGGGGGGGGGCGCAGACCGATTTATTTTCTGAACTTTTCATTGCTGGCAATACATTCAGCTGTCAGTGGGGAAGTCATCGGTTGATAAGGATCCTGGCCCGTTCCATAACAGCTAGCTATTCTTCACACAGAATTTAGAACGATCTATCGTTTTTCGATCAATCCACATTCAAATCATTTAGAACATTTGTTAGAAAACAAATAAACAAAATTAAACTATTTTGATACTAGAAATTCATTATTATTGTCATTTGGAGATCCAGATACTTCCAAATCTCTGAATAACCAAAGATTTGTATGAATTTAGATTTGGACTGAAACTAATTGCACGTGTCTACCCTGTAGTAAGTCTGCAGTCTCTGACCATCTCCTGTAATATGTCTGCAGTCTCTGATCATCTCCTGTAGTGTGTCTGCAGTCTCTGATCATCTCCTGTAGTGTGTCCTCATTCTCTGATCATCTCCTGTAATTTGTCTGCAGTCTCTGACCATCTCCTGTAGTATGTCTGCAGTCTCTGACCATCTCCTGTACCATGTCTGCAGTCTCTGACCATCTCCTGTACCATGTCTGCAGTCTCTGACCATCTCCTGTAAAATGTCTGCAGTCTCTGACCATCTCCTGTACCATGTCTGCAGTCTCTGACCATCTCCTGTAAAATGTCTGCAGTCTCTGACCAACTCCTGTAAAATGTCTGCAGTCTCTGACCATCTCCTGTAATATGTCTATCCAACACTAAATAATAATCACAATCCTTTGGTGTGTTCCGGGATGCAGTTGAGGCCTCCAGTTTCTTAGCAGTTGACCATTACTGGGTTGCAGTTTCAAACCAAGCTCTATGTTAACAAATTAAATGGAGTGTATGAGACTTACAACAAGCCCTTTGTGGATTAAAGTGGACCTGTCATCATGAAGTCCTCTTTCACACATGCTACAGTCCCTTTTTTCCCCTCTATAAAGGAGGTCTATGGCAGATCAGTTTTCCTAGGCAGTTTGCAGGCATTCAGGAGGTGATACTGCTGGCTGCGGAATGTCTTTTTTTTTTCAGCCAAATAGGAATTCTGCATTGAAGTATTGCGTAACAAGCCAAGTGTTTGGTTGTGGCTGCGGAGCTGTCTCAATGACTTCAATAGGCAGGTTCTGTTGGGCAGTGCCACCTATGAAACTTGACAGATCAAGGTAAAAATGACCAATACTATAAGGGGATCCTCCAACCATTGGTCACCAATGTAAGGGACCACTACACTGACCACTGATATAAGGAGGTCCTTCTCCCGTTGGTGAATGAATGAATGAATGATTTGTATAGCGCTGCAAATGCGAACTGAATCGCCTCAAGGCGCTTGGTCTGTCCTGCGATGTCCTGCTTATCAGAAGAGGTTGGTCTTGAGTTTTTTCTTGAAGGTCCGATGGTTTTCTTCCATGCGGATGTTGGTGGGTAGAGCGTTCCATAGTCGAGGTCCTTGGACTGCGAATCTTCGTTCTCCCTTAGATTTGTAGCGGGCTTTAGGGATGAGAAGGCGGTTTTGGTTTGTTGATTGAAGACTGCGTTGGGTATGTATTGTTCTACTTTCTCACATAGGTATTGAGGAGCGTTTCCTTGTGTACATTTGTGGGTGAGGCAGAGGGTCTTGAATGTGATCCTATCCTTTATCGTTAGCCAATAGAGGGTCCTTAGGGATGGAGAGATGGATTCCCAGGGTTTCTTTCCCGTGACTAGTCTTGCCGCTGTGTTTTGGACGGCTTGTAGGCGTGCAATCTGGTATTTAGGTAGTCCTATGTAGAGGGAATTTGCGTAGTCGAGTCGCGAATTGATGATTGTTCCAACTACTACTGCTTTCTCCTTTTCTGGAATGAAGGGGATGAGTCTGCGTAGCAGGTGGAAAAGATGGTGGGATCCACTGACAACTGATCCTATTTGTGCAACCATAGTCATCTCTGCGTCAAAGATGACTCCTAGGCTTTTTGCTTTGGTGCTTGGAAGGATGGTCTGTCCAAGGATGGTGGGTGGTGTCCATGGGGGTCTTAGTTTTTTTTATTTCGGTTTGCGTTGAGGAGCAGAAGCTCTGTTTTTGATCCATTGAGTTTGAGGGAGCTACTGGTCATCCAGTAATCTATCAATGTAAGACATTTTTCTAATTTCTGGTATTGGTCTTTTTGTCCGGTGATGCGGAAGTAAAGTTGAGTGTCGTCAGCATATGAGGGGCCACTACACTGACCACTGATATAAGGGGGATCTTCTCCCATTGGTCACCAATGTAAGGGGCCACTACACTGATATAAGGGGGTCCTTCTCCCATTGGTAACAAATGTAAGGGACCATTACACTGACTACTAGGTACAGTATAAGCTCCAGGTTCAGTTGTTAGGGGGTTCTTCTCCTTCAGCATGTGAACAAGGGGTTTTTCTGAGGACATCCACCCTGGCAAGTAAGCAGGATGGACCCAGGAATGTAAGAAGTGGGGGTTAACATTCAGTCCCTTCCTCCTAAACCATACCAGATGACATGCCTTGAATATGAGGGGTGCCCCACAGCAATACACCACTGCACTCTGTATATGACATGTTCCTCACCACTGTACTCCGTATGAGAACTGGATTTGATATACTCCTGCCCACTACACCCTTTACCTTGAGCTGTATGATACACTCCGATCCCTGCAGTCTGTAAGTTGGTCTGTATATAACATCCTCCTGACCATTGCACTTTGTATGGCGGGCTGAATATGATGTACTCCTGGTAAGTAATACATATGATAGGCTGTATGTGATATACTGTATATATGCTGTATAGTGTGTTTTGCCTCCGAAGCCACATTTGAATACCGAAGTTTGTCATCATTACATCGGCACACACAATTTTTTTTCCTTTAGTAAATTTATTAGAATTTTACTTTTAACAAGTGCATCCTATGCATTAAAGTGAAAAAAACACCTGTCAGTGACCGGCCACCCCAGCCCCCCGTTTTACTTACCTGAACACTCGAACTTCACCCACGGGGATGCGCTGTCTCTCTGCCCGGGGTTCTCGGCTCTTGATTGGATAGATTGGCTCCCGCTGCTGTCAATCTAATCCAATGACGCAAACACTGGGGGGCAGGGCCGAGTCCTGCATTCGGCGGCTATAGATGCCAAATGCTGGACTCTGGAGTGCGCTTGCAAGGTAATCCCCTAGGAGAGCACTTCTCCCAGGGGGTTATCTGATGCGGGGAGGAGCTGTGAGAGCCACCGGGGGACCCCAGAAGAGCAGGTTCGGGGCCACTCTGTGCAAAACGAGCTGCACAGTGGCGGTAAGTTTGACCTTTTTTTAATAACAAAAGCCTTTACAATCACTTTAAAGCGGTGTGTCAGCTTAAAAAATTTTTTTTTTAAAAGTCAGCAGCTAAAAAAAAAGTCGCTGCTGACTTTTAATAAGTACACTTACCCTCCCAGGGCGCCCGCGATGTCCTTCATGGAGGCCGAGATGTCCCTCGGCTATCCGGATCCAGCGCCACCATCCTCAGTAAGGGAAACGGCTTCGCGTGGCCTACTGCGCATGCGCGAGTCGGATTTGTGAATGGGGAACGCGATGTGTTGTGGGACACCGTTCCCATAACACACCGCGCCCCATTCACTAGAAGACGGAAGGAGAGAAGATCACTGCGGCGCTGGAGGAAGCAGATTAGGACGATCTGCCTAGCAACAGCCATTTCTGGTAAGTAAAAAAAAATCATTTTTTATTTTTTTTTTCATTTGAAATTGTTACTAACATTTTTTAAAGTTTTTGTTTTCAGGGTGTCCCACCACTTTAAGGACTAGGAACTCTCAGTCCCTCTAGAAAATAGCACATTGTGTGGTAGGCTGCATACTGGAGAATCTCTAATGCCACATACACACAACGGACTTTCCGGCAGAAAAGGTCAGACGGAATCATTCCGTTGGATATTCCGATCGTGTGTGGGCTTCATCTGACTTTTTTCTTCAAAAATTCAGACGGACCTAGAAATAGAACATGTTTGAAATCTTTCCGACGGAATCAATTCCTATCGGAAAAACCATTCATCTGTATGCTGGTCCGACAGACCAAATACGACGCAAGGGCAGCTAGTGGTTACTGGCTATTGAACTTCCTTTTCTAGTCCCGTTGTACGTTATCTTGTTAAAAACGAACGAACTTTGGTTTGATCGTGTGTGGGCAAGTCCGTTCGGTCAGAACTCCGTCGGAACGACTGCCGGAGTTTATTCTGACGGAAAGTCCGGTCAAGTGTACGTGGCATAACTCCAATGTAGAGACTGCTCCCAGTTCTACTGCCTGCAGGAACTATAAGCCCACCTGGCTGCTTGTCCACCAGCCCACCTGGCTGCTCCAAAGATCTCCCAGGGAAGGGATAGGAAGGATTAAGCACCACCCTGTCCTTCTGAAAGGCTTGCTACATGTGGCAGTCGCTCCCCTTGTGAACCCCTGGGTGTGCTGATGTGCTCACTCGGTCCTCTTTGCTACCCAAGTTCCCTCAAGTATGCAGATCAGTCCTGCTCACTTCCATCCACTAACTTCTAGATGTTTCTCCAAACTTCCAGATCCAGGGGGCAAATGGAAAATTTATATCAAATACTTACCGTAAAATTTTTATATCCTTTCCTGATGGACTCCATGGCAGCCTACGTATGGGTTAATCCCGCCTCTCCTACCTCATAGGACCCCACTCCCATAAATCTTTGCTCCTAGCCAGGTACCGTGTTCCATAACTTAGCCTACTCCAGCAATGGGAGGGAACTCCTGCTGCCATGGAGTCCATCAGGAAAGGAAAATTACGGTAAGTATTTGATATAAATTTTCCATTTTCCTGACAGACTCCATGGCAGCCTACGTATGGGAAATAACTAGCCATACACTCCCGGGTGGGAAATATTGCTGGTTCAAAGAAAAAAGGTTTAATTGGCACCGTCAACAGATAAGACATTCAAACCAAAATTAACTGAGGAAAGAGCCGCTGGCTCAACACAATAGTGTGTCATAAATGTATTTATCGATGACCACGAGGCCGCTTTGCAAATCACTTCTGCCGACACGTGACGGGAAGCTGCCCAAGACGTTGAGACACTCCTAGTTGAGTGAGCCGTCACTGCCTCCGGAGGAACCAGACCCTTAGCCGTATACGCCCTTTGAATAGCCTGGACGATCCAGGTTGAGATGGATCTGGAGGAAGCACGTAATCCTCTGTTCTTCCCTTGGAAGTAGATGAAAAGGTAATCCGATTTCCGGAAGGGAGCCGTTGCTTCCAGATAGACTCTTAGGATTTCTCCGACATCTAGAGGATGGATACTAGAATCATCAGATGAATGGAATGTTGGGAGAACTATTTCTTGATTCTCATGAAAGACGGACGTCACTTTGGGATTTGATCCCAACATAGGGATCAAGACCACCCTATCAGGAAAAAAGGTGATAAACGGTTCTTTGAAACCCAGAGAGCTGATCTCAGATACCCTCTTGGCAGATGTTATGGCCACCAGGAACACCGTCTTGAGAAAAAGATCTTTGATGGACAATTGATCCGTTTGTTGAAAATCTTCTCCTGAAAAGAAGTCCAAAACGAGGGGAAGATCCCACTTGGCAAATCTTGGCCTCCTTTGAGGTCTAAGTCTTGTTGCACCTTTAAAGAATTGCCTGACGAGAGGATGTTTTGCCCAAGCAATGCCTGTGAATGCAGAAATTGCAGAGACCTGAACTCTCAGAGAGCTAACAGCCAAGGGCAACTCCAGGCCTGTCTGCAGGAAACTCAGAATGTCCGATATTCTTGGGTCCTTAAATGAACCTCCAACAGTAGGGATGAAACTCACGAATCTTGCCCAGATTCTTTGGTACACTCTATTAGTACCCGCTCTCCTGGCACTCATCAAGGTTTCAATTGCTGTGTCAGGACACCCTAAGGCCGTCAACCTTTCCCTTTCAACCACCAGACCATCAGGTGGAGATGGGATGGACATGGGTGAAGCGATGCTCCTTGTAGCAGGAGATCTGGCCTGGGAGGAAGAGGGACTGGGTCCCGACAACTGAGCTGCGTCAGGAGAGGAAACCATGGCCTGTTGGGCCAATATGGAATTACCGCTATTACTTCGGCTTCCTCCCAGCGGAGTCTTGACAGAAAACGGAGAATGACCGGTACTGGGGGAAAGGCATACGCCTTGAGAAACCTCCACCGGTCCGTCAACGCATCTATCCCATAAGCTTGGGGACAACGATTCCTCGTGTAATACTTCTCGAGTTTCGCATTGCAGGGTGATGCAAAGAGGTCCACTTCCGGTGTTACTCCTAGAGACAGAATCCAATTGAACACTTCTATGTGGAGGGACCACTCGTTGTTGTCCAACGCTACTCTTGAGAGGAAGTCCGCCTGGACATTCTGGACTCCGGGGAGGTAAACAGCCGTTAGATTCGACAAATTCGCCTGGGCCCAAACCATAATCGGACTGACCTCCTCTAGTAGATCTAGACTGCGTGTACCCCCTTGTCTCTTGATGTAGGCTACCGCGGTCGTGTTGTCCAACCTCATCAGAACCGAAGCTCCTAAAATCAGGTGACGGAAGGCTTGAAGAGCTTGAAAGGCAGCTCGGAGTTCCAAGACATTTGACACTATCCCTTGAGATGGGAAGTCCCATTTCCCTTGGGCTACTTCTGAAAGACAGAGGGCTCCCCAGCCGCTGTTGCTGGCATCCGTCGTCACCACAATCCAGGAGATTGGTGCAATAGAGTGGCACTTGAGGAGATTCTCCTGATGAAGCCACCATGGAAGACACTCCCTCATGGACGGGGTCACTCTGACAAAGTGATCTTGTGACTCTGGGATCCATTGCTGAAGAAAACCCTTTTGGAAGGGTCGCATTCTCCACTGTGCCCATTTTACCATGGGAGCTGTGGCCACCATGGTGCCGATAACTCTGAGGCAATATGATGCCCTGAGGCGAGGACATGCCAGGGCGAGCCGAATCCTGTCTTGAATTACCGGGATCTTCTCCATGGGTAAGGAAATGGTACTCTTTACCGTGTCGAACTGCGCCCCTAGGAATATCAGGGACTGGGTCGGATCCAACTGACTCTTCTCCCTGTTCAACAACCAGCCGAACTCCGTCAAGACCGAGATGACTTGGTCCCGATGTAAACAAAGCTGGTCTCTGTCCTGCGAGAGCAGGAGTAGATCGTCCAGGTAGTGGTGTAACCGGACACCTTTGACCCTGATTAGGGCTACCACTGCCAGTAATACTTTTGAGAACACTCGAGGCGATGTTGTCAGCCCGAAAGGAAGACAGGTGAACTGGAGATGTCTCTGCTCCACTGCGAACCTGAGATATTGCTGAAAATTCCTCGCGATTGGCACATGAAAATATGCGTCCTTCAAGTCCACTGAGACCATCCAATCGCCTGGCTGAATTGTTTGACTTATGGTCAAGAGAGTCTCCATCTTGAATCTTTCCTTCTGGATGAAGGAATTCAAATATGTTAGGTCGATGACTGGCCTCCATGACCCGTTCTTTTTGAGAACCATGAAGAGGGGGGAATATACCCCCTGAAATTTTTCCTCCACTGGTACCGGAATGACGGCCCCTTGAGATATCAGGGAGTCTGTGTAGGATAAGAGAATTTCTTTCTTCTCTTCCGATCTCGGTAGAACTGTGGGAATGAAGCGGTGTGTGGGTGGGTTGGTGAAAGTCCAGGTGTGACCTGTAGAGATGGTTTTGATTGTCCAATAATCTTGGACCGAGGCTGCCCAGACGTGCTGGAAATGGAGTAACCGTGCTCCTACCCGCTCCACCTGGACAGGCTCCATATCAAAAGGACTTAGTCGCATCACGACCCCCGGAAGACGTGGCCTTTGTGGACTTCTGACCTGAAGGTTGGTTTCTTTTCCAGTTTTTTCTGAATTCCCTACCAGGTCTGTATCGCCGTGCGTCCCTAGCACGCTCCTGATCCTGTCTGGGTTGGGTTCTTCTCTGGCTCAAGAGACGACGATCCTGGGGTAGAAAACCCGACTTACCCCCAGTAGCGCGTGTGATGGCCGAGTCCAGCTTGTTCCCAAAGAGGGAAGAACCCTCAAAGGGAATCTTGCACCATGCCTGTTTGGAGGCAGGATCCGCTGCCCATGGACGTAACCATAGAGCACGTTTAGCTGTGACCGAAGATAGCATGACACGCGATACTAACCGGATAATGTCCAGGGATGCTTCCCCCAGAAAAGCCGATGCCATCCTTAATTCATGTACTGGAGAATTCCTGAGCACATCTTCGGATATACTTCCCAGGATTGCACCCACGTCATCTGTCCAGGTTTCCATGGCTTTTGACAAGGCCGCAAGAGCCAAGGCCGGCTTGCAGGCCATCCCTGCGGTGATATATACTCGTTTGAGATCAGTATCGATCTTCCTTTCCAGACCGTCTCTGAATGACACTGTGTCTTCCAGTGGAAGCGTAACATGTCTCACCAATCTCATCAGTGCAGCATCAATGAGGGGGGCTGAATCCAGGTATTTCACCTCCTCACTCCTGAATGGGTACATTTTCGCTACTTTGGTGATCAAAGAGTTCTTTCTTTCAACCTTCCCCCATTCATCAGATATGATTTCACCTAGCTCCCCCAAGAAGGGGAAATTCGGGCGCTCTTTTTTCAGATGCTTGAAATACTTTTTCTGTTTGGAGGGCATCTCTATTGGGTCTTCCCATTTCAGCGCGTCTTTAACTGCCCTGACCAGATGAGGAACCTGGGAGAAGTCGAACCCCGCTCCATATTCATCCACCTCAACCTCACTATCGGAGGATCCATTTGATGAAAAATTGTCATGAGAAGGACCTGGAACTTCAAGATCCACTACGTCCGCGGCTGAGGCTGGTGCTGAGGGAGGAATGGCTGTGTGGGCTGAATCCGTCCTATTCAGAGATTCCTGTACCACCTTTCTAACCAGTGCTTCCACCTGCTGGTCTCCCGCACCTCTCTCCCTCACAGCCTTGGAGTAGCATGCTTCACATAGGGATTTGTCCTCCGGGACATGAGCCCTACACCCCCAGCAGGCTTTTTTCTCTGAGCGACCAGAATGGCGGTGGGAATCACGTTTAGATCCGGACCTTGACCTATCCGTATGATGTCTAGAAGAAGACTTTGATTTTGATTGGTCACGCTGTGACCTAGATTTTTCTTCACGTGCTACTGAATGATGATCGGACCTAGAAGGGCTGAGGAAACAACAGGAAAGAAATATACTTTATAATTCCCCAATCCTCAAAAACCCATGCAAAACAGGCAGAGGGAAAAAAATATTCCGTCCTACCTGCGGCATAAGGGCTGACCACTAGGCGGCGACGACACATCCATGGCAACAGAACAGCAGAGACTGCAGGTGAAATATAGACCATAAACATTCAAGAACAGTATAACCAGAGAAACTCATAGCATATGAATAGAAAGCACCCAGCCTACCTCCACAAGTATTGTCAGTACAAGAACCGGCGTCTGCAGTGTCTGTATGAAGCCAGGGCATAGCTGTATCTGACAGCTATTTGAATTTGCCGCCTGGATGACGTCACGGCGCTCCGAACGTCGTCGCACGCCGCCCCCCGACGTCCGCGCGCATGCGCGGCCACCGCTGACCCGTCGAACCGCGCAGGCGCAAACCAAGCCTCGATCTGGATCGAGGCCGTGCGCACGCGCAGTAGGAACGAGCAGCGGCGGACTGGAACGCAGATGCGCTCCAGCCGCCATACCAGGAAGACAGAGACACACACATAATACACACAGGCTGCCATGGAGAAACGAATAAACATACGATACCCATCCAGCACGAAGATGATCCGACCTGACCCTCAAGCGCCTCCTAAGCGACCATGACCGGGTATCGATGGGGGGGGGGGGGAGGCCTCCTGCTAATAGCGAGGACGATTGGCCAAACTGCCGCTTGCCAGTCAATGACTGGATAGTAAGCTCTTCAGGGCACCACAACATCACCCGCATCCACCCTGCTAATAGCTGGGTAACTGGACTGCAACACCGCCATTCTTCCATCGCCAACGCAAGGGGAAACGCCAGGCCTGGATCAACTACTCCTTAAGGTAAGAACTACCTCTTTAGTCCTAAGGAGGAGGACAAAAAAGGAACACGGTACCTGGCTAGGAGCAAAGATTTATGGGAGCAAAGATTTATGGGAGTGGGGTCCTATGAGGTAGGAGAGGCGGGGATTAACCCATACGTAGGCTGCCATGGAGTCTGTCAGGCAATTTGCTCTACCCGCTCTGGCACAGTTAGTCAAGGGGTATGAATCTATGCACATATAAACATCACTTATACTCTAAGTGTAATGGGTATGAACTCACAAGCAGACTGCTGAAATAAGAATAACTGGCTTTACATTTGTCAGTAAGGAAAAGAAATAGCAACATGCATTTAAACATATGACTTACAATACTTTAGCAGGTCCCTGCAATATGCACTTTAACATGTACACACATATGTATCAAACTAGCAATGGGGAACGGAGCGCCAAGTGTGGCGACCGTCTGCTATGCACCCCTGAGGTGCAATAAATCTATCTGCGCCTACCTAACGGACCAGGCCTGATCCCTAGCAATAGAGCTCAGTCCTTGAATAAGTACAGTATTCTTCACCGGCAATAGATCTGTAGAGGTGGTGCACATGTAGCTTTAAATGGTATACTTGTAATCCACAGAAAGTAACATCTGCTGCTCTGAGGTAAATTATGCCTTGGCAGTTCAGTAGGCATGAGAGTGTGTGTATCAATGCAGGATGAGCCTTTCAGCTCTCTCACCAAATCCTTGGGTACCATCCTCAGCTCCGGTCCCTCCAATGGCGGCTCCGGTCTCCTCAGTCACAGCCCCTGCGCTCCGGTCCTCAGCTCCGACCGACCGACTGTAGGGAAGAGTCTCCGCTCCGCTGCTGCTGACTCTGAGGGATGAGAGTCTCACTCCATCTGCTGCAAGGCCCAGGCTTCAGGCCTTCAGCAGATCCGGTCCGCACAGGTGTCTCCTCAGGAACCAGTCTCCGCGTCACAAGCTCAGTCATAAGAGGGAGACCAGTCAGGTGAGGCCTCAGAAGAGGAAGTGTCCCAAGAGGAAGAGGCGGTCTCTCCTCCTCCTTTTTATAACCTCCCCCAGCAGCCTCTCGGGCGGAAACAAGCAGCCCGGGAGCCTGGGGAATTATGGGGGATGTAGTCTCTTCCCCTAAAAGGGGTACGACCCCGCTACACACTCCCCCCACTTTGAATCTTTGGTCCCCAAAGACAGTGTTCAAACTACAAACTTTCTCGGGAACAACACTTTCACATAATTTGGACAGGGGAGCTTCCCACCAATTGGCATAAGATGGGGAGCTGTCCTGTCTACAGGTCACTTCAGTGTGGGTGACCTGTTTAACTGTGCCAGAGAGTGAGCTGGGGTTGCCCTTCACCAAATGGACAGTGGATGGGTCAGGGCTTTCAGCACTTCTCCTTGCTGTGGTAACAGAGTCCTCTGAACTTTCTCCCATCTTGGGGTAAGTTAACTTCTTGGGAGGCTTCACACTTCTGCGAGCTCTCTGTTCTCTTGGGACTTCTTCAGGAACACATTCTGGCAACATCTCTGGTTCTGGAACATCTACTTCTTCCTCTGAGTAGAGACCAGGAATATCTTCCCAGCACTCAGGCACAACACTGAATGGCACAAACTCTGTGGCTTCTGGGTTCAATGTTCCATCTTCCACATCTTCAGTAGGTGGAAGATCTATGGCAGAATTTCCTGGGGTTGAGGAAGGCCATAGCCATTCAAGTTCTCCTCTTTCTTCTTCTGGTTGGGGGTCCTGTCCACCCCTAACTTGGGATGTTTGAGACCGAGTATTAGGCCTGGGGGTATCCAGAATGGAAACAGATTCAGGTACGTCTCTTGCTGGAGGCATTCTGACTGCTTCAGTGAGTGGGAGCAAGTGATTCCTGTGCCAGGTCTTCAAAGGCCCCACTCTCCCTTCTGGCTTCAACTTGTAGACAGGCAATCCTGGAAGTTTTCTACAAATGATATATGGCTCTGATCTCCATCTATCAGCAATCTTGTGTTTCCCAGGGATCCCTAGGTTGCGTAACAGTACACGGTCCCCAGGCTGTAGGTCCTGTACTCTAACTTTCAAATCAAAGTTCCGCTTGTTTCGGGCCCCCCTCTGGTCGGAGGCCGCTTGAGCTTTCTCATAAGCTATCTTCAGACTGTGCCTCAGTCTGTCCACATATCCTTTGTGGGAGGCAGCAGAGGCATGGTCTAAAGAAATGCTGAAGGCCAAATCCACTGGCAACCTTGCTTCTCTCCCAAACATAAGTCGGTAAGGAGAGAAACCTGTCACATCACTTGTGGTGCAATTGTAGGCATGCACCAGAGCTGATATGTGTTGACTCCAATGTTGCTTCTTCTCTGTTTCCAAAGTTCCCAACATGTTCAATAGGGTCCTGTTGAACCTTTCAGGCTGGGCATCACCTTGAGGGTGATACGGTGTGGTTCTAGTCTTCTCTACTCCCAGAGAATCTAGTAGCTTCCTGATCAGGCGACTCTCAAAGTCCCTTCCTTGGTCTGAATGGATTCTCTGTGGCAGTCCATAGTGAACAAAGTACTTCTCCAAAAGTACCTTGGCTACTGTAGAGGCCTTCTGGTCCTTGGTTGGGAAAGCCTGAGCATAACGAGTGAAATGGTCGGTTACCACCAGAACATTTCCCAATCCGCTCAAATCGGGTTCGAGGCAGAGAAAATCAATGCATACCAGATCCATTGGGCCTTGACTCTGTAGGTGGCCCATTGGGGCAGCTTGATGTGGTAAAGTCTTCCTCTGAATGCATCTTGCACAGGAATGGCAATACTCCTCCACTTCGGCCCTCATGCAGGGCCAATAAAACCGGTCTCTGACAAGTTGGAAGGTTCTCTCTGCTCCCAAGTGACCATGCTGGTCATGTAAGGCAATCAGCACAGTCTCTCGGTGCTTCTCTGGGAGAAACAACTGCCACTTGTCTTCTGGGCCATCAGAGGGGCCCCTTCGGTAGACTACCCCCTGATGCACCTGTAGCTTGTCCCACTCTCTCCTCAGTAGGCGAGCTTCTTTAGAAGGGTGAAGGCGAAGTCCCTCTGGACTCCTGTCTTCCAGGGCTTCCAGGACCAATCTCCCCATGGGGTCTTCCAATTGGTCACACCTTAACTCTTTCTTGGACAGCTTCGGTAGACACTCTTCTTCTAGTTGAGTTACCCCACAGTAACACTTCGGGACTCCCACTGTGGTAACTCCTACCTCTTTAGCTCTGGATCCTCCTCTGGCTTGGAGTTCAGCCCCCTGACAAAGGGCTCGCACTCCATCTGGTGCCACTTGGGTCCAGTCTTCCCAATCATCAGCTATGACATGGGATCTTCGGGACAGGGCATCTGCATCCCTATTTCCAGCCCCTGGTCTGTACTTGAGACTGAAATTGAATCCAGACAACGCCGCCAACCATCTGTGTCCAGTTGCATCCAGCTTGGCGGTGGTGAATAGATAGGTCAAGGGGTTGTTATCTGTCTTTACAGTAAACTCGGCCCCATACAGATAGTCTCTCAGTTTGTCAACAACTGCCCATTTGAGGGCTAAGAACTCCAACTTGTGGGTGGGATAGTTCTTCTCGGAGGGGGTCAGGCTCCGGCTCACATAGGCCACTGGTCGTAGCTGGTCTTCGTACTCCTGGTAGAGTACTCCACCTAGGCCCTCATGGCTGGCATCAACATGTAGCTCATATGGTCTAGTGGGGTCAGCATAGGCCAAAACTGGGGCTGTGGTGAGACTTCTCTTCAAGGTTCTGAAAGCCTCTTCACACCTTGAATTCCACTGGTCTTTGACCGATTCACCAGGCCTCCTAGGCCCCAATCCATCTTCCTCTCCTTCTGTCTTGAGCAGCTCGTTGAGGGGTTTGGCAATGCGGGCAAACCCATCCACAAACCTGCGGTAGTAGGAGCAGAACCCCAAGAAAGACCGAAGTTCTGTAACTGTTGTGGGCCTTGGCCACAAAGTAACTGCCTCCAACTTCTCAGGGTCTGTAGCCACTCCTTTTTCAGACACTATGTGTCCCAGATAGTTCACAGAAGACTGATAGAACCGACACTTCTCGGGAGAAAGTTTGAGTCCCTCTTCACTGAGCCTCTTCAGTACTTTCTCCAATCTGGCTTCATGTTCTTCCAAAGTCTTTCCAAAGACAATGACATCGTCCAGATACACAAGGACTTCTATGAGGTTCATGTCTCCAACTGTCCTTTCCATTGGGCGTTGAAACGTAGCAGGAGCTCCAGATAGGCCCTGAGGCATCCTGTTGAACTCAAAGAATCCCACTGGGGTTATGAAGGCAGTCTTTTCTCTGTCTTCTGGATGCATGGGGATCTGGTAATACCCACTCTTGAGGTCCATCACACTGAACCACTTAGCTCCAGATAAACTCTGTAAGGCATCTTCTATCCTTGGCGTGGTGTACTGGTCAGGGATGGTCCTCCTGTTGAGAGTTCTGTAGTCAATGCAGAGCCTCAATGACCCATTCTTCTTCCTGACTACCACAATTGGGGAGGCATAGGGGCTTCTGGACTCCCGAATCACTCCCGTCTTCTTCAGTTCCGCAAGCTGCTCCCTCAGATCCTCCAGATCTGCTAGTGGGACTCGCCTCACTCTCTCTCTGAATGGCTTGTCCTCTTGCATGCGGATTCGATGGGTGGCACTCCTCGCACACCCCACATCAAACTCATCTTTAGAGAAAATCTTCTCCCATCTGGTCAGCTGGGCCTTGGCTCTCTCTTTCCAAGCTCCAGGTAGGTTAGGGTTTTCCATGGAGAGTTTCTTCCAAACATCTTCTCCTTCACCCGTCCCCTTCACTTCTGACCAGCCAACTGGGACAGCAGGACTCACCTGTCCCAGCAGCATCCTGGCAGGGATCTCCACGGGCCGCTCCGTGGGGTTCCTCACACTGACAGGGACTCTTCCTTTAGCCTTCTTCAGGTCCTTCAGTGAAATTACTTCTGGTATCACCTCCAGACCTGAGTGACCCTCCATTGGGTCGGGTTCCAACATTACAAAGGGGCCAGGCTGCTCCCAAGTAAGTTTCACCGTGGCTCTCATGCAGGTCACCTCTCCAGGCTGTAACACTGCTCCTTCTTTTCCAAGCCTCCATACCCTTCCTATCCCCTCACTTGGGGTCTTCTGCTCTAGGACCAACCGCTGGTAGGCTGCCTTCAGCATGGGATGGATCTTGGGAGCTGGAAGATTCTCTTTCTTCACCAGGGGGGTCAGAAGCCTTCTGACTAGGTCCGTGTTCGTCCCTATGATCAGGGAAGTCTTGCTGGTTCCTGGTGGGCGGGGACACACCACTGCTAAGGTGTCAAACACTTCAGTCTTCCCAGCTACGGATGGGTCAAAGGTCAACCGTATGGGTAGGTATCCATCATAGGGGAAACTCTGAGTTCCCAGTCCCCTTATCTCCAACTCTTCTATCTTCTGTATTGGCAGATGACTCAGGTATCTGTCATAGAAGTCCCTGTACAATAGGGTCACTTGTGCTCCAGTGTCTAGGAGAGCCTTCGTATACACTCCTTCCACCTGGATAGGTACAGTAGGGGATGGGCCAACCAGCTTTTCTGGGTAAGGCCGAGTTGATGCTGTCCTCTTCTGCGGACTCTTTTCCTTTTTACTTGATCTGCACTTGCTCCTTTCTTGAGCCTGGTATGCATTAATTTTCTCCCTCTTAGTGGGAGTGTGAACCCGTTGAGGGACATTGTTATCTCTCACTTTTGGGGGTTCTCGTTTAGGAGTACTGCATTCCTTCCGAGGGGTCTTGCCCCCTTTCTCTGGAGTGTACCTTGGTTGAGGATCCCTGGGTTCCTTCCGAGGGGTCTGATCTCCTCTTCTCTTTCCGTTATTCTTCTTCTTGGAGCTCACTGAAGGTGATGGGCACCCGGTTGACTCCTTCACCGGGGCCCTTTGGCGTTTCCCGCCGGCTGGCGGCTTTCTGTTTTCTTCTTCTTGGGACTGGAACATACAGCTGCAATATGACCAATTCCTCCACAATTAAAGCAGATCATCTCACCGTAGTCAGGTGGGAATGCTGGTGCTGAAACAGCTGGAAACAATTCCCTCCTGCTTGTTTCTTTCTTGGGACTGGGCGTCTCTTTCGCCACTAGAGACGTCAGTATCTCCATCATCTGGGACATCTGCAACTTCAGGGCATCTACCTCTGTCTCTCTTTCAGGGGTTAAGGCCGACCTGACCGTGGCCACTGGAAGTTTTGTAGACCCCATCACCTGCTTTTCCCTTTTCTCTTCCAACATGGCCTCCTCTTCTCTGACCATTCGAATGAGATCGGGGTAGTCCAGGCTCTTCCCATCCTGCCGGGTGCGTAGAATTAGTGCGACAGGGTCCAGGGGTTGGGCTCCCCTCATCACCTGCTGGGCACGGGCTTCATCTACCTTCCCTGGATCTATCCCCTTCTTCAGGATAATCCTATGCAGGATCTTGTCTATGCGTCCCATGTACTCCGACAGCTTCTCCCCTGTCTTCTGGTAACAGTGTTCCAGTTGATAGGTAAGTTCTGTGATTTTTTCTGTCCCACCAAACACACTTTCCAGGATGTCTATGTAGTCCTGGGCAGTGCAATCCTTTTTGCTTGTCTTCAGATTGCGTATGGCCTCTAAGGCAGGCCCTTTTAGGCTCTCAACAATCCTTTGCTTCTTTCTGCCTTCTGAGACCTCCCATTCTTCTAGGGCCTGCGTGGCACCATCTAACCACTCTTCAAATCCCTCTTCTCCCGAGGGTACAGGTGTCCTCCCTGAGAACATCCGGAGTTTCCTGTATCCCGACATTGGGTAATCCCCGGGGTCTCTTCTGCACTGAGTCACAATCTCCCCTAGGACAGCACACAGTTCTGCGCTAAGAGTAGTTTGTGCGGGTGCGGGACTTTCCGCGCCCCTCTGCTCTTCCTTCTTCGGGGATAGCATGGCTTTCATAGGAGAACCTTCTCCCTTGCGCGGCAGCGCATGCAGCACTTGATAGGCCTTGCCATTCGGTGCCTGTATGCTTTGGCTCCTGAACTGCTCTGGAGTCTCTTCCTTCCATTCTATTAAGGCGTATGTGTACCCAGCATCATTTCTCATGTCCATTATCCATGACTTTTGGCATGGGGATAGGGACATTACGAGCTGCTTCACTGCCTCTCTCTGCCATATCCCTGGCAGTTCAATGACTGCTGCTGCGGCTGGATCAGCGGCCCATGTTGCGGACCACCGTCCCACTTCTATCGGGTCCATGCCGGTACCTTCTGGCGGCTTTTCCCGCTGACTCAGGATCCCGGATTACGAGCCCCCACGTGTAGCGATACCCCCAGTTAAGAGGGCCGCTGATTTGTTTTGGGTCCCTGAGTACAGCTCCACCAACCCCCGGCAATTTGCTCTACCCGCTCTGGCACAGTTAGTCAAGGGGTATGAATCTATGCACATATAAACATCACTTATACTCTAAGTGTAATGGGTATGAACTCACAAGCAGACTGCTGAAATAAGAATAACTGGCTTTACTTTGTCAGTAAGGAAAAGAAATAGCAACATGCATTTAAACATATGACTTACAATACTTTAGCAGGTCCCTGCAATATGCACTTTAACATGTACACACATATGTATCAAACTAGCAATGGGGAACGGAGCGCCAAGTGTGGCGACCGTCTGCTATGCACCCCTGAGGTGCAATAAATCTATCTGCGCCTACCTAACGGACCAGGCCTGATCCCTAGCAATAGAGCTCAGTCCTTGAATAAGTACAGTATTCTTCACCGGCAATAGATCTGTAGAGGTGGTGCACATGTAGCTTTAAATGGTATACTTGTAATCCACAGAAAGTAACATCTGCTGCTCTGAGGTAAATTATGCCTTGGCAGTTCAGTAGGCATGAGAGTGTGTGTATCAATGCAGGATGAGCCTTTCAGCTCTCTCACCAAATCCTTGGGTACCGTCCTCAGCTCCGGTCCCTCCAATGGCGGCTCCGGTCTCCTCAGTCACAGCCCCTGCGCTCCGGTCCTCAGCTCCGACCGACCGACTGTAGGGAAGAGTCTCCGCTCCGCTGCTGCTGACTCTGAGGGATGAGAGTCTCACTCCATCTGCTGCAAGGCCCAGGCTTCAGGCCTTCAGCAGATCCGGTCCGCACAGGTGTCTCCTCAAGAACCAGTCTCCGCGTCACAAGCTCAGTCATAAGAGGGAGACCAGTCAGATGAGGCCTCAGAAGAGGAAGTGTCCCAAGAGGAAGAGGCGGTCTCTCCTCCTCCTTTTTATAACCTCCCCCAGCAGCCTCTCGGGCGGAAACAAGCAGCCCGGGAGCCTGGGGAATTATGGGGGATGTAGTCTCTTCCCCTAAAAGGGGTACGACCCCGCTACAGTTGATATATAAAAGATGTGCTGAAATGAACCAACAATATATGATATAATTAACTCAAAATAAAAGCATGAACGAACATAACAAAATGTTTCTCAATACAGTGAGGTATGAATATACCATGTTTCCCCCCAAAAAAAGACCTACCCTGAAAATAAGACCTACTGTTATTTTCCAAAAGGGCTGTAATATAAGCCCTACCCCGAAAATAAGCCCTGTGTATTTTGTTGCCAAAATGAATATAAGACCTGGGCTTATTTTCTCTGGGAAACACGGTATGAAACATACCTGGTTCAAAATCAATGAGTGAGCATATAGAAAGGAATTAGGTGGTGTTAGAGGAACAAATTAGCCACTTATAGGACCGGTGATGAGAAAGGTGTAGAAGAATAGTATATCCACATGTCGTTTGCAATCAAAAAATTCAAAAGCTTAAAAAAAAAAAAAAAGGACTTTGGGTTCTTTCATATTAACAAGTAGCAGGATCCTCACGCAAATAACCCTGACGGCTGGCTTAGAAAGAGTGAGACTTGCTCTATTATAGTAGAAAGGGTGAGGCACTTGCAAGGCCGCTCACAGCTGACAACACTATGATTGACCTCTCCCCCCCGGCGTTCCCGACAGAGCGTTGTCACTTCCTGGTGTGTGTTGTGTGCCTCCAGCACAGCACAGTATACAGCTGTATCTACCCATATTTGCTGGTGTTCTCTAATACAGCCATCTGCAGGAGTTAGTGTGTGTGGTGTGCCTGCAGCACAGTACAGTATACACCTGTATCTACCCTTATTTGCTGGTGTTCTCTAATACAGCCATCTGCAGGAGTTAGTGTGTGTTGTGTTCCCCCAGCACAGCACAGGATACACCTGTATCTACCCTTATTTGCTGGTGTTCTCCAATACAGCCATCTGCAGGAGTTAGTGGGTGGTGTGTGCCTCCAGCACAGCACAGTATACAGCTGTATCTACCCTTATTTGCTGGTGTTCTCTAATACAGCCATCTGCAGGAGCTAGTGTGTGTTGTGTGCCTCTAGCACAGCACAGTATGCACCTGTATCTACCCTTATTTGCTAGTGTTCTCTAATACAGCCATCTGCAGGAGTTAGTGTGTGTTGTGTTCCTCCAGCACAGCATACACCTGTATCTACCCTTATTTGCTGGTGTTCTCCAATACAGCCATCTGCAGGAGTTAGTGGGTGTTGTGTTCCTCCAGCACAGTATACAGCTGTATCTACCCTTATTTGCTGGTGTTCTCTAATACAGCCATCTGCAGGAGTTAGTGGGTGTTGTGTGCCTCCAGCACAGCATACACCTGTATCTACCCTTATTTGCTGGTGTTCTCCAACACAGCCATCTGCAGGAGTTAGTGGGTGTTGTGTGCATCCAGCACAATATAAACCTGTATCTACCCTTTATTGCTGGTGTTCTCTAATACAGGCATCTGCAGCCTTTACAGTGGGTGTTGTGTGCCTCCAGCACAATATACACTACCCAATTGCTGGTTTTCCCATCTCCCTGCAAGCCATTACAATGTCTGGAAGGCCAACAAGGAGAGGCAGACAGTCACGAGCCAATAAAAGAGGGCAAGCAGGCTCTGTGTCTAGAGACAACAGTGCTGGTCGTGGACGCGGTGCATCTTCATCAGCACATGGCCATGGCAAAAAGATGCCATGCTGTGCTTGCGCTGGTGTGTTTGGGGGACAGGAGCCACACTGGGGCAGAGGTTCTGTCAGCGCTGCAGGGGCAGGCCGAGAGGTGGTTGACGCCACGCCAGCTTAAGCCAGGAATGGTGGTTTTCGACAATGGCACCAACCTCCTCTCCGCCCTGCGACAGGGACAACTGACCCATGTGCCCTGTGTGGCTCACGTCCTTAACCTGGTGGTGCAGCGGTTCTTGGGCAGGTACCCAGGCTTACAGGATGTCCTGAGGCAGGCCAGGAAAGTCTGTGTGCATTTCCACCGATCATATAATGGCAGTGCTCGGCTGGCTGAGCTGCAAAAGGAGTTGAACCTGCCCAAGAACTGCCTTATATGTGACATGCCCACCAGGTGAAACTCAACGTTGGCCATGCTGCAGCGACTGCACATGCAGCAGAGGGCCATCAATGAGTACCTGTGCGACTACGGCACCAGGACAGGGTCAGGGGAGCTCAGATTTTTCTCACCACGCCAGTGGGGCATGATCAGGGATGCATGCACTGTCCTGTCACCTTTTGAGGAGGCCACGAGGATGGTGAGCAGTGACAGTGCATGCATCAGTGACACTGTACGTCTTGTCCACCTGTTGGAGCATACGCTGCGTGGAATAATGGACAGGGCACTTGTGGCAGAACAGAGGCAGGAAGAGGACTTCTTTGCCTCTCAAGGCCCCCTTTATCCAAACAGTGTTCCTTCTCTCCCACCCATCACACAGGAAGAGGATGAGGAGGAGGAGGAGGATGAGGATTGTGTCAGCATGGAGGTGGAGCCTGGCACTCAGCATCAGCAGCAACAGTCTTTTAGGGATGATTTACAATCCCAAGAAACCGGTGGACTTGTACGTGGCTGGGAGGAGGTGGCTGTGGATCATGTCATCCTTAGTGACCCAGAGGACTCCGGACCGAATGCCTCAGCTAACCTACGTTGCATGGCCTCCCTGATCCTGCAAAGCCTGTGGAAGGATCCTCGTATTCTTCGGATCAAGGAGAGGGACCATTACTGGCTGGCCACTCTCCTTGATCCACGGTACAAGGGTAAGGTTGCGGACCTTATCTTGCCGTCGCAGAGGATGAGACATCTCCGGGAGGCCTTGCAGAAAGGTCTGTGCAACGCGTTCCCAGAGACTGGGAGGTTACTAACTCCTGGTCCTGGACAACGAGTTGCTGAGGCTTCGGTCCATAGCAGAAGGAGTGGTGTAGAAGGTGGCCATCTGACCGATGCGTTCAGACAATTTTTAAGTCCGCAGCCCCAAGGTATGATCGGTTCCAGCAACCATCGCCAGCGTCTGATATACATGGTGCATGAATACCTAGGGGCAAGGTCAGACTTGGACACCTTTCCCACCGAAAATCCTCTGGCTTACTGGGTCTTGAGGATGGATCACTGGCCAAAGCTTGCACAGTATGCAATTGAGCTACTGGCCTGTCCTGCATCCAGCGTTCTTTCAGAACGCACATTCAGTGCTGCTGGAGGCTTTGTCACCGATCACAGGGTGCGCCTGTCCACCGACTCGGTTGATCGACTGACCTTCATAAAGATGAATCAGTCTTGGATCACCACCAGCTACCAGGCACCTGAAGCTGATGTAACAAAATAATTTATTTTGAAATGTCACATCCCTTCAACACTGCCTATGCTGATGCTGAGTAAAACTCCTGTTATGTTGACTGACTATCCTTTCCCTCCTCAATGATCCTGATGATAGCTTGGAAGAACATTTTTGTTTCTGGGTGCCACCACCAGTGGCTAAGGCCCAATTTTTCAGCCCCTGTTTAACAGGGGCATGTAATTACAATTTTTTATGCAATGTTTTGCAGCAGGGTTCATTCCTGCACTCCAACTAGAGTATCTGGGAGAGGTTGCAGTGTTGTGGCACCAGTGCCTAAGGCCCAACTGTTCAGCCCCTGTTTAACAGGGGCGTGTAATTACAATTTTTGATGCAATACTTTGCAACAGGGCTCATTGCTTTGCTCCAAGTACAGTATCTGTGAGGGGTTGCAGTGTTGTAGCACCAGCGCCTAAAGCCCAATTTTTCAGCTCCTGTTTAACAGGGGCATGTAATTACAATTCTTGAAATAATAATTCACAGCAGGGTCCATTACTGCGCCCACCAAGAGTAACTGTGAGGGCTTACAGTGTTATGGCAACACCGTCCACCACCAACAAAAGACCCAATTTTTCGGCCCCTGTTCAACAGGGGCATGCAATTACAATTCTTGATCTAATAATAATAATTCACAGCAGAGCCCATTCCTGCACCCACCAAGAGAAACTGTGAGGGCTTACAGTGTTGTGGCAACACCACCACCAAAGGCCCAATGTTTCTGCCCCTGTTCAACAGGGGCATGCAATTACAATTCTTGATCTAATAATTCACAGCAGGGCCCATTCATGCACCCACCAAGAGTAACTGTGAGGGCTTACATTGTTGTAGCACCAGCACCACCAAAGGCCCAATTTTTCCTACCACTGTTCAACAATGGCATGTAATTACAATTCCTGATATAATAGTTCACAGCAGGGCGTTCCAGCGCCCACCAAGAGTTACTGTGAGGGCTTACAGTGTTGTGGCAACACCAACATCTAAGGGGCAAATTTCTGCAGAGTATATACGGCAGGCCCCTACTTTCAAACATCCAACTTACAAACGACTCCTACTTGCAAACGGAAGGAGACAACAGGATGTGAGAGGAAATCTACCCCTAGGAAGGGAAATTCTATCCTGTAAGAGTTAATATGGGAAAAAGGTGTCTCCTCTCTACTGATGCTTTATCACCAATCCTTGTTTCAATAAAAAACCCACTTTTCCAAAAACATTTGTCACTGGGACAGAAAGTGAGGTGAAATGTTCTGAACAGGTGCACAGACAGCAAAACAAATGTTACAGGGGTGATAACCCTTCCCTATGTTCTTCAAAAAGTTTACAAATAGATTTTTTGGCTGCAGCTACACTTAAAAATTTACCTGTTCCAAATTACAAACAGATTCTACTTAAGAACAAACCTGCGTCCATTGTATTTAATAGGGTTCTAACGTTCGCGCAAACTTTCGGTACGTTTGCAGGTTCTGGTGCGAACCGAACCGGGGGGTGTTCGGCTCATCCCTAGTAGAAAATGTGTTGGTTGAGCGTCATAAGCATTTGACCAGCTGTGATAAATGTAATTAACACAGTGATTTCCTATAATAGTCAGCTCCATCTAGTAACCATAATGGAATATTAATCCTGAAATACCTCCATCAGGAAAAAGATTAATACCGCATTATGGCTACAGATGGAGCCAATGGTCATAGGAAATCACTGTATGAAATAAAAAATGAACATTTGTGATGGCTTGATTTAACATAAAAAAAAAAGCCTTACGAGTGTTTGACAAAATTGACGTAGCCATCGAAAAGGTAATGACTCCATTTTTATTTTTCTACTTCTATCAATGGCCAACACAGTACAACACTTCATCCATGTCTTTGGTGATCTCTGATCTCCTTATGAACCGTTTCTTACATGATGAAGATCAGCCATGGAGTATATCTGAGGTGTATATCAGGGTGTGCTTCTTCCCCACATGAGAGCTGTGATGTCCAGTAACATTGATATAGAAGTAATTTCCTGTACTCAAGGCACTAATACACCTCAAGGGTTGTGTGGGATCCCTGAAGTACAGCAAGACAGGACTTCACTGAGTAACATTTCCCGCACTCAGAACTAGGAAAGTGACTTTTCCCCTGTTTGCAATCTCCGATGTCTGTAAGAATGAAATTCCCTGAAAAACATTTCCCGCACTCAGGACAGGAATGTGGCTTTCATCGGTGTGCGACTTCTGATGTGAAACAAGCTCCGATTTTAGTTCAAAACATTTCCCACACAGACAGGAATAAGACTTCTCCCCTGTGTGCAATTTCTGATGCTTGTTAAAATCAGACTTGTATGAAAAGCATTTCCCGCACTTAGGACAGGAATATGGCTTTTCCCCCGTGTGCACTCTCTGATGTGTGTGAAGATTGGTGTTCCGAGAAAAACATTTCCCACACTCAGTACAGGAATAAGGCTTCTCCCCGGTGTGAGATCTCTGATGTGCGAGAAGATGTGATTTGTGTTTAAAATATTTTTCGCAAACAGAACAGGAATACGGCGTCTCCCCTGTGTGCACCCGCTGATGTCGTTTAAGTACAGACCTGTCTGAAAAACGTTTCCCGCACTCAGGACAAGGGTACGGCTTCTCCCCTGTGTGAGATCTCTGATGTAGAACAAGTGTAGATTTTTGTACAAACCATTTGCCGCACTCCGAACAGAAATACGGCTTCTCCCCCGTGTGAAACCTCTGATGTACACCAAGTTGTGATTTATTTACAAAAGTTTTCCTACACTCAGGACAGGAATATGGCTTTTCCCCTGTGTGAGAACTCTGATGTTTGCGAAGATTGGACTTAAGTGAAAAGCATTTCCCGCACTCAGGGCAAGAATGTGGCTTTTCACCTGTGTGAGTTCTTTTATGCAGATTAAGATGGCTTTGAAATTTGAAACACTTCCCACATTCAGTACAGGAAAACCCTTTATCTGTTGGAAGGACGGCACCGTCCCTCACAGTCTGAGGTTCCTCAGGATAAGAGGAATACGATGGTCCATCTACACTGTGTGGTGCCGGATGGACATTTGAGGTAGTCGGGTTTTCTCCTGGACTATACTGTGTGATGTCCTCATCTTCTACTTTACAGTCTGGAGACAAAGTGAGACAATCCTCTGAGGTTTTCCTCATCTCCCGTCCATCTACTAAAATAGAAAGAAAAAGATTATTACTAGACATCAGCAGATTGGTTCCCCTAAACCAGGACTCCGCCCACATCAGGCAGCTTTGTCTCTGAGGATCTTACAATTCCCCCCTCAAGGTAACTAGTAAATGGGTCCTCTGATCTCCTACCAGTTCATTTCTTTATTCGTGGACCTTAGTCAGAGAGTGAGGAAACAACGAGAACTGTCTTTTATAGCAGTGGTCATCAACCCTGTCCTCAGGGCCCACTAACAGGCCAGGTTTTATGTATTACTTTGGGGGAGATGTAGACTAGAATACTGCAAGCACTGAGCAGCAAATGATATCATCTTTGATGTATTTCAGTTATCTTGCAAACCTGGCCTGTTAGTGGGCCCTGAGGACAGGGTTGATGGCCACTGTCTTATAGGACTTCACTTCCATTCAGGATTGTGCTGCTATCCTGGAAGGAGGGGGTAAACATTATCTCTGATCTCTATACAAGGTAACGTATATACTCGAGTATAAGCCAAGGTTTTCAGCACATTTTGTTGTGCTGAAAATGCCCCCCTTGGCTTATACTTGAGTCAAGCATTTTTCTGCTGCAGAAAATGAAATTTTCCAAACCGAATTTGGGGCCCCGTATCTCAGGGCCACTTGGTGCTAGTTCCACTGGGTTTGCACACCAAATTTGGTGTTCCTAGCACCAAGTGGCCCTGGGATACGGGGCCCCAAAGTCAGTCAACTGACTGCAGCAATGTCATCCTTTGGGTCCAGAAACCCCAAATTTTGGCAGCAGCTAGGGGGCATCTAGGAACCCTTAACTACCAAGTTTGAAGTTCCGGGGACCTATGGCTGCAAATGGGCACAGTGAGGCTGCAAATGGGCATTGTTGACTGTCTTTTCCACTTACAGTAGCTACGCATTTCTCACCCTAGGCTTATACTCGAGTGAATACGTTTTTCCATTTTTTTGTGGTAAAATTAGGTGCCTCGGCTTATATTTGGGTCGGCTTATACTCGAGTATATACGGTAACTCTCTTCTGGTTGATATGAGGCTACTTTCTAGACCTGTTTCAGTCTGGCTGAAGTGTTTGTTTTTTTCCCCCCTGTCTAACTGCCTGTTTATTGCTGAGTCCTCTTAGATTATGTGTGGGTTATCCCTCTGTGAAGATGACCTCTTTGATTAGACTGTGGCTTGCCGCTATTTGTCTGAGCCAAATGGCCCTATTTGGGATTTTGAATTATTGCTGATTTATGTATCATTCATCCATCTTTTAAAATTTGAGAGACAAAGCAACGAGGTAGGACTTTAATATGAGGCGCAAGGTGTGCAGAGCCAAGCGCATCCATCCCCAATGATTTTGAACAGAAAAGGCAGAACGGGTGGGACTTTATATGAAGCATGCACCCAGGAGATAACACGGTAATAGTGAATATGGCAGGTACCCAGAATAATATATTAAAACCAAAGACATTGCATATAAGCATCACATGGCATCAATTGGCATTAAATAATTTTAGTGTATATATAAAAAAGGTAACAACCATAGAAGTAGTATCAACATTCATACTTGCTCCTGAAGAGTGGCAGTCGCCACGAAACGCGTAGAGCCAATAGATGCCCTTTCTTCTATACCATATTACTACCTTTTACTACCTCATATACCAACTGGATTGTACCAACCAATTATGATTATAACTACCTACTATGGAGACACGCTTTAGTGAATTTGGTTATCTACTAATGATTACAGTATAAACCAATGATGTTGCTTTACTATGGAACTGTGAGCCAGATAGTTGCCCTTTTATATTTACAATTGCATCAGTATGTTACCTTTTTTATCAATTGGACCTTTATGAATATGAATTAACTTAGTATACAATTTTCTATTATAAGAGACTTACCTTGCATGAAATAGTTTTTTACAGCATTTACAGTATGAACTAATCATGTCATTAACCGCTTCCCGACCGGCCACTGCATATATACGTCAGCAGAATGGCACGGGCAGGCAGAATCACGTACCTGTACGTGATCGTACATGTGCCTGCCCGTGGGTCGCACGCTCGCGACCCGGTCGGGAGCTCCGTGACCCCGGCCGCGGGACCAGCGGACCCGATCGCCGCTGGTATCCCGCGATCGGGTTACGGAGCTGAAGAACGGGGAGAGGTCTATGTAAACAAACCTCTCCCCGCGCTTCCTACACTGACTGTCAGTGATCGGCGGTTCCCTGTCATCGGGAACGCCGATCAATGACGTCAGACGTACAGCCACGCCCCCCTACTGTAAAAAAAACCACAACACGTCACACTGACTCCTCCCCGCCCCCTAGTGGTTAACCCCCTAACTACAACTGTCATTTACATAGGAATCAGTGCTATTTAAATAGCAGTGATTGCTGTATAAATGACAAATGTCCCAAAAATGTGTCAAAAATGTCCGATGTGTCTGCCAAAATGTCGCAGTCACAATAAAAAAATCGCTGATCGCCGCCATTACTAATAAAAAAAAAATATTAATAAAAATGCTATAAAACTATCCCCTATTTTGTAAACGCTATAACTTTTGCGCAAACTAATCAATAATCGCTAATTGCGATTTTTTTTTACCAAAAATATGTAGAAGAATACGTATCGGCCTAAACTGAGGAAAAAAAATGTTTTTTTATATATTTTTTGGGGATATTTATTATAGCAAAAAGTAAAAAATATTGCATTTTTTTTCAAAATTGTCGCTCTATTTTTGTTTATAGCGCAAAAAATAAAAACCGCAGGGGCGATCAAATACCACCAAAAGAAAGCTCTATTTGTGGGAAAAAAAGGACGCCAATTTTGTTTTGGAGCCACGTCGCATGACCGCGCAATTGTTAGTTAAAGCGACGCAGTGCCGAATTGCAAAAAGGGGCCTGGTCCTTTGGCTGCCAATTGGTCCGGGGCTGAAGTGGTTAACTGTGCTTTTATCATATTATCTATATAATTATGAATTTTGATACTACTTCTATGGTTGTTACCTTTTATATATACACACAATACAATTATTTAATGCCAATTGATGCCATGTGATGCTTATATGCAACGTCTTTGGTTTTAATATATAATTCTGGGTACCTGCCATATTCACTATTACCGTGTTATCTCCTGGGTGCATGCTTCATATAAAGTCCCACCCGTTCTGCCTTTTCTGTTCATTCATCCATCTTTCACACCTAAATGGGTAAGCATGGTTACCATTTTTTTTTTTTGTTGAGCTGGACAAATCACTTTATTATGAGTGGTCTAAGCTTGGATTTTTCTCATGGCAGTATAGTGCGGTGAGCCCTTCAATCGCAGTATATGCATTCAATGTAATGTCCTGCGAGCCACCACTTGCTATAAGCCCAAAATAGGGTCTCCCAAATGACACTATAATTTTGAATCAGCAGCTAGCGTTGCACATGTCTCATAAATCATGCAAAGACCATCCAATATTCTAAAGTTTTTAACCACTTCCCGCCCGCCCCATGTAGATATACGTCAGCAGAATGGCACGTACAGGCAGAATCACGTACCTGTACGTGCCATTCTTCAGGCGGTTGGGGGGTCCGATCGGACCCCCCTCCGCCGGCGGGGACGGTCGGGATCGTGTCAGGAGCGATCCGGGACGAGGGGACGGCCAGTGGTTTCTGGCCACCCCCTCGCGATCGCTCCTGGCCAATGAAAAGCTTCCCCTTCCTGTCTATTGTATAGACAGGAAGGCGGAAGTGATGTCACGCTCGGTGCGCCGGTCTATGTGACCGGAGACGCCGAGCTGTGAACATGTAAAGGTTAGTGCACAACAGTACACTGACACCAGTACAGTTAGGCACATATTCCACCCCCCTGTCACCCCCTGATCACCCCCCAGATCACCCCCTCCCCCCCCAGTCACAGTGTCACTAATTGCAGTGATCATTTATTTACTGATCACTGCATTTAGTGTCAGTGTGACTGTAATAACTGTCAGGGCAGTTAGTTTTAGGTCCAAGGTAGCCCCCTACCCCCCCCTAATAAAGGTTTAACCCCCTGATTGCCCCTAGTTAACCCCTTCACCCCCTTTTGCCAGTGTCACTAAGCGATCGGTTTTCTGATCGCTGCATTAGTGTCGCTAGGTAACCATTTTTTTTTTTTTTTTTTAACCGCCATGTTTATATAGGTTCATAAATAGGTTTATAGGTCAGGTACCCCCATATTACAACCTAAATAAAGGTTTTAACCCCCTGATTGCCCCTAGAGTTAACCCTTTCACCAGTGATCACTGTATAAATGTCACTGGTGACGCTGGTTAGCCAGTTAGTTATTTCGTTATTTAGGTTCCCCGTCAGGTTTTTATATAGCGTCAGGTACCCCCATATATTACCTAAAAAAGGTTTTAACCCCCTGATTGCCCCTAGTTAACCCTTTCACCCCCTTTTGCCAGTGTCACTAAGCGATCGTTTTTCTGATCGCTGCATTAGTGTCGCTAGGTAACCAGTTTTTTTTTGTATTACTGTTACGGGTGACGCTGGTTAGTTAGCTTGTTTTTTATACTGTCAGGGCACCCGCCATTTATTACCCAATAACGGTTTAACCCCCTGATCGCCCGGCGGGTGATATCAATTAGGTTTTAGGGTCTAATAAGGTCTGCGTCGCCCCAGGTTAGTGCCAGTACCGCAAACACCCACGCGCAAAGCATACACCTCCCTTAGTGGCACAGTATCTGAACAGATCAATATCTGATCTGATCAGATCTATACTAGCGTCCCAGCAGTTTAGGGTTCCAAAAAAAAACGCATTGTTAGCGGGATCAGCCCAGATACCTGCTAGCACCTGCGTTTTCCCCCTCCGCCCAGCCCAGCCCACCCAAGTGCAGTATCGATCGATCACTGTCACTTACAAAACACTAAGCACACATAACTGCAGCGTTCGCAGAGTCAGGCCTGATCCCTGCGATCGCTAACATTTTTTTTGTGGTAGCGTTTTGATTCAGTCGCTTCAGTCAGGAGCTTTTTTACCTGTGAATCTCAAAAAAATAAAAAAAAAAAAAAAAAATAGTTGTCGTTTTATTGTTCTCTCTCTCTCTCTCTCTCTCTATTGTTGCTCTTTTTTTACTCCATTCTATTCTGCAATGTTTTATTATGTTTTATCATGTTTTATCATGCTTGCTTTTCAGGTATGTAATTTTGTTTACTGTGTTTTAGTGTTAAGCATTTTTTTGTTTTCAGGTGCGCCATTCAGTTGCAACGCGGATTTATTTATCTTGACAGCAACAGCGTTTGCTCCCACGATACATAAAGCCGCGACTCCAACGCTGTAGGAGGTGATTTCACCACCACAGTTAAAAAAAAGAGCATATATGCCGAAGCATGGGGGCAGCAGGGGGGGGGGGGGGAGGAGCGATTGGCTCCAAATGCCACGTACATACGGTCGAAATTCCGACCGTGTGTACACGGCATAACTTTTGCGGGAGGATGCCCCCATGCATCGGCATATATAAATGGTGCATGTATGCCCATCATTAGAAGTGGGTGGATGAAGGGAGGTATTCTAATGGTGGGCACACCCACCAATCAATCTCTTTTTTTCGTTCAGCCAAGAGGCTGCATGAAAAAAAAAAGATTACAATATATGTCCAGTATGTTGCTGGACTTTGAATGGTTATACCAGAATGATGCCTGCAGGTTTAGGTATCATCTTGGTATCATTCTTTTCAGCCAGTGATCGGCTTTCATGTAAAAGCAATTCTAGCGGGTAATTAGCCTCTAGACTGCTTTTACAAGCAGTGGGAGGGAATGTCCCCCCTCCCGGATATAAACCGCGCCATTGGGAAATTGGGAAAGCATTTTATCACACCAATCTTGGTGTGGTCAGATGCTTTGAGGGCAGAGGAAAGATCTAGGGTCTAATAGACCCCAATTTTTTCAAAAAAAGAGTACCTGTCACTGCCTATTGCTATCATAGGGGATATTTACATTCCCTGAGATAACAATAAAAATCATAACAAAGAAAAAAAATGGAAGGAACAGTTTAAAAATAAAATAAAAAAGCTAAATAAATAAAAAAAAAAACAAAAAAAAAAAAAAAAAAAACCCCTGCCCCCCCTTCTCTTGCGCAAAGGCGTACACAAGCGTTGGTCTGGCGTCATATGTAAACAGCAATTGCACCATGCATGTGAGGTATCACCGCGAAGGTCAGATCGAGGGCAGTAATTTTAGCAGTAGACCTCCTCCGTGAATCTAATGTGGTATCATGTAAAGGCTTTTAAAGGCTTTTAAAAATGTATGTAGTTTGTCGCCACTGCGTGTTTGTGCGCAATTTTAAAGCATGTCGTGTTTGGTATCCATGTACTCGGCCTAAGATCATATTTTTTATTTCATCAAAAATTTGAGCAATATAGTGTGTTTTAGTGCATTAAAATAAAAAAAAGTGTATTTTTTCCACAAAAAATGCGTTTGAAAAATCGCTGCGCAAATACTGTGTGGAAAAAAAAAATGCAACACCCACCATTTTAATCTGTAGGGCCTTTGCTTTAACATTATATATAGTGTTTGGGGGTTCAACGTAATTTTCTTGCAAAAAAAAAAATATGTTTTCATGTAAACAAAAAGTGTCAGAAAGGGCTTTATCTTCAAGTGGTTAGAAGAGTGGGTGACGTGTGACATAGGCTTCTAAATGTTGTGCATAAAATGCCAGGACAGTTCAAACCCCCCCCCCCCCCCCAAATGACCCCATTTTGGAAAGTAGACACCCCAAGCTATTTGATGAGAGCAATGTTGAGCCCATTAAATATTTTTTTTTTTTGTCCCAAGAGATTGAATAATGAAAAAAAAAAATATATATATATTTTTTTTTTACAAAAAGTTGTCACTAAATGATATATTGCTCAAACATGTCATGGGCATATGTGGAAATACACCCCAAAATACATTCTGTTGCTTCTCCTGAGTACGGGGATACCACATGTGTGGGACTTTTTGGGAGCCTAGCTGCGTACGGAACCCCAAAAACCAATCACCGCCTTCAGGCTTTCTAAGGGTGTAATTTTTTTATTTCACTTCTCACTGCAATCACAGTTTCGGAGGCCATGGAATGCCCAGATGGCATAAAACCCCCCAAAATGACCCCATTTTGGAAAGTAGACACCCCAAGCTATTTGCTGAGAGGTATTGTGAGTATTTTGCAGATCTCGCTTTTTGTCACAAAGTTTTGAAAATTGAAAAAAAAAAAAAAAAAAAAAAATTTTTTTTTCTTTACTTTCTTCATTTTCAAAAACAAATGAGAGCTGTAAAATACTCACCATGCCTCTCAACAAATAGCTTGGGGTGTCTACTTTCCAAAATGGGGTCATTTGGGGGGGTTTTGTGCTATTTTGGCATTTTATGGCCTTCGAAACGGTGATAGGTAGTGAGGAGTGAAATCAAAAATTTGCACCCTTAGAAATCCTGAAGGCGGTGCTTGGGTTTCGGGGCCCCGTACGCGGCTAGGCTCCCAAAAAGTCCCACACATGTGGTATCCCCATACTCAGGAGAAGCAGCAAAATGTATTTTGGGGTGCAATTCCACATATAACTATGGCATGTGTGAGCAATATATCATTTAGTGACAACTTTTTGAAAAAAAAAAAAAAATCTTTTTTATTTTTGTCTTTATTCAATCACTTGGGACTAAAAAAAAAAAATATTCAATGGGCTCAACATGCCTCTCAGCAAATAGCTTGGGGTGTCTACTTTCCAAAATGGGGTCATTTGGGGGGGTTTTGTACTTCCCTGCCATTTTAGCACCTCAAGAAATGAAATAGGCAGTCATAAATTAAAAGCGGTGTAAATTCCAGAAAATGTACTCTAGTTTGTAGACGCTATAACTTTTGCGCAAACCAATAAATATACGCTTATTGGCATTTTTTTTACTAAAGACATGTGGCTGAATACATTTTGGCCCAAATGTTTGACTAAAATTGAGTTTATTAGATTTTTTTTATAACAAAAAGTAGAAAATCTCTTTTTTTTTCAAAATTTTCGCTCTTTTTCCGTTTATATCGCAAAAAATAAAAATCACAGAGGCAATCAAATACCATCAAAAGAAAGCTCTATTTGTGGGAAGAAAAGGACGCAAATTTCGTTTGGTTACAAAATTGCATGACCGCGCAATTACCAGTTAAAGTAGTGCAGTGCGAAATTGAAAAAAGACCTCTGGTCCTTTGGCTGCCAAATGGTCCGGGGCTGAAGTGGTTAAATAAAAAAAAAAAGCAAAAGCTGTAGAAGCTGATATCAGGGTGGTATGCTGATCGTCCTTAGTGGGTGCACTGACTAGCGTTCCATCCTGTCCCTTTCCCCTACGCGTGTCAATACAAGGGGTTAATTCCCATCTTCCTCAGGGGGTAAATCTTATTCTGGTTTAAGGATTTTATCGATTGCCATTTTCTCACCATATGGACGTTTTATCATATCTTGCATGAAAGCACTTTATTTGGAATATTGTATGTATTTTAGCACGTTATCACTTTATTGCTGTTGTTATATAGCACATTTTTCGTTTCACTATTTGGATTTTAAGTTGGAAAGCGCAGCGTACTTTA
The DNA here is from genome assembly GCA_028564925.1 of Lithobates sylvaticus. NCBI lineage: Eukaryota > Metazoa > Chordata > Amphibia > Anura > Ranidae > Lithobates > Lithobates sylvaticus. The sequence goes on from CM053028.1 coordinate 587,565,039, forward strand.
GAATATTGGGCATGTGACAGGAGTGACTTTGGTCAGGGGTTTGTGGAACTCAGCTTGCCATGGAGAGTTCTGGAGGCTCCTTGTCCAGCTTCCCCGGACCCTCTTATGTGTAAATCACCCTGTGTCTCTAGGGCACAGGGTGAATGAGGACCCCAATATAATCTGTGCTAGTCAGATTCAATGCAGAATATACGTAAAGACTATTCTTAGTTTGTTGATGAACTCAAGATGTTAATTGAGAGAGCTGATCACATTGTCCTCTGTACAATGTAGGAGACGGGCCGACTCCTAATGGAGCTCCTGCTGTCTTGTGGTTGTGATTATGATAATTTATAATCAACTGCTTGAAGCTCGGTGACAAGTCTGACCTGTAGTGAAATCCTGATGGGCACAGAGTCACATCGGCTGCTTAAAGGGATTAGTTAATTAGCTCATGTTAATTTGTTACAGGTGTATTGTTAGAGTAAAATGAGCAGGGGGGGGGGGGGTCTCCTCTTCTACTTTATATAAATACTTGTCAGTTTGGTTCTAAATAAACAGTCCATGCTAGCACTAAGCAAGTTTCGTCTCGTTTGGTGCTTGGGAGCGGTTGGAATATCTGAGATCTATATTTAGACTGGGAGGAAGTGGTATATGACGAACGCACTCAAGAGGAGCGTGGGAGCGTTTCGTCACAGGGCAGTATATGCATGATCGGTCTCAATAAGGGACCATTTGCCTGCTGTGTGAGATGTGTGGTCACGTATTTGCAAAAACTGCTTGTCTAATTCACTATATTAATTTTATGTTTTTTTTGTTTCTATATATATATATATATATACATCTAGAGTGAAATATATTTCTCTTATCCAAAATAAACGCTATACGTCCTTTTCCTGAGGAAGCCATACCGGGCGAAACATGTTGAAAAATTTGGACGAAAATCCCTCGTGCAATTGACTGTAGCATTTTCCTGTGTGTTTATTATAGGTTGTATGTATAGACCTAGAACTATAGGAAATGTTGCAATTTGCACTAATTTTTCCCTTTTATATTTTTTCTTTTTAACTCATGCTCTTTCTAATAAATCTATTTTTATATATAAATAGCATTTTGCTGAATTTATGTAGTCCCGTATCTCCAAGCTTTCGAGTCTAAATGTTTACTTAACCGAGACAAGTTGCAGAGGTCCCACACCGCTGCCTCCCATCTCCTGAGACTGCACTCAGTGACTTGGGTCTGAGACTATACAGACATATCCCTCCACCCGACACAGCCAGGAAACATCAGGGCAAGTAACCCTGGGAGAATTGTTCTGTCAGAGATCTTGACCTGGGCATGGGAAGAAGACCCAAGACACATGCCCCAGGTGCCTAGGTCGAGCAATGAACACGAAGAATATCAACATTTCCTTGCTAGCCGAAACCCAGAATCTCCATAAATCCAGTCTAGATACATAAATTGTGTCTGCAGCACAGAGAAGGAAAATTATCCAAGAGAAATACAGGAATACAGGACGGGGAACACAGCTCAGGAAAGTGACCAGGGCATTACAGGCTGATATCACCCAGTCCCTGCCCTACTCTGGACCAATCAGTGAGCAGTATGGGTGGAGGAATGTATTTAGTGTTAATGACCCACCTGTGCTGATCTCTGTAGGAGTGTCCTCCTCTATAAATGTCCTCGTTATTCCATCCTCCTCCATAGACTGCTGACCATCCCTCACACACCTTTCTTCTTCCGCTTTAACCTCAACTTTTATATCAATCAGATCTTCACCCTAAACCAAGGAAATGAGAGAATATCAATATCTGTAAAATATAAGCTTTAACATTGTGACATCATTTAAAAAATCCATATTCCAGATGTTCCCTTCCAACAACCTTGTAATGGTGAGGGATGGTGTGATCTTCCTGTGTGGAATCCCGGGAATACAGAGGACGGGGACATCTCTCTGGTGGGTTTCTGTAGTTGGATGACTCCACCATGTTGACCTGGTACAGATCTTTGAGTCCTATTAGAACTATAGATTCCTCCATCACCCCATCCTGATTATCCTCCTCTTTTATCTCTTCTTTAACCTCAACTTTAGAATCTCTCAGGCTTCCACTCTGAACATATAATAAAAATTACAGAAATTGTAACAATGCAGATAATGTACTGGATGATGTCCCAGAATTCCCAGCACCGCTCACCTTTCCTGTCAGCAGCTCCATCATCTTCTTGGTGACCTCGAGAATCTTCTGCATGTTGTGTCTCTCAGGTTTTAAAGAGTCACATGGAGGCACTGTGATGGTCATATGGTCTCTAGACTTTGGAATAGGAAATCTCTGTATTGGGAAACCAATAGGAATGTCATGTTAGATTCCCAGAATCCTCCTCACCTCTCCATTCAGGTTAATGTTTTATTAATAGAGATAAGAGTGATGTCATGTGACCTCCCATAATTCTCCTCACCTCTCCGGTCAGCAGGTAGATGATCTCCAGGGTGAGGTTTAGTACCCTCTCAGTCATGTGACTCTGGTGGTCCTCCGCCATCCTCATTGTTGTGGTCATGCAATCTATACGGGTTTTCTGTAGAAAGAGAATTGTATTGGTTGTACAATATTATGGGGATGGAAGGCGTTAATTGGCAGGCTGCCCCCAGTAGGGATGGACACATGTGTAGGGATCTCCTTCCCTCTAGTGTTTGCAGGCCTGGACTGGGACAAAAAAAAAAAAAATAGGCCTGGCCATTTTAGCAGCCCACGACAAGTTTACCGTCCCCTTCACCACTCTCCATCATGAGGGGGGTGGAGCAGAGAAGAGCATGAGGTGGGGGGGCAGAGAAGAGCATAGGATGGGGGGGGGCATAGAAGAGCATAGGGGGGCAGCAGGAGAGCAGGGGGCCAGCAGGGAGAGCACTGAAAAAAAGGACATCAATTTTGTTTGGGCACAGTGTTGCACGACCGTGCAATTGTCAGTAAAAGCGACGCAGTGCCATATAGCAAAAAAATGGCCTGGTCATTGAGCATCCGAATCTTCCGGTGCTGAAGTGGTTAAGGTAAGTTTAGACAAAGCAATCAAAGCATATTTTATAGGTACAAGGAAGCCTGGGTATTGTTTAACCACATCGCTTAAACTGCTAATCGCTTGGTCACGCCCACATTTTACCACGGCGTGCTGTGTGAGCCGCAGATCTTTTCCCTCCTCCAGTGTCCCTCATTCTGAAGTTCAAATGTTGGGAGGTGTATACATATATAAAAAAGGTGAATTAAAATGTGGATAAAAGACATCACAGTGACTATGGAGGAAGAGGACGGACATGACGGGGGGGTTACTGGGTGTAAATAGAAAAGCTCTTATTACCTCCTTTGCTACCACTTTCAGCAATGTCTTCTCTCTACTTCTTCCCAACTCACCTCTCACTCGGAACTTACTATTTATACCTGACATCACTTCCTGACTGTACCTGACATCACTTCCTGTCTTCCATAGAGAGTTTCTGCGGGGTTGAAGTGAGATCACCATCTTGTGGAGTATATAGGAACTGCAGCCCTGAGAAACGTCTCGTAGTGTGACCACACTTTGCTGTGTGTATATGTATGTACTGTATATCCTTATAGATGGGTCATCTCCACTCCCACCAAGAACACACTGATTAGCTGCACACCAGGAGAACACACCGATTAGACTTCTTTTAAATTCTCCAGCTGGTATTACATGTGAATGTTGGACAGATTGTTACAGATGATCTTCTGTTTATATTGAGCTACACTATATTACCAAAAGTATTGGCACATCTCCCTTTTTTACAAGCATATGAACTTTAATGGCATCCCAGTCTTAGTCCGCAGGGTTCAATAATGAGTTGGCGCACCCTTTGCAGCTACAACAGCTTCAACTCTTCTTGTAAAGCTGTTCACAAGGTTTAGGAGTGTGTCTATGGGAATGTTTGACCATTCTTCCAGAAGCACATTTGTGAGGTCAGGAACTGATGTTGGACCGAAGGCCTGGCTCGCAGTCTCCGCTCTAATTCATCCCAAAGGTGTTCTATCAAGTTGAGGTCAGGCCAGTCAAGTTCCTCCACCCCAAACTCGCTCGCTCATACTTGTCTTTATGGACCTTTATGGATGTGAACTGGTCCAAATCATTTGGTAGAGGGGGCATTATGGTGTGGGGTTGTTTTTCAGGGGTTGGGCTTGGCCCTTTAGTTCCAGTGAAGGAAACTTCTAAGGTGTCAGCATACCAAGACATTTTGGACAATTTCATGCTCCCAACTTTGTGGGAACAGTTTGGGGATGGCCCCTTCCTGTCCCAACATGACTGCACACCAATGTGTGAGTGTGTGCGCGAGCGCCCACCATGAACCATACCAGGCCACATGCCCTCAACAGGCGGGTGCTTTGAGGCAGGGGGCTCTAACTCCAAAGTACCCTGTCCCCATATTGATAGGGACAAGGGCCTGTTCCCCACAACCCTGGCCTGGTGGGTGTGGTGATCTTTGGGCAGGGGGCTTATTGGAATCAGGAACCCCAGATCCAGCCCCCCCACCCCAGTGTGAATGAGTAGTACATAGTACCCCTACTTATTCACCAAAAATTGCTCAAAGAGATAATAAAAACACAGCAACAGTTTTTAACAAGTCCTTTATAAAAAAAAAAAAAAAAAATCACAAAAACGTTGACCTGAACGAAAAAAACAAAAAAACAACACCACCCGCCAAACATGACAGTTCCAGTCATCGGACAGGTAAACACAGGGGTAGAGGTTACCCTGTGACACAATCGGGTGACCCCAGAGTGAGAGAGAGAGCTGTGCATGAAGTCATAAGCCTAGGCCAATGACCAGATAAGAAAGAGGAAGTGGGCTGTACAAGCTATTTACTGGCAGACAAAAAAATGATTTACTATCCAAAGTTAAAAAAAGGGCAGAGGATTTAATAGAAGGAAAGTTGAAAAAAATTACTCAAGGTTCAGCTTTAAGCATCATTGAAATCACTGCTCCTGTAAAAATTATATATTTTTTTTTAAAGTTGCATTGATACCCAGGGAAGTATCTGGGCCCCCATACCCTTTTTATGGCCAATAACTTGCATATAAGCCTTCAAAATTGGTACTTTTGTTTTTTTAAGTTTTGGTCCCATAGACTTTAATACGGTTCTCTGTTTGGGTCAGAACTTTTCCCTGTTTGGGAGTTTTGGTGCGTACCGAACCAGGGGGTGTTTGACCCATCTCCAGAAGAGATTGACGGGAGTCTACAGAGAGGGGAGAACACTGATAAACAACAAATTGGCAGTCATGTTCCCCAACCACAGTATATTGCCAAGTTGGCAAAAGCACCAGCCATTTGGGTACCACATGTTTGACACAACATTTAAACTCCCACCAATCAGCCTGTTGGCAAGAGCACCTAAAAGCCACACAGAAGGGACACAATTCTTCTCCCGAATCCTCACCTTTCATATCTACCCCTGCTATATCTCATGACCTCTTCGCAGCCTCCACTGACAGGGATGATGGTATAGCAAAGGGTGTCACAGGTCCTTGCAACACATCTACCAGCAGCACACCACCAGCTGTAGAGTACAGCAGGCAAATATCTCTGCCCAAGCTCCTGCATCGCAAAAAAAAAATACACTCCCTGCCATCCACATGCTCAGCGTCTAAATTCCAGCTTGTCAAATTTGTTGGCTTTACAACTCCTGCTTTTCCGTCTGGTGGATTCTGCACGCTTATGTGAATTTGCAGAATGTGCTGTACCACAATAGCAGATTCCCAGTCTCTATTTCTTTGCATGTAAGACCATTCCAGCTCTGTGCCATCACATGGAAGGCAATGTTTTGGCATCGTTGGGCAAGGCAGTCAGCTGCAGGGTCCATATTACTGCTGACACATGGTCCAGCAAGCATGGTTAGGGACGACATATTCAGTTCACAGCACACTGGGTAACTCTGCTTGCAACTACAAAGGATGCAGGACAGGGCTCAGTACTGGAGCTTGTTTTGCCTCCTTATTTCCATACAGCTGGTGGTGATGATGTGAGATCTGTCAGCTCCACCCCCTGCCATGCAGTGCTGCTTCAGCTGGTCTGTCTGGGGGACAGGAGCAACATCAGAGCAGAGATTATTTCAGCTCTGCAGGGGCAGGCCCAGAGGTGATTCAAGTCATGGAAGCTTGAGCCTGGAATGGTGTTGCGCAATAATGGTCCTAACTTTCTGTCCACCCTCCCACAGGGAAAGTTGATACATATTCCATGCCTGGCACATGTCCTCAATTTTGTGGTACAGTGTTTCTTAAATAGGTACCCAGGTTTCCAAGATCTTCTAAAGCAGACCAGAAGAGTCTGTAGCCATTTCAGGCTGTCACACAGTCAGTGTTCGGTTGACTGAAATTCAGCAGCAATTAAACCTGCCCGTAAACTGCCTGCTTTGTGACATGCCCACGAGGTAGAACTCAACTTTGGCAATGCTGCTGCATGCACATGCAACAGAGGGCCATCAACGAGTACCCGTGTGTGTATGGCACAATGAGACTCAGGGCAGCTTGGCTTTTTTCCCCCACACCAATGGCTGCTGATAACGGATGCTTGCACTATACTGTCACCATTTGAGGAGGCCACAAGGATGGTAAGCCGTGACAATGCATGCATCAGTGACACAATCCCTCTTGTGTTCCTACTGAAGCATACTCTGCGTGGTATTATGGACAGGGCACTCAAGGCAGAGCAGCGGGAGGAAGAGGAGGACTTCCTTTCCTCTCAAGTCCCACTTTATGCAGACATCATTCTTGCAATGCCAAACAACACACAAACGGAGTGGAGGAGGATTCTGGCAATTTTGGAGGCATAGAAGCAAAGGAAGACATACATCAAACCTTAAGAGATGGTTTTCTGTCCCCAGAAACTTTGGGAGTAGTACCTGGCTGGGAGGAGGCAGTTCCAGATATTGTAATCCTCAGTGACCCCGAGGACTCTTCTTCTCATGCCTCCACAAACTTGTGATGCATGGGCTCCCTCATTCTTCAAAGCCTGCGAAAGGACCCGAGAATTTGCGTTATCAAGGAGAGGGATTATTATTGGTTGGCAACCTTCCTTGACCACTGTTACAAGGGGAAAGTCTCAGAACTCATCCTGTCCCCACAGAGGGAGCTCAGGATGAAATATCTTGAGGACACCTTAAAGAGGAGTTTATGTAACACCTGTCCAGACTCTGGTAGGTTAAAGTCTCATGGAAAGACTAGTTTTGAGGCTTCTGTTGGTTAAAGGAGGAGTGGTGGAGAAGGGAAAAACCTCATTGATGCATTTTAAACATTTTTTTAGTCCTCGGGGCCCAGGGCTGTTAGCTTCAAGATCCCATCTGCATCATATGGTGGAAGTTTATCTAGGGACATAGACAGACACAAAAAGCTTTCCAGTAGATGATTCACTGGGTTTCTGGGTCATGAGAATAGACCACTGGCCAGAACTTCATCCACCCTTCACTTCAGAAACCCGGGCAATTTCTTATGGAGTCCCTCAAGGATCACCGTTGTCACCAGTACTCTTCAACATTTACATCCGGCCACTCTTCAAATCTTTTTTTTTTATCAGAAAAAAAAACTTTTATTAATAACTTTGCACAGTACATGTTATGAATCATTCGACTTACAGATATGCATGACACACATTTTTGATATCAGGTCACTCTTCAAAATTATTAGCAAATCGGATCTATGCTTCCACTCATACGCGGACGACACTCAACTGTACCTCCGTATTACCGGACAAAAAGACCAATACCAGGAACTAGGAAAATGTCTCATATTGATCGATGACTGGATGACCACTAGCTCCCTCAAACTCAATGGATCGAAAACAGAACTGCTGCTCCTCAACGCAAACCGAAGTAAAAAAAACGAAGACCCCTTGGACACCACCAACCATCTTTGGACAGACCACCCTTCCAAGCACCAAAGCCAAAAGCCTCGGAGTCATCTTTGATTCAGAGATGACCATGGAGGCACAAATAGGATTAGTAATTAGCAGATCCCATCATCTCCTCCACATGCTTCGCAGACTTATCCCATTCATCCCGGAAAAGAAAGCAGTAGTAGTGGGAACTATCATCAATTCGTGACTCGACTACGCAAACTCCCTCTACATAGGATTACCGGATTACCAGATTGCACACCTACAAGTAGTCCAAAACACAGCAGCAAGACTAGTCACCGGAAAGAAACCCTGGGAATCCATCTCCCATTCCCTAAGGACCCTCCATTGGCTCACAGTAAAAGATAGGATCACATTCAAGCCCCTCTGCCTCACCCACAAATGCACACAAGGAAAGGCTCCTCAATACCTTTGTGAGAAAATAAAAAAAATACATACCAAATCGCAGCCTTCGATCAACAAACCAAAACCGCCTTCTCATCCCCAAAGCCCGCTACAAATCTAAGGGAGAACGAAGATTCGCAGTACAGGGACCTCGGCTATGGAATGCTCTACCAAACAACATCCGCTTGGAAGAAAACCATCGGGCCTTCAGGAAAAAACTCAAGACCCACCTCTTCTAATACAGCAGGACAACTAGGGCAGACCAAGCGCCTTGAGGCAATTCAGTTCGCATTTGCAGCGCTATACAAATCATTCATTCATTCTGATGTTCTTGCCCCAAGGAAGAGGTTGGTTTTCTAGATTTGCAGTTTGTCGCAGAATTTCCTCATAGCCGGCGAAACTCCCTTCCTGGCCTGTAGGACCTGACGTCTCTGCCTCTAGGTCTTGCCGTATTTCTGAACGTTGTCTTTCTTATGAAGCAACCCCTCATCCTGAGGGATAAATCCCGATTTCCCAACAGTTGCCTTTGTGATGGCCGTGTCCAATTTATTCCCAAAGAGGGAGTGACCCTTGAATGGTATCCTACACCATCCCTGCTTGGATGCTGGGTCAGCCACCCAGGGCCTCAGTCACAGGGCTCCTCTGGCAGTTACTGCATTTAGCATAACTTTTGCCAGAATCTTGATCAGGTCGATGGATGCTACGGCCATAAACTAAGCTGTTAGCTTCAAATTTGCGAACGAGGCTAGGACCTCAGCTTTGCCCAGGTCATTCTCCACCGTCCCCTCAGCTTTATGCATCCAGACCTCCATGGCCTTAGAAATGGCGGCCAGTGCCATTGACGGCCTACATGCTCCAGCAGCCAGTGTAGATCTTTTTAGGATCTACATATATCCTCCTATCCAGGTTCTTCTGCCGCATCTTCCCACAGCAGGGCCTGCCTAATCTCTTTCACAAAAGGTTGGACTAAGGCGAAGTCGAATCCATCATACTGGGTATCTTCCTCTTCAGAAGAGGCATCTGAAGCCGAAGGCACTTGTGCCTCTGGGTGAACATAAGTGGCCGGAAGTATTTGAGGGGACAAGGAATGAGAGGTAGAAGGAACTGGAGCAGTTGAAGCCTGCGTTGCAAACAACTTCAGTGTTTCCTCAAACGCCGGTTTTATTAATGATACCAGCTCCTTCTTATCAGGTTCCTGGCTCTTTGTCACTTCTTTGAAGCAATCCACACAAGCCATCTTACCCACCATCGCATTTGTAGGGCAAACCCAGCAACTTCGTGATGCGAATCCCAAATTGCCTGCTCACCTCACAGATGAGGTGTATATAAAGGCTCGGGGTAGGCGGCCCGCCCATCTACTGAGGAAGCCCAATCAGAGGGCAACACGCATCTAGAGGGGAGGAGCCGAGCCCGTGACATCACCAAGGCACTATGAGTGTATGCCAGTGGTGAGCGAGCAGACAAATCTATCCACATATTTGCTATTTTTAAGCATTCATCTTGTAAGTGTGCCTTATTCTGGGGCTGTTTTAATAAAAAAATAGTCAGCAGAGAGCACTATGGAGTCTGTGTTTGTGATTGCATGTTTACAACAAAACAGAGAAGTGGAGCTAAGCTGCAGGCAGGGAGTGAAGGAGTGGGATTCCTGAAGGCTGTGGGTGCATTGTCTGCCGCCGCCCCCCCCCCCCCAAAAAATATACAACCAGCCGCCACTGTATTATGACACTGGATGGGAAGGGGTTAACATCAGGAGCGATCAAAGGGTTAACTGTGTGCCTAGCCAGTGTTTGTGTACTGTGTGGGAGGTGCTTTTATTGCTTTGCAGGAACACAGGATCCATGCCTTCCCTACTGACAAAATGGCAATCTGCCTTGTTTACATAGACGGACTGCTGTTCTGCCTGTGTAACGAATGATCAGCAGGTGTCGGCGGACATTGGAGTCAGTAATGTAATTATGTAAAGCGGGAGTCAATCAGCAGGTACTGCAAACTCCTTGTCAGCTGCTACCACTCATTCATTACACATGAAGAACGGCAGTCCGTCTATGTAAACAAGGCAGACTGCCATTCTGTCAGAAAAAAATAAAATAAAAACAGTGATTGTATCATGGGTTGGATAGCTGCTCCATCCCTAATGGATTAGAAACCAAAATTATCTCCCATGGGACTTTGTGGCAGCAATAGAAATCAAACAAGATACGTTTTTTATAAAAAATTACAAAAAGGTTTATTATGCAATAGGTTCAAAATTCAATCTATACAATCCGTATCCTAATCTAATTTTTGAAACAGTTATCCCATGCTTGCCTCACAGGGAGCAGAGACCACAAACATTTATTCCAATGATTGCATATCCACCAAAAGCTCCCAACGTATTTCAGCTAAGCGTAGTCTTCCTCAGGGGACAATAGGGTGGGAGCAATCCTAGATAGGTAAAAAATAATGACAGCAAGTATGTATTCAACCAATTAGCAAACAATAACAATGTCCATACAGTATTAGTGTAAACATGTTAAACTCACATAAGTGAAAAAACCAGATATGGAAACCAACAAAAATGACTACAGCATGTCCTAATAGGGTTCTGGTGTGGGGGCGGGCCCAATGACCCACAGGGGATCAGCGATGACCAGATGGGAAACGGGCAGAGCAAGTCCCACCATGTAAGGCTAGGACTATGAGTAAAGATGATATATCACTGCTATATCAAAGTGTGCCTGTTGTGTTGGATCAGTCAGATTCAGTAATAGGTTGATATATAAAAGATGTGCTGAAATGACCCAACAATATATAAGTAACTCAAAATAAAAGCAAGAACGGACATAACAAAATATTGCTCAATACAGTGAGGTATGAATATACCATGTTTCCCCAAAAATAGGACCTACCCTGAAAATAAGACCTACTGTTATTTTCCAGTAGGGCTGCAATATAAGCCCTACCCCGAAAATAAGCCCTACTGTGTCTTTTGTTGTCAAAATTCATATAAGACCTGGGCTTATTTTTCGAGGAAACACAGTAAATGCATAGCTGGTTGAAAAATCAATGAATATATATTAAGGAATCGGGTAATGTTAGAGGAGCAAATTAGCCCCTTCTAAGGACCTGTAAAGAGACAGAGCTGGAAAACAATAGTATATCCACATGCCGTTTGCCATCCAAAAAGTCAAAATCTTAAAAAAAGACTTTGGGTTCTTTCATACTCACATGTAGCAGGAGCCTCACACAAATAACCCTGACGGCTGGCTTGGAAATAGTAAGACATGCTCTATTTAAGTAGACAGGGTGGGGAACTTGTGAGGTCGCTCACAGCGGACACCACTATGCTCGATTTCCCCAACCCCCGGCGTTCCTGACAGAGAGCCGTCATGGGAAGTGTGCGGCCGCTGCGGATGACGTTGCGCACCTGCGCGGCGTGGCCAGGCTCGATATGTCGAGATAGCGCATGCGCACACCGCCAAGAAGGCGACGAGATTGGAATGGAGACACCAACAGGCCTGTGTATTTGGATAATACGTTTGCGCTGTCTGTGTCCCCATTCCAATCTCGTCGCCTTCCTAGCGGCGTGCGCATGTGCGAATCTCGACATATTGAGCCCGGCGCATCAAGCAGAGGCGCAACATCAGCAGGGGCTGCACACCTCCCGGAAGCAGTGATGTAAGTAACTGAGTTCAAATAAACTGAGTTACTTAACGCAGTTACTTTAGAGGGTAACGAGTAATCTAACTGATTACTTTTCCCCTCATGGTAACTCAGTTCCCATTACTTTGGCTTAGTTACCCCAATTACATCTACCACCACTAGATGGCAGTAGTGCAATTCCGGTGTCCTGCCGAAAAAGTTCCCCCGCTGGATAAGGACCCCCTGTACGGAGCTTCCGAAAATTTCCGAACCTAAACAGCTCTGAGTGAACTCTACACCGCGCAGGCGCAGTTAACATGTAATTGTACGAGGCGATGCCGCACGCTCCCGATGCTCGTGCTACTCTGCAAGGGGCGTCTATCGTGTAACTAAGGGGCGGGTCTAGTATTACTGTAACCGAGGGGCGCATTTATTATTATTGTTATATATCGAGCTCTGCCCATTAATTTAACATTCGCCCTCTTCTGTAGCCATCCCCCCCTTACACGATATAATAATAATAGACCCGCCCCTTGCTTACACGCTATAACAGATCTGCGCCTTGGTAAGAGTAATAATAGAGCAGCCCCTTGGTTACACAATATATAACAATAATAATAATATGCGCCCCTTGGTTACAGTAATACTAGACCCGCCCCTTAGTTACACGTATAGAATATTAAAAAAAAAAGTCAGTTACTTTGCTGAGTAACTAATTACTTTTCCAATGTAGTAACTGAGTTACTAACGCAATTACTTTTTGGGGAAGTAATTTGTAACTTAACTAATTACTTTTTTTAAAGTAAGATGACCAACACTGCCCGGAAGTGACGGTAGGTCACTTTTGTCAGTACAGAAGGCATGGATTCCTTCAATGTCCACCGGCACCCACCGAGCATTCGCGTTCATGACCCAGAAGTGCGTGATCACGTATATATACGCAAAGCTACAATTGGGCAGTTGTAAAGCGGTTAAGGTGAAATTTGTGTACGAGAAACACCTCAACAACAACCACAATTTTATTCTCCATGTCTGCCGCCCCCCCCTCCCCCAAAAATATATAACCAGCCGCCACTGTAATATGACACTGGCTGGGAAGGGGTTAACATCAGGAGCGATCAAAGGGTTAACTGTGTGCCTAGCCAGTGTTTGTGTACTGTGTGGGAGGTGCTTTTATTGCTTCCGCTGTCAGTAAATATATGTTTGGGGGTTTTAACTAATCTTCAGGCACAAAATGTGCTTTTTAACGTGTGTGCACAAACGGCTCTGACACGAACGGGTTCATGTGAACTAGATGGAATCACTCTGCCGTGGTCACACTCTAAACATTAGAGCTCCCCCTAGCTGCAGCCTGGTAGTAACATTGCTGGGAGGTCTATTCTTTTACCTGATACATACTTCTACAACTTTACAATTAAATGTCTGACATTTAGAGGGTCTATTCATAAAAAATTGCATACCAAATTTATCCGATGAAAGCATGCATGTACATTCCTTCTGTGTGAATGGAGGTTAAAAAAAAACAACAAAGAAATCATGCCTGACGTAGTAAACTAAGGGGTCGATAAGTAGAAAATGTGTTGGTCGAGCGTGATAAGCATTTGCACAGCTGTGATAAAATTTGATTCATAATGTAATTAACACAGTGATTTCCTATAATAGTCAGCTCCATCTAGTGGCCATAAAAGGGAGTATTTTTCCTGAAATACCTCCATCGGGAAAAAGATTAATACATCATTATGGCTACAGATGGAGCCAATAGCCATAGGAAATCACTGTATGAAATTATAAACGACCAGCATTTAACCACCTGATTACTTTGCACTTAAACCCCCCTCGTGACCAGACCAATTTTCAGCTTTTGGCGCTGACGCACTTGGAATGACAATTGCGCGGTCATACAACACTGTACCCAAATGAAATTTTTATCATTTTTTTCCCACAAATAGAGCTTTCTTTTGGTGGTATTTAATCACAGCTGGGGTTTTTATTTTTTGCTAAACAAACAAAAAAAGATGGAAAATTAAAAAAAAAAAAAAAAAAATCATGTTTAATAGTTTGTTATAAAATTTTGCAAACAGGTAATTTTTCTGCTTCATTGATATGCACTGATAGGCGGCACAGGTGGGCACTGATAGGCTGCAGTGGTGGGCACTGATAGGCTGCACTGGTGGGGACAGATAAGTCGGTACTGATGGGGACAGCAAAGATGGCACTGATGGGCACGGATGGGTGGCACCGATGGGCACTGATGGATGACACTGATAGGTGGCACTGATGGGTGACACAGATGGGCACTGGCAGGTGACACAGATGAGCACTGGTAGGTGACACAGATGAGCACTGGTAGTTGACACTGATGTGCAGCACTGGCACTGTGGGCACTGGCACTGTGGGCACTAAGAGATGGCACTGTGGGCACAGAGATGGCACTGTGGGCACTGAGAGATGGTAGTGTGGGCACTGGTAGGGGCACTTTAATGGGGCAAAGGTGGGCACAATATATTGGGCACATCGCTGGGCACATTGCAGTGAGAGGGACTGATGTCCCTCTAACTGCCGCCGGTGATCGCTTTTTTTTTTTCTCCTCCTCCTTCTCTATCAGCGCGAGGAGGAAAAAAAGCAGATTACCGGCTCTGTTAGTATCACATGATCAGCTGTCATTGGCTGACAGCTGATCACGTGGTAAGGGGTCGGGACGACCCCTTACTCGGATCTGTGATCCAGCGAGTCTCACAGACTCGCTGATCACAGAGCGCACAGCGCGCGCCCTTCAGGGGGCGCGCAGGCAGCTCGTGCCCGGGACGACGTCAATAGACGTCGTCCCGGCACAATAGATCCGCGCTGTAGCCGTCATTTGGCTATAGCGCGGGTCTATAGTGGTTAAAAAAAAAAAAGGGCTTCTAAGCGTTTGTAAAAGCTTACACCACAAAATGTACTCTACCAACGAAAGGTAATGGCTATTTTTTTTTTTTCTATTGCTATCAATGGCCAACAACTTTTCATCGATGCCTTGGTGACCTCTGATCTCCTTATGAACTGTTTCTTACATGAAGATCAGCCATGGAGTATATCTGAGGTGTATATCAGGGTGTGCTTCTTCCCCACATGAGAGCTGTGATGTCCAGAGACATTCATATAGAAGACATTTCCCGCACTCAAAGGAACTAATACACCTCAAGGGTTGTGTGGGATCCCTGATATAGAGGAAAAACAGGACTTCACTGAGTAAAATTTCCCACACTCGGAACTAGGAAAGTGGCTTCTCCCCCCCGTTTACAATCTCTGATATCTGTAAGATTTAAGTTCTCTAAAAAAACATTTCCTGCACTCAGGACAGGCATGTGGCTTTCACCGGTGTGCAACCTCTGATGTGAGACAAGCTCTGATCTTTCTTCAAAACATTTCCCACACTCAGGGCAGGCATAAGGCTTCTCCCCTGTGTGCAATTTCTGATGTTTGTTAAAATCAGACTTGTCTGAAAAGCGTTTCCCGCACTTAGGACAGGAATATGGCCTTTCCCCCGTGTGCACTCTCTGATGTGTGTAAAGATTGGTCTTACGTGCAAAACATTTCCCGCACTCAGTACAGGAATACGGCTTCTCTCCGGTGTGAGATCTCTGATGTGTAACAACATCTGATTTTTGTTTGAAATGTTTTCCGCAAACGGAACAGGAAAACGGCTTCTCACCTGTGTGCACTCGCTGGTGTTTGTTAAGTACAGACCTGTCTGAAAAACATTTCCCACACTCAGAACAAGGGTACGGCTTCTCCCCCGTGTGAGACCTCTGATGTAGGACAAGTGCAGATTTTTGTACAAAGCATTTACCACACTCCGAACAGCAATACGGCTTCTCCCCCGTGTGAAACCTCAGATGTGTAACAAGTTGCGATTTATGTACAAAACATTTCCTACACTCAGGACAGGAATACGGCTTTTCCACTACATGAGAACTCTGATGTTTGTGAAGATTGGACTTAAGTGAAAAGCATTTCCCGCACTCAGGGCAAGAATGCGGCTTTTCACCTGTGTGAGTTATTTTATGCAGATTAAGATAGCATTGAAATTTGAAACACTTCCCACAATCAGTACAGGAAAACCTCTTATCTGTTGGAAGGACGGCACCGTCCCTCACAGTCTGAGGTTCCTCAGGATAAGAGGAATACGATGGTCCATCTACACTGTGTGGTGCCGGATGGACATTTGAGGTAGTCGGGTTTTCTCCTGGACTATACTGTGTGATGTCCTCATCTTCTACTTTACAGTCTGGAGACAAAGTGAGACAATCCTCTGAGGTTTTCCTCATCTCCCGTCCATCTACTAAAATAGAAAGAAAAAGATTATTACTAGACATGAGCAGATTGGTTCCCATAAATCAGGACCCACATCAGGCAGCTTTGTCTCTGAGGATCTTACAATTCCCCCCTCAAGGTAACTAGTAAATGGGTCCTCTGATCTCCTACCAGTTCATTTCTTTATTCATGGACCTTAGTCAGAGAGTGAGGAAACAACGAGAACTGTCTTTTATAGGAGTGACAGTGATGAGGGGATTATAGGACAAGTGTCCCCACCCCCTCTATCACTCATTGTCATCTTCCCAACACAAGAAGTCCTGCACTTCCTTACTTAGTCCATGATTTAGTCATGAATAACAGCGGGGCTGAGCCCCACCAGAGGTCAGAGAGTGAGGATGGGGGGGAGAACAACCAAGATGAAGACTGGACTGATCCTGAAGACCACCATCATTGGGTTATTGACTCCTCCCTCATTATCACTTTCTGTTTAAAGTCACAAAGTCTGAGGATGTTATCACATTATTATCAACAAGTAAAAAAGTCTGTGCTCCAATCAAATCATCAGATATAAAATTTTCAGCTGGTAGGAAATGGGTGCAACAAAAGAGAATACATATTATGTTTATAGATAGCAGTGGGTAGAGGGGAGAGAGCAGAAGTCAGGACTATGTAATGTACAACATATTGTATAGGGTATAACAATTAGGACTATATAGTATCAGATATATGTAATGTACAATGTAGGCGTATATAGTGTAGGGGTCAGGAGTATGTAGCATATAACTTACTGTACAAGACACTATAGACAAGACTATATAGTATCAGAAGTATACAATATACATGTAGTGACCTGCCCTAGGCTGGATAGATTTAGTTTTAGCTCTGCTGTACTCAGTGGAGTAGCAATCAATTTTCTAGATCTGCTCAGATCTCCCGAAGTCTGGTGATTAATTGCTCCTGCCTGTATCTGGAAGAAGCTTCCAGAAAAAGAGTAGGGAGGTCAACCACTGTGTTATGAATATTTATCTCACCAGTCAAACCCTTGGAGGGGGATCCCAGAAAGTGGCTGGGAAAAGGGTACATTTTTAGGAGGGCTGTTCATAGCCCTCTCAGTCCTTGGGCCTTTGTCCCTGTGTGTCAGCTTGTGTTACTTAAAGGGGGATTCCACCCTAAAGTGGAACTCCCGCTTTTCGGAACCCTCCCCCCTCCGGTGTCACATTTGGCACCTTTCAGGGGGGAGGGGGGTGCAGATACCTGTCTAAGACAGGTATCTGCACCCACTTCCGGCATAAACTCCCACGGGAGTTTACGTCACCTCCTGTCCCGGCGCGCTGTCTGCCGGGACACACACGTGACCCGGCAGACGGCGCTGAAGATTCTCATTGCGCCGCGCGACTCGCGCATGCGCAGTAGGGAATCGGGAAGTGAAGCCACTTCCTGATTCCCTCACCGAGAATGGCGCCGGCTACAGCAGGGAGCCGAGCGATCGATCGGCCTCTGCTGCCGACACCGCTGGACCCTGGAACAGGTAAGTGTCCATTTTTTAAAAGTCAGCAGCTGCAGTATTTGTAGCTGCTGGCTTTTAAAAAAAATGTTTTCAGTACAATCCCGCTTTAAGAGCTGTTGCTGTCAGGCCTTAGCATGTGCTCTGTTGAGAGGTTGATAGAACCTGGACTTAAAGACATCTGCTGGAGCACACTACCCTGGTACCTGGGATGGCAGCCCCTGCATAGATAAGGGGGGGGGGGGGGGGGGGTGTTAGGTGAGCGCTACATACCATAGAGCAGGGGTCTACAAAAAAATTTCAACAAAAGGGCCAGTTTACTGTACTGCAGTCTTTAGGGGTCAGACTGTGGCTATCAGGGGTAGAATATACTGAATGCCCCAGCATCAGTGGAAGTAAACAAATCTCCATCGTTGGTGCCATTGGGAGATATTGTGCACCATCGTTGGTGTCATTGGGCCCAATTGTTGTTGTCATAGGTGAAAATTGTGCCCCATCATTGGGGTTTGTCCGGGACCATAAACCGGGCAGAGACAGGAAATTAAGTTAATTTAATAGAATAGGTAATATAATAATACAGATCCGTAGCGTAGTCAAAAACAGAAGCCAGGGTAATCAGGCGAGCCAGGATCAAGAAGCCAGAAGTCAGCATTGTCAGAAGCCAAAAATCAGGAACCAGATAATTAAACTGACAGTTAAGCAGCCTTGAGTACTGAGATGAGAGCTGCTAGTAATAGCAAAAGCCCAACTCTGACAGTAGCCCCTCCTCAACGACCCCTTCCCCTCATGAGGGGGACCAGGATTGAGGGGAAAACATCTATGTAAAGCACAGAGGAGGCGGAAGGGGCAAGTTTGTCTGAGGATGAGACCCAAGAGCATTCCTCCGGACTGTAACCCCTGCAATGAACAAGGTACTATATGCATCCACGAAACCTACAGGAATCAATGATATTCCTCATGATTGTCAACCTGAACCAGGTGAGGATGTGGTACCAAGGAGGTATAGTGGTTGTACACCAAAGGTTCTAATAAGGAAACATGGAATACCTTAGAAATATGCATGTTGGAAGGAAGATCTAATGCATAGGTCACTGGGTTAATCTTACAGAGAATGCATCAGTTTTAGTGAGGGGACACGGAGTCCGAGGTTATGAAGACAGCTAGACCCTCTCCACAATTTGAAAGGAAGGCGCAGGTAGGTGTCAGTGGTCAGCATGAAGTCTGTACCGCTCTCTGGTGCGTTACAAGGATTCTTGGACTTGCCCCCAAGTGGAACGGAGTTCACGGAGATGTTCCTCTAATGCAGGAATCCCTGAAGCTACAGGCGCAGAAGATCTAGCAGCGACGGTTATCGCTATATTCCAAAAATCCTGGGGGAAAACCTGGACACAAAACTGACTACCCCGGTAGATGATAACCTTAGGTAACCCATGTTACCGAAAGACGTGGAGCTGGATCGGGTCCACAGGACTCTAGGACCGAAGTCTACAGACCCAGAGAGACCCCGTGACGTGCTCTGCAGAGTTCATAGATACTCGCTCAAAGAACTCATCCTACGAAAAGCATGGGATTTTGGAGAGGTGAGCTTTGATGGGGCAATAGTGAAGGTGCTGCCAGATCTATCCAGAGCCACACTTCAGAGAAGTGCCCTGCTAAAGCCTGCTCTGGACCTGGCCAGAAGAAGCAACTGTACCTACCGATGGGGATATCCGCTGGCAGTCACCTTTCGCAAGGGAACCACAGCATGCACCCTCCGCTCACAGGCAGATCTACCCGCCTTCTTTACCTTTTTAGAAGTGGACCCAGTGCCGATCCCCGACTGGCTGGCCCTACTACCACGCACTTCAGGCCGATCGGGCCCCCCGGGTCACCGGAATAGCTTACCCCAGAGGCAACACCACTACCGGAGAAGACCCCGGACACCGTCCGGAGATGGGTCACGTGAGTCTTGAATCCCTTACTGACCGTATCCCGATGTCCCTCTCCAGGCCGTAACTTACTTTATGTTTTTGGTCCCGTCCCCTCCCTGTCCCCCATGGCCCTAATATGGAGTGAGGTAATGAGGCTAACATTCCACAGTTACACTGAAATCGGAAGGCACTGAACGCTGCCCCCTCGCCTTGCCTTACGTATGTCACGATCGCCCGGCTGCCCCTGCTCCGCTTAGCGATGCCCACACCTCCCCCTCCCCCCTCCTCAGACAGGACTACCAGTCAGGAGTTCCCCTGGAATGTTCTTCCTGTACCCCACTAACTTCCATGTTCATCGCCCCTATAGTACAACATAACACCAAGGGATGGTCTTGGACCTTACGCCAGCGCTCCCTCTGCCATACGAGAATAGACCCATAACATGGCAGGAAAGACCTGGAGCGAGCCAGAGGCCATAGAACCTGGACACTGGATGCACGAGCCGCGATGAGAGCACTGAACTTTCTCACTCACATCCCACCACCAAACAGGAGACAGTCCTAGAAGTGCAACACAGTCGCTCACACAAAGAGAGATACTAATTTTTTCCTCCCACTATGGTTTCGATGAGGGCAAGAATGGGTTAATGAAGGGTGAAAAGAGGGGATGAAGCTGCTGCAATACTACATACCTTTTGGGAGGGGGGCTACACGGGGGGAGGTGCAGAGTGGGTAAACAGCATAAAATGTGTAACTTCAGTGGGAGGGGACTCTCTGAGGGAGGGGGGGGGTGGGGGGATTGGAGACGCAGGGTTGAAATAACGGCTGAGGGATATTGGTCACGGGTTACTTAGGTTGTAATAATTGCTGAATTGCTTGCTGGTACTGGCAATGTTATGATTGAACAATGGTTTAAATACATGTTAACTGTTCGCATAAGTATCTGTTCTGTAGTTCTGATGGAACCAATTATTTTAGGAAGCTGTCACTCACCTACCTTACAGAAACACATTTCATAGCTGATGGAGGGGAGAGATGGTAACTCCCCACTGGTCATAGCTCCCCGTTACCCCACTTAGGACTGCGCTCGATTACCGGTCTATTACCGGTGAGCGTCCCAGCACTACTGTGCTGCAATATAGGAAAAAAGAAACCAGGTTGGTTTCTAACTCTCTTCTTTCTTTTGTGCTTCTCTAATCCCACCTGCTTTCTAACCTCTATCCCATCTAACCCCTCCCTCCCCCAACTACTGCACCTCTCCTCCCAACCTCTTACCCCTAACCACCCCGGAGCCATGGAGGTAGTCAGTCTTCTCTCATTAAATACAAAGGGCCTCAATGTGCCCGAGAAGCGACGGATGCTGATGCAGGATCTACGTCGACTTAAGATTGACTTGGCAATGGTCCAAGAAACTCATTTTAAAGGAGGTAATTTACCTATCCTGAAAAATAACCTATACCCAATGGTGTATCACGCCACAAACGAGGCGGCGAAGTCCAAAGGAGTATCGATACTTATTTCCCGCAGTGTCCCGTGGCGTTGTGCAGATGTGAAGGCAGACCCAGGAGGTAGATTTTTGTTCCTCAGAGGAACGATAGGAGGAGTAGAGATAACCATAGCAAACATATATGCCCCTAACTGCCAACAGGATCAATTCATAGTTAAGACACTGGACCTCTTACAAGAATTTACAAGGGGACAACTGATTGTAGGAGGAGACTTCAATACCCCACTGATCCCAACAGAAGATACCTCCTCTGGACACTCATCACTTACTCCCACGGTCAGGAAACGTATTGCCCGATCCATACACAAAACACAATTGATAGACGCCTGGAGATTACTCCACCCGACTGAAAGGGACTACACATTCTATTCAAGGCCCCATAAGCAGTATTCAAGGATTGACTATTTCTTAATACCCCACGCTCATTTACATGCCATTAGAGACGCCTCCATAGGACCCATAACGTGGTCTGACCACGCCCCAATTCTCTTAAAATATTCACCGACTGATAATCTCACTAACAGAAGCAGGACATGGAGACTTAATGAGAGCCTACTACAGGACGAAACGATACTTAAAGACGTGACAAAGGAACTAGAGTTCTACTTTAGCACCAATAACACCCTGGACAGCAATCCGGGTATTGTGTGGGAGGCCCACAAAGCGGTCATCCGCGGAGTACTCATTAGACATGGGGCCCGAATTAAGAGGCAACGTAAGGCTCAGTTAAACACACTACTCAACGAATTGCATAGAGCAGAAGCCAGACACAAGCACTCCCAAACCCCCGAAGGCGAAGCGGAGATCCTGCTTTTACGCACTAAGATCACCGATCTCATGCAATTTCGAGCAAAAGCAGCAATACAGTCATGCCGCAGACTATCGTACGAGTCAGGAGACAAGTGTGGTAGGCTACTGGCTAAATCATTAAAGGAACAAACCCTCGCAAACTATGTACCACATATCTCCTCACACAGCAACCGAAAGGTTACTTTACCCAGGGAAATAGCAGGGGAATTTAAAGACTTCTATGCAGGCCTCTACAATTTACAGACTCAGGCCCCGACGCTCCCCCAAATTGAAAATTATCTAAGTGCCTCAAACATGCCCCAAATACCACCTGACCTAAGTAACGCCATGGGAGGAACCCTTCACCATGGAAGAACTGGGAACAGCGATAAGACAGGCAAAACTAAGGAAAGCCCCGGGACCAGATGGGTACACGGCCCAATATTATAAGCTACTACTGCCAACCCTGGGGGAATTCATGCTAAAATTCTTTAACTCACTGGGCTCCAATACACTTTTTCCGAGGGACGCTCTCACAGCACACATTTCGGTAATCCACAAGGAGGAGAAAGAGCCCTCTCAGTGTGGAAGCTACCGACCAATCTCACTGCTCAATGCGGACCTTAAAATCTTCACAAAAATACTAGCATCCAGGATTCAGGACCTACTCCCCTCCTTGATCCATTTGGATCAAGTGGGATTTGTGCAAAATAGAGAGGCTAGGGATAACACAATAAAGGTACTCAATCTCCTACATGTAGTCAACAAGAAAAAGACCCCTTGCATATTCCTGAGCACAGACGCGGAGAAGGCCTTTGACAGGGTGAATTGGAAGTTTATGACCTCGGTCTTGAGACACATAGGTCTAGGAGAGAAGATGTTGACCTGGATTAATTCAATATACACCAACCCCTCGGCACGGGTTAAAGTAAACGGGGTCCTCTCGGAACCCTTTACAATCCAAAATGGCACTCGACAGGGATGCCCACTATCACCACTCCTCTTCACCCTGTCACTGGAACCTTTCCTACGCACTATACGATCCAACCCGGACATTACAGGGGTCTCCCTTGGAGACATCCATCAGAAGATCGTCGCATACGCGGATGACATGCTATTCGTTCTCACCAATCCTGAGGTCTCCCTTCCAAACCTACTACAAGAATTCAGATCCTATGGTGACATCTCCAATATGAAAATAAACTTTACTAAGTCCGAAGCAATGAGCATTGGAATTCCCCCAAGCCTCCTCACGATCCTACAAAATAACTTTAAACTTAAATGGACAAACACAGCCCTGAAGTACTTAGGCACATATATCCCCCCTAAAATCTCCCAAGTGTTCGCCTTAAACTTCCCTCAGTTGCTAGTGTCAGTCAGATCCCTCCTTAACAAATGGCATTCAGGACTATACTCATGGTTCGGGAGATGCAACATAATCAAGATGTGCATCCTCCCCAAATTCCTATACCTTATACAAGCCCTCCCGATCCAAATCCCTGCCCATTACTTTGAGCAAGCCAGAGCCTTACTATTCAACTTTATCTGGGCGAATAAAAGACCCAGACTGGATAAACGCCAACTCACATGGCCGAAACAGTACGGAGGACTGGCAGTCCCAGATCTCCGGAAATACTATCACGCTACACATCTGACCAGACTAATTGACTGGAACTGCCACCAGACCACGAAACAATGGACAAGACTGGAACAGGCCCAATGCGACATACCCCTTGACAGGGCACCATGGTGTCATAACTTACTTACGAGAGAAATGAAAAGTCATCCCCTAATAGGTACAACCACACGTATTTGTGCTAACCTTTTCACTAGCCTCCGCCTGACATCCTTAGACTCTCCTATACGCCCTATCCTAGGTACCCCAGAGTTCTCCCCCGGACTTACAGATCCCGCCTTTGAATCTCTTAAGTTAGCAGGAATCACACAAGCCTACCACTTTCTCAAAGGGGACCGGTGGCCCACCCCTGCTGATCTCATGTACCCAAACAGCCAGTTTCGGCTTAATTTCCTAGGGGCCTCTCAACTTATCCATTTTTTAAAATCCCTACCCCCCCCCCAGGTAACTTTAATCAAACCCTGACCACATATGAAGCACTTTGCTCAGAGGAGGGAGTTCTGCCACACGCCCTATCCATGACATACCAACTTTTGATCACTCCACCAGAAGGACATCAATTGAGATGTCTGGAGGCCTGGGAAAAAGACATACAACACAATTTCACAACACGCCAGAAAGAAAACATACTCCTTTTTACGTTCAAATCCTCTATATGCACGAGGATGCAGGAGACAAATTACAAACTACTCACCAGGTGGTACAATACCCCTGCGAAATTACAGAAATTCTTCCCTACCACTTCAGACCGCTGCTGGAGGTGCCAAAGAGAAAAGGGAACGATCCTTCACATCTTCTGGTCCTGCCCCCTTTTGGAGCGGTTCTGGAAGACAGTGCAGGACACAATACAGAAATTCACAGAACACCCTATTCAGCCTGACCCAGCATTCTTTCTGCTCCACGCCTCTGAATTCTCACAAACAAAGTACAAGAAGTCGCTGACACGCCACCTCCTCGATGCGGCCAAGGCATGTATCCCGTTAAGATGGAAGTCCACACAACCCCCGACAATCAGTATGTGGCTTAAAAAAGTGGAAGACATTAAAAAAAATGGAAGACCTTATTCTCACAGCTAGAAATCAGAATGAACAATTCACCAAGGTCTGGTTAGGGTGGAATATATTCATATTCTCAGATGAGGGGCGCTCCCTTATAGAGAATGGTACCCTGAATTAGAATTAGCACAGCACTCCTCATAGGAAAACAGGCGAACAGGGAATAGAGACCTGGACCCCTCCGGGAACAGGACTCGGTAGGAGAGGACTACTACCTCCTGGTCCCCCCCCCCCCCCTGCTCTATAGTCGCTGCTACCTATGCCTTTCTCTACTCCCGCTGTATACCCGCTTTCACTAATAACTAACTCCTCTCTCTAGAGCTCTTTTCTTTTCCCACATGCTCTTTCCGAAAACTGGGACAGGATACATGGAATCATCTAAAGATAAAGCTGAATCCAAGTAACTGAAGCCATGTTAACTAATGACACAAGAGAAGATCTCCCCGAAACAAGATCAGTCAAGATGAAGCAATCAGAGATACTTAGGGAGCTTCCCAGAGGTATCAGAGAACTACATCTCTCTAGAAACATATGAATAAGTCACTATTACTTAGGAACCTTTACCTGACATAAAGATCCCGACAAGATTGTAGTTGTTATGTTAATGCACTGTGAAGTTGAAGATGTACTACGTGTTTCCATGTTTCTATGTTCCTTTTCATAAATAAAAAGAATAACTGTGTTGCCCTGGGAGTTGAGTAAATCCACAATAAAAATAAAATAAAAATAAAAAATGATGGCTAGCAGTTCTCTGTCCCCAATTTCATAATTACATTCTGCAGGAGACAATTTCTTAGAAAAGTAGCCACAGGGACACATAGAGCTCTCAGGAGGTAGAAATGTTGAGACAGGAGAGCGCCTACTCCAGTCTCAGACGTATAAACCTCTACTATATACGACTACTATAAAAGAGTAGTCAAGGAACAAGCCAAGGGTCGATCACGAGTGGTAGCCAATACAGACGGCAGCAGGGACGACCTGAGTAAGGCACTGGCTGAGAAGGCCCAACCTGGCAAAGAGGAAGTGCAGAGACAAGGCTTATATAGGAAGTTCATGGGAGGAGCAAGGAGTTCAAGGTTCAACAGCACAACACAAGACTGGGTTATAGATCAGGCAGGGAGCTGTCCAGCATCCCAGATAGCACACAGTGGGAAGAGTCAATGCCGGACACATAAGAGGTCCCAGGTTCGAGCCCAGTCCTGACACCAGCTTTTGGATGCCAAAACGGGTAATCAGATGAGCTGGGATCAGGAAGCCAGAAGTCAGCATTGTCAGAAGCCAAACATCAGGATCAGGAACCAGAAGAAACATCAGCCAGGCAAAGTCATAACAGGAACACAGCAGAGACACACTGGCGATGTTGAACATGCAAAGGCATGGAGGGAATGAGCAAGGGAGTTTAAATAGGATGGACTAATGAATGTAGGATGGACTAATGAATCAGGTAATGGTAACCAGGTGAGTCACTGTGGAAACAACGAGTGGCTGGTAATTAACTGACAGCCGAGCAGCCTTGAGCACTGAGAAGAGAGCTGCTAGTAATAGTGTTATTGGGAGAAATTGTGCCCCATCATTGGTGTCATTGGGAAGAAATAGTGACCCAAGTGTGGACAAAAGCAAGCAAAGGGCAAAGTTTGGAGTATAAGGTGCAGGCCTTAAGACTACATAATGTGCAATATAAATCATATAGTGTAATGGTCAGGATTTGTAATGTTGCTTTTCAGTAATTATCAGTAGTCTAAATGTTTACTTAACTGAAGTCCCACACTGCTGAGACTGCACTCGGTGACTTGGGTCTGAGACTATACAGACATATCCCTTCACCCGGCGCAGACAACAGAGCAGGTAATCCTGAGAAAAATGCTCTGCCAGAGACATTGGTAAGACCAGGCCATGCGGCAGAAGACCCAAGCCTATGCCATGCCATAAGTGCCTAGGTAGAGCAATGAACGTGAAGAAAATGAACATTTCCCTGCCAACTAATCCCCAGAATCTCCATAAATCCAGTCTAGATACATAAATTGTGAGCAGCATGTGTGGAGGAATGTGTGACCCACCTGTGCTGATCTCTGTAGAGTTGTCCTCCTCTATAAATGTCCACATCATTCCATCCTCCTCCATAGACTGCTGATCATCCCTCACATACCTCTCTTCTTCTTCTTCACCCTCAACTTTTATATCTATCAGACCTTCACCCTAAACCAAGAGAATGAGAAAAAATACCATTTGTAAACTAGAACTTTGAAAATTTTGATATCACATAAAAAAAATCCACGTCCATGTTCTAGATGCTCAGTCCCACCAACCTTGTCATGGTGAGGGATGGTTTGACCTTCCTGTGTGGATTCCCGGAAATACAGAGGACGGGGACATCTCTCTGGTGGGTTCCTGATATTAAGGGACTCCTTCATAATGTTCTTGTAGAGATCCTTGTGCCCTTCTGAAAACTCCTCCATCACTCCATACTCCTCATCCTCCTCTTTATACTCTTCTTTAACAACAATATTATAATCCCTGAGGTTTCCGCTCTAAAAGATATTAGACGTTCATTGTAACAAACATACATCTCTTTTTCTTCTGTTTTAACCTTAACTTTGGAATCTCTCAGGTTTTCACTCTGAATATATAATAAATAGACTATATATTGTAATAGTACAGATCCTAATGATGCTATCAGAGATTCTCCATCATGACGTCCTTGTAGAGATCCTTGTGTCCTTCTAAATACTCCCACTCCTCCATGGAGAAATAGACAGTGACATCCTGACACCTTATAGCAGGGGTGTCCAAGCATTGGCTTGCGGGCCACATGTGGCCCGCGGCATCTTTTGATGTGGCCACCATCTCCTACCCTGGGATGGCGGCCGGGTTGGCAAGTCCAGATCGTGGATTTCCGACCCGCCACCCCCGAGCATCAGTGCGAAGAACGGAGCCGGTGCTTGAGGAAGCATAGCTGATGCTTCATATATAGCACCGGCTCCTGTATAGGTGGAGTAATACCAAATGTACTCCTGTGACAGGAACTATACAGGAAGCATTGGCTCTGCTCTCTACTGCAGCCGCATGCTTCCTCCAGCACCAGCTCCTGCCACACTTATGCTTGGGGATGATGGGTCGGGAACCTGTGATCTGGGACAGCGCACAACAGGGATACCCAGTAGTACCAACCGCCACTGCCAGAAGTACCCAGGAACAGTGCCAGCAGTACCCACCAGGGATACCCACCAGCAGTGCCAGCAATACCTACCAAGGATACCCACCTACCCACCAGCAGTGCCAGCAATACCCACTGTAAATGCCAGCAGCGCCCACCAGCTGTTCTATCCACCAGGGATACCCACCAGCAGGACCCGTAGCAGTACCAGCCAGCCGTACCAGCAGCCACCAGCCATACCTGCCCTAGGGACTGCAGCAGCCACCAGCCTGGGGGACAGCAGCAGCCAGTGATACCTGCAGTAATCCTGAGGAAGAATTGAAGATTAAAGTCAGTTGAGGTGCAGGTAAACTGCAGTGCATCAGTGTGAAAGCAGCCTTAAGCCCCTTTCAAACGATCGGGTACGCCTGTCTGTTTGTTTTTCATGCAGACCCTCCATTCACTTCTATAGAGAGGCAGATGTAGACAGATTTGCATCTGTTTACACCCGCCTATATCCGATCCACTTAAAAAAAACAGAAGGGGTTCAGTCACCTTCTGTCTGGACAAATAGGACTGGAGGGCCCATAGAGTAGAGGGTGCTGTGTCCGTGTTTGAGTGGACATGGACCTATCATCTGTCTGCTCCGTGACCAGTTACCAAGTCGCTAAAGTGGCCCTTGCTTTTCAAAAGGTTGGGCACCCCTGCCTTATAGGAACCTGACACACACAATGATATCCCTTGTCTGTTACTGGATAATGTCCCAGAATTCCCAGCACCGCTCACCTCTCCTGTCAGCAGCTCCATCATCTTCTTGGTGATTTCTAGAATCTTCTGCATGTTGTGTCTCTCAGGTTGTAGGGAGTCACATGGAGGCACTGTGATGGTCATATGATCTCCAGACTTCCGAATTGGAAACCTCTGTATTGGAAAACCAATAGGAATGTCATGTTAGAATCCTCCTCATTTTTCAGTCAGGTCTGTGTTTTATTAACAGAGATAAGAGTGATGTCATGTGACCTCCCAGAATCCTCCTCACCTCTCCGGTCAGCAGGTAGATGATCTCCAGGGTGAGGTTTAGTATCCTCTCAGTCATGTGACTCCGGTCCTCCTCCATCCTCATTGACGTGTTCATGTGATCTATACAGGTTTCCTGTAGACAGAGAATTATCTGGACGTTATTGGTTGTACAATATTAGGATGGGGGATGTAAGGGGTTAATAGTCAGGCTGCCCCCAGTAAGAATTGGCACATGTGTAGGGAGCGGCTTCCCAAAGCTATAATACACACTAAGATTGATGCCACACTACAATGTATAAAGTCCCAAAAAACATCCCCAAAAAAAATCTGACCAACACACAAGTTCTTGGTGCTGTTTGTTGTCATCTATAGGGGCTTCCCCTCAATGGTGGGCATTAGTATCAAAGAACGTCCAAATCTTGTATAATAGGACTATAGTATAAAGGAGGATAATAAACAATAATTCCAGGACTGAAGGCTCAGCCTCTCTGGGTGGTTTCTGCCCCTGTAGAGTCCTGTGACTACATATATAAAAAAACATGACTAATAATGTGGATAAAAGACATCACAGTGACTATGGAGGAAGAGGACGGACATGACGGGGGGTTACTGGGTGTAAATAGAAAATAAAATCTTATTACCTCCTCTGCTGCCACTTCCAACAATGTCTCCTCTCTATTTTCTCCTGACTCACCTCTCACCCGGAACTTCCTGTCTGTACCTGACATCACTTCCTGTCTGTCTTCCATAGAGACTTCCATTCTCAGTAGAAGAGAGATCACCACCTTGTGGAGCTCAGATGAACTGCAGCCTAGAGAAGCATCTCATAGAGTGAACCCGATGTTCTGAAGAAAAATGTCCGCCTATCGAATAGTGTCCGCCAGTGTTGCCAACCTACCAGATTGAAATTTACTGACACAATACCCAACATTTACTGGCACCGTCAAGTTTTTACTGGCATTTCCAAAAGTTACAAAATTACAGTTTTAAGTGCAAATGAGAGTATTTAGGCTACAAACAAATACAATATGCAATTAGCAATATAATTTAAGGTAGATAATAAGGCAAACAACATAATTCTTATTTTATTTTTGATATAGTAAGTAAGTGGCTCAGGGACAGGACTCAGGAGTGCAAGAAATTAGAATTGGCGGCACACACATATAATTGACTCTCACAGTGACACTGACAGCAGTGTGCAGCAGCACACATGATGATGACACCTCACTGACACAACACGTCCTCTCCTGAGTCACAGTTACAGTCTCTGTCCAAGCCAAGCGGTCCCTCCAGTCCGTTCCAGTCTAAACAGCACTAACGGTTCCGGTCCCGGCCTGCGTTGCTCCCATACTGCAGACCCGCACATGAGGCTCTGGCCGCTCTGCTTGGCTCCATTGCACCATGACATCACACGACATGCTCAGGCACCGCCTCCGCCAGAGCCGCCCGATCACACTGTAGCAGGCACTTGGATGATCTCAGCCGGCTCCAGACCAAGCCGAGTGTCACAGCCATATTTTTTTACTGGCAACCTTTTATTTTTACTGGCATTTACTGGCAAGAGAAAATTGCCTGTTTTTTACTGGCTGCCAGTAAAAATACTGACGGTTGGCAACACTGGTGTCCGCCCATACTGCGCAGGCGCAGTACGGGGCAGACGAAGATGAACGGCGCCTGCGCCGTGAGTCCAGATGCAAGCCCCACCATCCAAGTGGACATAGGGCTGCACATAGTTAGAGGGCCCCTTGCGGGCTCGCTTCGCTCGCCACGCTTCGGGCACGGCCTCGTTGCGCTCGGCTCTTTTGGATTCTAACTCTATGTCCACTTGAATGGTGGGGCTTGAACCTGGACTCACGGCGCAGGCGCCGTTCATCTTCGGATATTTTCGGAATCTGCTTGTGCTGTGTACTGTGCATGCGCAGTACACAGCGGACACTATCCGATGGGGGACAGTATTTGACAGGACACCGGCCTTGTGTTGTGTGTTATACTTAGGGTGACCACATTTCCAAACTGCCATTCAAGGACCGGGGGTGGGGGGGTTGGGGGTGTTGAATGTAGTCTCGAAGTTGACGGGGATTTTAGGGGCGAGTGATTTGTCGAGTGGATGGCTGGTTTTAGCACTCATATCATCCAAACTCCATGCTTGATATGGTGTCAGGATGATCAAATCATATTATTTCTACATTGTAAAATATAATGAAATAGTTCAACTCACCATAATGCAGAATCATTGGGAACCCTGTGCTTGCCACTGTCACCTGCTACTAGATGCAGCGTGTCACTTGCCACCATGGCAGTGCAGCCCAGGGACCTGTTTTAGAGCATGCTGGAGTGGGCCCAGAGAAGATGGAGGAGGTGGGTGGCAAAGGGTTCGGTAGGGTTGGTGTCACGCCACCGGTGTGGTAAAACATGGTGTCACCCCCTGCCAAGTAAAGTCCCCCCTCAGTACAGACCCCCTTCATTAAGTATAGACTCCCCTCCCTCAGTACAGACCCCCCTCTCTCAGTACAGACCCCCCTCCCTCAGTATAGATCCCCCTCCCTCAGTACAGATCCCCCTCCCCAATAAGTACAGGCCCCCCTCCCTCAGTATAGACCCCCCCCACTAAGTACAGACCCCCTCCCTCAGTATAGATCAGCCTCCCTCAGTACACCTCCCCCCAATAAGTACAGACCCCCCTCCCTCAGTACAGACTATCCCCAATATGTATAGACCCCCCTCAGTACAGACCCCCCTGTCAGCATTACAAATAGTGTTGGCTCAGCTGTGCTAGGGGGCAATCTCAGCTCCCCTTTGCTTGGGCGGGGGGGTGGTCTCAGTTCTGCTCGGCTGTGCTTGGCTGTGCTTGGCTGTGCTTGGGCGGGGGGCGGTCTCAGCTCCCCTCGGCTCGGGCATGCTCGGCTGTGCTTGGGCGGGGGGGTGGTCTCAGTTCCTCTCGGCTGTGCTTGGCTGTGCTTGGGCGGGGGGCGGTCTCAGCTCCCCTCGGCTCGGGCATGCTCGGCTGTGCTCGGGCGGGGGCAAGGGGGGTGGTCTCAGCTCCCCTCGGACGGGTTCGGCTGTGCTCGGGCGGGGGGCGGTCTCAGCTCCCCTCGGCTCGGCTGTGCTCGGCTGTGCTCGGGCGGGGGCAAGGGGGGTGGTCTCAGCTCCCCTCGGACGGGTTCGGCTGTGCTTGGGCGGGGGGCGGTCTCAGCTCCCCTCGGCTCGGGCATGCTCGGCTGTGCTCGGGCGGGGGCAAGGGGGGTGGTCTCAGCTCCCCTCGGACGGGTTCGGCTGTGCTCGGGCGGGGGGCGGTCTCAGCTCCCCTCGGCTCGGCTGTGCTCGGGCAGAGGGGCGGTCTCAGCTCCACTCGGCTGGAGGGAGATGGAGCTGGAGGCAGAGCGAGTGCTATAGTGGGGTTTGCTCACTCTGTACAAATATAAAATAAAGAAACACTGCGCTGCCAACAAAATTCCTAGTAGCAGCTAACACAACAAAGAGATAATTTTTGTTTGGAGATAAAGTACATAAAAGTTTGCTCGCTCTGTCAATTTCATTCCGGGACACTGTATTGTCCCAGAATGAAGGTGCCTGGGACCCGGGAAAGACCTGCTAATTGCGGGAAAGTCCCGGGCAATCCGGGACATGTGGGCACCCTAGTTATACTGTATATCCTTATAGTTGGGGTCATCTCCACCACTCCCACCAAGAACACACTGATTAGCTGCACACTGCACACCAGCAGAATACACAGATTAGACTTCTTGAAACCTCTAAATCTGTTATTATATGTGAATGTTGGACAGATTGTTACTGATGATCATCGGCTGTTTATATTGAGCTATTTGTGTAGAGTCATGTGTTGGTCCTCCATGCTATATTTGATGTTCTCCTTATATGTTGCCTTTGGAGGATTTCGGCTTGTTTCAGGCTATCACAGCCTTCGTAAACCCTTTCAACCTGGAGGAACTCTTGAAATAACTTTCGAGGTCTCAGGAAACCATGCTAATAAATACTATAGCCACAGCTCACAGTACGGAAGGGTGATGGTCACTGGGATGAATGTCCCTTACATTGGTGATCACTGGAATGAATGCAGTGTTGCCAACCGCCTGTTAATTTCAGCCCATTTTTGGGCTGCCAGTAAATGTCCATCAAGGGCAGCGGTGCCCGTAAATAATATGGCTGCGGACCGACAGTGCAACTGGGCATGCACCGTTCTGAGGCCTACCGAGCTCGGGAAAGCTCAGACGCGCTCTGCCATTTTCAAGCAGGAGCATGTGCAGTGATGTAATGGAGCTATTTTTTTATGTAAGGCACTCGGTCTTGGTGGCAGCAACTCACCACATCAGAGGGTACAAGACCGGACCCCAGACCACACCATGGCTGCAGGAGCCTGTGGGGACTCCCATCACTAGGGATGAGCTCGGTGTTCGGTTCGAATGCATGTTCGACTTGAACATCGGCCGTTCGCCTGTTCGGCGAATGCAGAACTTTGTGGGCTGTTCGCAACATATTCGTGTGACACAAACGGCCCCACAATGCACTGCACCATAGCAGTGCATTGCTGGCTCATGATTGGCCAAGCATGCACGGTGACCCCGCATGCTTGGCCAATCACAGCGCCGGCAGCGAGGAGAGCCATAATTGGCCACAGGCAGGATGCATGTGGCCAATTATAGCTCAGGGGGGTTAAGTACACGCCCCACACTATATAAGGCCGCCAGCGCGGCGGCCTTGTGTAGTGTGTTGTGGCAGTCAGGGAAAGAGCAGGATAGGCAGGGACAGTGTCTTTGTGGGTTGCAAACCTAGCACTGTTAAAGTAGGTGTTGTGTGCCCCCAGCACAGTATACACCTGAAGCTACCCTTTATTAATGGTGTTCTGTAATACAGGCATCTGCAGCAGTTAAAGTGAGTGTTGTGTGCCTCCAGCACAGTATACACCTGAAGCTACCCTTTATTACTGGTGTTCTGATCCATGTCCCCTGGGGCAGGAGCCAGGTCCCCAAACCCTTTTTAGGACAATATCTTGCATATTAGCGTTTAAAATTAGCACTTTTAAATTTGAACGTTCGAGTCCCATAGACTTTAATGGGGTTCTAAAGTTTGTGCGAACTTTCGGTCCGTTCAAAGGTTCTGGTGCGAACCAAACCGGGGGGTGTTCGGCTCATCCCTACCCATCACCACAAGACTGTACCCCTGCAACATCTATGATTCTTGGCTGCTGGAGACCCCCACCACCACACCCTGCAACATCAATCAATCCATCCATGGCTTGGCTGCTATCTACAGTATGTGAGTACTGAGTGAGAAGGCACAGTAGTTACCAGACAAGAACGTCATTGGTGAGATTGTACAGATGTTTACAATCTCTTGCTATCTCCTGTAGTATGTCCGTAGTCTCTAACCGCCTCCTGTACAATGTCCACATCCTCTGACCATCTCCTGTACCATGTCTGCATCCTCTGACCATCTCCTGTACCATGTCGCTTCCTCTGACCGTCTCCTGTACCATGTCCGAAGCCTCTGACCATCTCCTGTACCATGTCCGCAGCCTCTGACCAGCTCCTGTACCATGTCCGCAGCCTCTGACCACCTCCTGTATCATGGCCGCAGCCTCTAAAGGTTCACACTTATATCAGTAACCCCCCCCCCCCCCCTTACCTTAGTGTATTTCCTCTGCGGAAGGTGGTCTCTGGTCACCAGTGTCCCACCACATCAGAGTTCCCCTTTACATCACAGTATGCAGGATTCCTCCTTACAATGCAAGGGGGAACGCTGCGGACCCTGATGTAAAGGGGAACTCTGATGTAAAGAGGAATGCAGTGGACTCTGATATAAGGTGGTCTCTGGTCACCAGAGCCCCCCTAATATCAGCATCCCCCTTAGATCATCATCTGCAGTGTTCCCCTTTACATCAGAGTTCCCTTGCACTGTAAGGGGGAATACTGCAGACTCTGATGTAAGAAGGAACACTGTGCCAGCTGGGTTATATTAACCTGACCTTCATGTAAATGGAGAAATATGTTTTTTTAACTTTTGTTCGACTTAAACACATTGCTAATAGCACTAGCTATTGTACATGTGTATTGTTTAAATATTGATATGTGCACCGTTTAGCCATTTTAGGTACTTTTTTTTGCAGTGTCATTAAAAATGACACTGCTCTGTCAGTAAATTCCATGATTTTTGCCATGAAAAGTTGGTGCTGTTTGTAAATTTTGGCATCCTGTCAGTAAATTTCACTTCAGGAGGTTGGCAACACTGGATGAATGTCCCTTACATTGGTGGTCACTGGAATGAACGTCCCTTACATTGGTGTCACTGGGATGAATGTCCCTTACATTGGTGGTCACTGTGATGAATGTCCCTTAACTAGGTGGTCACTGGGTTGAACGTCCCTTACATTGGTGGTCACTGGGATGAATGTCCCTTACATTGGTGGTCACTGGGATGAACGTCCCTTACATTGTTGGTCACTGGGTTGAACGTCCCTTAACTGGGTGGTCACTGGGTTGAACGTCCCTTACATTGGTGGTCACTGGGATCAATGTCCCTTACTTTGGAGGTCAGTGGGAAGAATGGCCCTTATAGATAGCCAAGAAGTCCATTGTTGTCATTGGTTTCTTGTTTATGAGACAGAAATTGCTCATTGCTGAAGGAACCCCTAGCAATTCTCTGTTGAGAAAGGTTGGACTCGCAGCTTCCCAGATTTATTAACCATTTAGAGTACTTTTAATTGAGCAATTGACAGTAGGATCAGATTTAATTTGGAAAATAGAAGTGCTGGTGACCTCTGTCACTTGGTCGTACTTTGGAAGGAGAATCACTGATTTGGTCTTAAAAGCTGGTGAGGAGATGGTTCAGGCTCAACCTACAGCCCAAGGGCCACATGGGATCCTGCTTATTGTGCAACCCAAGGGCCACGTGTGACCCCCCTTACTGTGCAACCCAATGGCCATATGGGACTCCGCTTGTTGTGAAACTCAAGGCATCATCAGCACGTAGCACCATTTAGTTTTTCTATTGTTTGCCTTGCCATCCTTTCTCATCGCTCTTCTCATGAATGTTTTCATAGATTTTTTTATAATTAATCTTGTTTCTGGGAATATCCAGTGTGATGATGATACAGGATGTTAGCAGGCTGTAGGGAGGACAAATATGACAGCACTGATATGTGAATAGAATCTATGACCACCACTGATGTCAAGGGATCCTTCTCCCATGGGTCACTAAAGTAAAGGACCACTACACTAACCCCTGATATAATGGGATCATTCTTCCATTGGTCACCAATGTAAGGGACCACTACACTGACCACTGAAATGAAAGGGACATTCTCTTGTTGGTCTTCAATGTAAGACCACTACACTGACCACTGATATAAGGGAATCCTTCTCCCATTAGTCACCAATATAAGGGGCCACTACACTGACCACTGATATAAGGGGATCCTTCTCCCATTAGTCACCAGTGCAAAAGGGAGGCTTATTGCTGTCCTGAAAGGCTTTGGAAAACAAGTTACCAGTAAGTCTAATGCCGCATACACACGAAGGGACTTTGTCCGCCGGACCTAGTCCAGCGGACAATCCGCCAGACTTTCCAGCTGGCTTCGGCGGACTTAAAAGCGAACGGACTTGACCACACACGATCACGCTAAAAGTCCAGCAGGTCACACGATGACGTACGACGGGACTAGAAAACTAAAAATACTAGAAAAATACTTGCTACTGAGCATGCGTCCTTTTTGGTCCGCCGGACCATACTACAGACGGCCGTATTGTCCGCCGGACTGCCAAGTCCAGCGGATAATTTTAAAACAAAACTTAAAACTTTAGTCCGCCGGATTTTTTGGAAAAAAGTCAGTCGAAGGCCCACACACGAGGGGATTATCCGGTGGACTTAGTCCAGCGGACAATCCCACGGGATAATTCCTTTGTGTGTACGCCACATTACTTGGATTTTCCCTAGAAGTCTTTCAGGACAGCATCCGGGAGGATATAGGAGACTTACCTCATTAGGGTGGGACAAAAAACTTTAAGACCTTTCTACCAAAGGCCTGATGCTCTGCTGTCAAGAGATCTAGTATATAATGATGGGCAAAGGTTGACAAACGTGTCCACATAGCTGCTTTACAGATTTGTTTGAGGGTGGCACCAGCTTTCTCTGCCCAGTTTATTGCAAGAGCTCTCATGGAATGAGCACGGATACCAACTGGACTATCCTGACCACTAGGGCTATGGGCTTCTGAGATAGTCATTCTTTTTTTTTTAACAAGAAAAGAGATAGTCATTCTTAACCATCTAGCAATGGATCCTCTGGTAGCCTGCTTCGACTTCTTATCACCAGCATATTGTACCAATAAGGAATTTGAACATCTAAAGTCCTTGGTAACCTAAAACTGCCCTCTTAACATACCACTTTGGAAAGAATCGGATTGCTGCTGGTCTAGATCGGTCAAAGGCCCCAAAGAATCTAGCCACTAAAGGTTCCGCAGAGATTGATCTTTCCAAGAATTCCACCGGTGCAGCAAACTGAACCTTGAGGGTGCTAACTGCCAGACCTTTACCTGCGCCACCCTGCAGAAATTCCAGCACCGAAGAAATATCCTGTGAGGATTGGCCTGAAGCAGCGCATCACAAATTAAATACTTTCCAAACCGAGGAATAAATTGATCTGATCACCCTCTTCATGATTGATATAAAGGTTGTGACCAGCCTGAGAACCCTTTTTTCTTTGAAATCTACTATTCAGAAGCCAGGCTGTGAGGTTTAGCTTTGCTACCTACTCCACCTGAGCTGAACAACCCCCAGGTTCGGTTTGCAGCAGAACATGCGAACAGACAAAAGAATTTGTGCGAACATGCAAACACCATTAAAGTCTATGGGACACGATTGTGAAAAATAAAAAGTGTTCATTTTAAAGGTTTATATGCATGTTATTGCCATAAAAAGTGTTTGGGGACCTGGGTACTGCCCCAGGGGACATGTATCAATGCAAAAAAAGTTTTTAAAACAGACATTTTTTCAGGAGCAGTGATTTTAATAATGCTTAAAGTGAGACAATAAAAATGAAATATTCCTTCAAGTCTGCCTGTAAAGTGACACATCTTTCTCATGTGTTTTACTGTGCCGCAGGAAAAGAAAAAAAAAATAATTTAAAATTGCTTGTGGCTGTAATTGTATTAGCTGCTCCCGGTAATACAGATGAAAAATCAATGAAAAAAACAGCGTGTGTCCCCCCCCCCCCCCCCCCAAAGCCAAAAAGGTGCAGAAAAATTGGGCCTTTGTTTTTGGTGGTGCCAGAACACTGTAAATCCTCCTCACAGTTACTCTTGTTGGGCGCAGGAACGGGCCCTACTTTTAAATATTATTTCAAAAATTGTAATTACATGCCCCTATTAAACAGGGGCAGAAAAATTGGGCCTGTGGTGTTGGTATTACCCTAAACCAAAATTATTGTTGGAAGCTAGCATCATCAAGATTCAGGAGGAATAGGATAGGCAGCATAGGCAGTCTTCAAGGGATCCCCGATCCATAAGAAATTCAATCAGTTACATCAGCATCAGGGGCTTGATAGCTGCTAATCCAGGACTGATTAATTTTTATAAATGTGAGCCTATCAACGGAGTCTGTATACGGGTGCACTCTTTGATCTGTTACAAACCCTCTAGCAGCACTGAATGTGCGTTCAGAAAGCACGCTGAATGCAGAAGAGGGCAGTAGCTAGATTGCATATTTGGCAAGTTTTGCCCAGTGGTCCATCCTCAAGACCCAGTAACCCAGTGGATGCTCTGTTGGAAAGGTCTCCAAGTCTGCTCTTGCCCTTAGATATTCCTGCACCATATAATGCAGAAGCTGGCGATGGTTGCTTGAACCTATCAGACCTTGGCGCTGAGGACTGAAAAATTGTTTAAAGGCATTGGCCAGCCGGCCACCTTCTCCACCGCTCTTCCTCTGACCGAACAAATCCTCAGAAACACGTTGTCCAGCACCAAGAAATTGTAACCTTCCAGGGTTTGGAAATGCGTTACACAAACTTTTCTTCAAGGCCTGAAGATGTTTCATCCTCTTCTCCCTCTGCAAAGACAGGATGAGTTCTGCAACTTTACCCTTGTAACATGGATCAAGACTGGTTGCCAGCCAGTAATCATCCCTCTCCTTGATACCACGAATCCTAGGGTCCTTTCTCAGGCTTTGCGGAATCATGGAGGCCATGCAGCATAAGTTTGCAGAGGCATTTGATTCTGACTCCTCTGGGTCACTAAGGATGACATTATCTGGAACTACCTCTTACCAGCCACATACAACTCCTTGGGTTTCTGGGGAATGAAAACCATCCCTTGAAGACTGTTGCGTGTTATCCTCTACATCCATGCTGACACAATCCTCCTCCTCTTCTTTCCTGTATGTTTGGTGGCCCCGCAGGAATGCTATCTGCATAAAGGGGGCCTTGAGAGGAAAGGAAGTCCTCCTCTTCCTCCCACTTCAAGTGCCCTGTCCATGATTCCATGAAGCGTGTGCTCCAGCAGGAAGACTAGAGGGACAGTGTCACTTATGCATGCATTGTCGCTGCTCAGCATCCTTGTGGCCTCCTCAAATATTGACAGGACAGTGCATGCATCCTTGATCAGTAGCCGCTGGCGGGGTGAAAAGAAGCCAAGCTCCCCTGACCCTGTCCTGGTGCCATATTCGCACAGGTACTCATTGATGGCCCTCTGCTGTGTGTGCAGCCACTGCAGCATTGCCAATGTTGAGTTCCACCTGGTGGGCATACCACAAATGAGGCGGTTGGTGGTCAGGTTGCATTCCCATTGAATGTCAGCCAGCCAAGCACTGGCATTGTATGACCCGCGGAAATTACCACAGACTTTTCTGGCCTGCCTCAGGAGATCTTGTAAGCCTAGGTACCTGGTCAAGAAATGCTGCATCACCAAATTCAGGACGTGTGCCAAACATGGAACATGGGTCAAGTGTCCCTGTCGGAGGACGGAGAGAAGGTTGGTGCCATTGTCACATACAACCATTCCTGGCTCACACTGCCATGGTGTCAACCACCTCTGAGTCTGCCCCTGCAGAGCTGACAGAATCTCTGCCCCACTGTGGCTCATGTCCCCTAGGCAGACCAACCAAAGCACCCCATGGCATCTTTTAGCCTGACTGCTTGCGTAGCCCCTTGAGCACTTACAGAGCACTGTTGGTTCAGAGGACAATTCTGCAGACGAGGCCATAGAGGAAGAAGAAGAGGAGGGGGTGGAGCAGAGAGCTGTGGCAGAGTCACCCCCAGCTTTTTGGAGGCGTGGTGGCGGAACAAGCTCCAACAACACTGAACCCGGTCCTGCATCCTTCCCAGCTGCCAGCAGAGTTACCCAGTGAGCCGTGAAGGAAAGGTAACGTCCCTGCCCATGCCTGCTGGACCATTAATCAGCAGTAATATGAACCTTGCTGCTGACCGCCCTGTCCAACAAGGCTAAAACATTGCCTTCCACATGACGGTAGAGAGCTGGAATGGCCTTACGTGAAAAGAAATGCAGTTTTGGAACCTGCAACTGTGGTACAGCACATTCCACAAATTCACAAAAGCAGACAGTCTACCAGCTGAAAAAGGCAGCAGTTGCAGTGCTAGCAATTTGGCCCAGCTAGCATTTAGACACTGAGCATGTGGATGGCTGGGACAGAATTTCTTTTTACGGTTCAGCAACTGGGGTAGCAAAATTTGCCTGCTGAAATCAACTGGTGGTATACTGCTAGCAGATTTACTGCAAGTACTTGTGGTACCTATTGCTATACCTTCATTCCTCTCAGTGCAGGTTTTTGAGAGGACTGGAGGTATAGTATGGTTTGAGATCCCAGATGAGGAGCAAGAAGATGTCCACCTTTTTTTATAATGTGAGTCTTTCAGGTGCTGTTGCCAATGGACTGCATGGCAGGTCGTCATATGTCTGGTCAAGCATGTGGTGCCCAAGCGGCTGCTGTTCTGGAAATGCTTGATTCACTTTAGACATAGGTTGCAAATAGGGATAAGCCTGTGGTGTTCGGGTATTCATTTGTTCTAAAATGAACCGAACATATGGGGTGTTCGCAGACAATTTGAGCGCCGCGGAATGCCCCAAAATGCACTGCGAGATCGCAGTGCATTGCTGTGCGGTGATTGGCCAAAAGCATGCTTTGGCCAATCACAGCGCGCTCTGCTGAGAGAACCATAATTGACTGCCTTTGGCAAATCATGGTTCAGAGTGCCTCGCCCCACACTATATAAGGCTGCTTACATACCGGCTGTGTAGTGTGTGGATGGAGATAGATTGAGCTAGATTAGCCAGGCAGCTTAGTTAATGGCAGTGAATTTGAGATACACACACACACACACACACACACACATACATACATACATATACAGTCTAGTGTATATATATATATACACACATATACATACTCTGCATTCAGTGTAGCCTATATATTCAGTGTATACTCTATATTCAGTCAATGCAGGCAGTGTAGTTTATATAACACCGTTTATTGAAGTGGTTAAGGGGGACCCTTCGCCATTTTTTTTTTTTTAACAAAACTCTAACCCTAACCCTAAGTTATAACCCTAAGTTCAAGCCCTTCAGGTCTGGTATGGATTTTAAGGGGAATCCTGCACCAATTTTAAAAAAATGGCGTGGGGGTCCCCCCAAAAATCCATACCAGACCCTTATCTGAGCATGCAACCTGGCAGGCCGCAGGAAAAGGAGGGGGCGAGACCAGGCCACATGCCCTCAACATGGGAAGGTGCTTTGGGGTCCTCATGTTGATGGGGACAAGGGCCTCATCCCCACAACCCTTGCCCGGTGGTTGTGGGGGTCTGCAGGCAGGGGGCTTATCGGAATCTGGAAACCACCTTTAACAAGGGGGCCCCCAGATCTCACCCCTTTCACCAAAAAAGTGTAAAAAAAGTAAAAAGGACAGGAGACAGTTCTTGACAATTCCTTCATAAAAAAAAAAGTGTCCCGCAATGTCCATCCAATCACGGCACCAACAGTCCAGAGAAAAAAAAAAAAAACTGAAAAACTTCACCTCCATGGGAGGCGCCCCGGCGACCTCAGTCTTTTCGCAGTGACAGCTGTTATATAGCCAAGAGCGGGGCCACCCAGTGATGTAACGAATGACCCCGCCCCATCTGATGTCACATGATGTCAGAAGGGGGTGGGGTCACTCAGTTACGTCACCGGGTGGCCCTGTCCTTGCCTATATAACAGCTGTCACAGGCAAGAGACAGCAGTCGCCGGGAGACCTCCCATGGAGGCGGAGCTTTTTTTGTAGACGTGATATCTTTTACACAAACCAATCAATATGCGCTTATTGGGATTTTGTTTCCCAAAAATATGTAGCAGAATACATATTGGCCTAAATTGATGAAGAAATTTGATTTTTTACATTTTTTTTATAGGATATGTTTTATAGCCGACAGTAAAATATATTTTTATTTTTTTTCAAAATTGTCGGTATTTTTTCTTTTGTTGACATCGCAAAAAATAAAAACTGCAGAGGTGATCAAATACCACCAAAAGAAAGTTCCATTTGTGGGATAAAAAGGACATACATTTTGTTTGGGTACAGCATCACGTGAATGCGCAATTGTCAGTTCTATTCTATGCATTAAGATAAAAAAAAACTTCTGTGTGTGGCAGCACCCCAAATTGCCTACCAGAGCTCCTTCTCTCTCCAGCAATGTCCACGATTCCCTCTGCCTTCCTCCGCGCAATTGTCATTCAAAGTGCAACAGCGCTGAAAGCTGAATATTGTCCTGGGCAGGAAGGGGGGCCTGGTATTGAAGTGGTTAAAAATGACATAGCAATTCATCCGGTGAAAGTGCATGTACATTTATTCTGTGTGAATGGGAAAAAAATGGGAAAACAAAGAAACCATGCCTAAAATAGTAAAAAGGGGTCGATAAATAGAAAATGTATTGGTCGAGTGTGATAAGCATTTTCCCAGCTGTGATAAATTCAGGCCACAGTGATTTCCTACAATATGTCATTGCCATTTAGCGGCCACAATGGTGTATATTTCCTAAAATTCATTCATCTGTAAAAATTGAGCAATACCATATTTTGGTCAAAGATGGAGCCATTGGGTCATAGGAAATCAATGTATGAAATAAAAAAAATAAAAAAACACCAACTTGGGTGGGTGAATCCCGGTCACCTAATTTTTTTATTAACCACTTAACCCCCGAACCAATTTGCAGCCAAAGGACCAGGCCCCTTTTTGGGATTCGGCACTGCGTCGCTTTAACTGACAATTGCGCGGTCATGCGACGTGGCTCCCAAAAAAAATTGGCGTCCTTTTTTTCCCACAAATAGAGCTTTCTTTTGGTGGTATTTGATCACCTCTGCGGTTTTTATTTTTTGCGCTATAAACAAAAATAGAGCGACAATTTTGAAAAAAATTCAATATTTTTTACTTTTTGCTATAATAAATATCCCCAAAAAATTTTTCTCCTCAGTTTAGGCCGATACGTATTCTTCTACATATTTTTGGTAAAAAAAAAAATCTCAATTAGCGATTATTGATTGGTTTGCGCAAAATTGGGGATAGTTTTATAGCATTTTTATTAATATTTTTTTTTTTTACTAGTAATGGTGGCGATCAGCGATTTTTATTGTGACTGCGACATTATGGCGGACACATTGGACATTTTTGACACATTTTTGGGACAATTGTCATTTATACAGCAATCAGTGCTATTTAAATGAACTGATTCCTGTGTAAATGACACTGGCAGTGAAGGAGTTAACCACTAGGGGGCGGGGAGGGGTTAAGTGTGTGTTTTTTTTTTTTACAGTAGGGGAGCGTGGCTTGGCGTCTGACGTCACTTATCGGCTTTCCCGATGACAGGGAACAGCCGATCAGAGACAGCGTCACTAGGAAGCACGGGGAGAGGTTTGTTTACACAGACCTCTCCCCGTTCTTCAGCTCTGTGACCCGATCGCAGGACACCAGCGGTGATCGGGTCCGCTGGTGTCCCGCCCGCCACGGCTGGGCTCTTAAAGAGACACGTACAGGTACGTGATTGTGCCAGAGTTCAAATTCAAGGAGGTCCAGTAACCAAAATTTTCTTCTGGCTGGGGTCCGAATCTCAAATTTGTGCAAAGAAAGATTGTACAGGTCTACTTTCCTTTTTTTTGGTGCAAGCCACGCTTTCTGGTGCTTTTGTTTCCTCCACACACTCTGGTAATAATCTGTAAATGCCCCAATTAGTGTTCCCCCATACATCAGGTACCCGTACCAGAGTAATTCATTGATGGGGGCACCCAATGTAGACGACTACCATAAATCAGTTGCCACCGTCAGAGAACCCCCTCATATCAGGTGTCCCCATCAGCATGCCCCCTTAAGTAATGTGTTCCCATCAGAGTGCCACCTTACATCAGGTATTCCCGTCAGAGTGCCCACTTACATCAGGTTTCTGCATCTGGTGTCTCCCATCAGTGTGCCCCCCTTACATCATTTGTCCCCATCAGAGTGTTCTATTAAATAAGGTTCCCCCATCACAGTGCCCCCTTACATAGGGTGTCCCCATTAGATTGCCTCCTTACATGAAGTGTCCCCATCACATCAGGTGTGCCCAGAGTTCCCCTTTAGATCAGTTGTCCCCATCAGCATGCTCCTTTACATCAGGTGTCCCCATCACAGTGCCACCTTACATCAGGAATTCCAATAAGAGTGCCACCCTTACATCAGATGCCCCCATCAGTGTGATCCTTAAAGTGGGACGGTACCTGGAAAAAAAAAAATTAAAAGCCAGCAGCTACAAATACTGCAGGTGCTGACTTTTAATAAATGGACACTTACCTGTCACAGGTTCCAGCGATGTGGGCAGCAGAGGCCGATCAATCGATCGGCTCGCTGCTGCTGCCGGCGCCATTCTCAGTGAGGGAATCAGGAAGTGGCTTCACTTCCCGGTTCCCTACTGCGCATGCGCGAGTCGCACAGCACAATGAGAATCGTCAGTGCTGTCTGCCGGGATACGTGTGTGTCCCGGCAGACAGCGCGCCAGGACAG
Source organism: Lithobates sylvaticus (assembly GCA_028564925.1). Lineage (NCBI taxonomy): Eukaryota > Metazoa > Chordata > Amphibia > Anura > Ranidae > Lithobates > Lithobates sylvaticus. The sequence goes on from CM053028.1 coordinate 587,609,805, forward strand.
GAAGTGGCGTAAACTCCCGTGGGAGTTTATGCCCGGAAGTGGGTGCAGATACCTGTCTTAGACAGGTATCTGCACCCCCCTGAAAGGTGCCAAATGTGACACTGGAGGGGGGGATGGTTCCGAAAAGCGGGAGTTCCACTTTAGGGTGGAATCCCGCTTCAACATAAAAATGTGCCCATCAGCGTGCCCTTTAACATAAAAAAGGGGCATGCTGATGGGCACATTTTGGGATACAGGGCACTCTGATGGGCGCATTTGAACATAAAATGTGCCCATCAGCGTGCCCCTTATTTTATGTTAAGGGGAACGCTAATGGGCACTTTTTAAGTTAAGGGGCACACTGATGACCACATTTGTTGCTCCCAGAGTGCCCCCTAACATAAAAATATGCCCATCAGAGTGAACTTTAATGTAAAATGTGCCCCTTAAGAGAAAGTGTGGCCTTGTAAATAATCACACCCCACATATCTTGAGGGCAGGAGCCCCAGCAGAGGTAGCAAGCTGCAGGGGGCGGGAGCTGCGAGATACCATACATCGCAGCCGGAAAGGAGAGAGGGCTGGGAGCCGCAAGATAGCGAGCAGCAGGGGGCCACGCCTTAACTTATAGCCCGGCAGGGTGCGAGAGCCACGAGATAGTCAGCAGCAAGGGGCGGGGTGCACACGTGATGACACTGGTTGATGGGACGCTCGCGGTCCCAGAAACCAATGACTGCTGAGCGGTCGAGATGTGGCACTACACTGGTGGCCTGACGGTCCAGACAGGAGCATCACTTGGTCAGTGTTCGGACCACGGGCCACCATTTAATGGCAGCTGCTCTAAGTGTTTGTGCAAGCTTACACCACATTTACTCAGCCAATGAGGTAATGACTTCATTTTATTTCTCAACTGCATTCCATGGCCAACACAGTACAACACTTCATCCATGTCTTTGGTGATCTCTGATCTCCTTATGAACTGTTTCTTACATGATGAAGATCAGCCATGGAGTATATCTGAGGTGTATATCAGGGTGTGCTTCTTCCCCACATGAGAGCTGTGATGTCCAGCAACATTCATATAGAAGACATTTCCCGCACTCAAGGCACTAATACACCTCGAGGATTGTGTGGGATCCCTGATGTACAGGAAGACAGGACTTCAGAAAACAACAATTCCCTCACTCAGGACAGGAAGGGGGCTTCTTCCCCTTGTGAGATCTCTGATGTTTGGAAAGATTGGACTTCCTTGAAAAACTATTCCCGCACTCAGGACAAGAATACGGCTTCTCTCCCGTGTGCAATCTCTTATGTGTGTAAAGATTGGTCTTTTGTGAAAAGCATTTCCCACACTCAGAACAAGAATAGGGCTTTTCCCCCGTGTGAGATCTCCGATGTGTGTAAAGACCAGACTTCTGTGAAAAACATTTCCCGCACTCAGGACAGGAATACGGCTTTTCCTCCGTGTGAGACCTCAGATGTGTGACAAGTACTGATTTGCGCAGAAAACATTTACCGCACTCAGAACAGGAAAATGGCTTCTCACCTGTGTGTGATCTCTGATGATTATGAAGATTGAATATTTCTGCAAAACATTTCCCACACTCAGGACAGGAATACGGCTTTTTCCCCGAGTGAGATCTCTGATGTCTGATAAGATTGGACTTCACTGAAAAACATTTCCCACACTCTGGGCAGGAATACGGCTTTTCCTCTGTGTGAGACCGTAGATGTAGGACAAGTTTTGATTTTCCTATAAAACATTTCCCACACTCAGAACAGGAATATGGTTTCTCGCTTGTGTGAGATCTCTTATGTTTGCCAAGTTTGGACTTATCTGAAAAACATTTCTCACAAAAAGGACAGGAATACGGCTTCTCCCCCGTGTGAGACCTCTGATGTATAACCAACTCTGATTTTTGTACAAAACATTTCCCACACTCAGGACAGGAATGCAGTTTCTCACCTGTGTGCAGTCTCCGATGACTGTAAAAAATTGACTTCCTTGAAAAACATTTCCCACACTCATTACAGGAGTACTTTTCCCCGATGTGAGAACTCTGATATCTGACAAGCTCTGATTTTTTTACAAGACATCTCCTGAATTTAGGATAGAAATACGGCTTTGCACCTGTGTGAGAACTCTGATGTTTGAAAAGTTCTGATTTTTGTACAAAGCATTTCCCACACTCAGAGCAGGAATACGGCTTCTCCTCCAAGTGAGATCTCCGATGTCTGGAAAGATGGGACTTCTGTGAATAACATTTCCCGCACTCAGGACAGGAATACGGCTTCTCACCTGTATGAGATCTTTTATGCATATTAAAAGCGGATTTAAAACGGAAGCACTTCCCGCACTCAGTACAGGAAAACCTCTTATCTATAGGAAGGACGGCACCGTCCCTCACAGTCTGAGGTTCCTCAGGATAAGAGGAATATGATGGTCCATCTACACTGTGTGGTGCCGGATGGACATTTGAGGTAGTCGGGTTTTCTCCTGGACTATACTGTGCGATGTCCTCATCTTCTACTTTACAGTCTGGAGACAAAGTGAGACAATCCTCTGAGGTTTTCCTCATCTCCCGTCCATCTACTAAAATAGAAAGAAAAAGATTATTACTAGACATGAGCTGATTGGTTCCCATAAATCAGGACCCACATCAGGCAGCTTTGTCTCTGAGGAGCTTACAATTCCCCCCTCAAGGTAACTAGTAAATGGGTCCTCTGATCTCCTACCAGTTAATTTCTTTATTCATGGACCTTAGTCAGAGAGTGAGGAAACAACGAGAACTGTCTTTTATACGAGTGACAGTGATGAGGGGATTATAGGACGAGTGTCCCCTCCCCCTCTATCACTCATTGTCATCTTCCCAACACAAGAAGTCCTGCACTTCCTTATTTAGTCATGAATAACAGCGGGTCTGAGCCCCACCAGAGGTCAGAGAGTGAGGATGGGGGAGATCAATCAAGATGAAGACTGGACTGATCCTGAAGTCCACCATCATTGGGTTATTGACCGACTTCTCCCTCATTATCACTTTCTGTTTAACCACCTCAATACCGCAATATAGTCAAAAGACAACTACAGAGTGGTTCTTAGAGGGCGTCTATGGAGGTCTTTCTGAGAACGTGCATCGGGAAGTGTCTGCGATCGCTGTGTGGCTTAGACACAGCACATCACAGATAGTGGTAAAGGGCCAATCACAGCAGCCCTTTGCCATGTGATTGCTGTGTCCAATCACAAGCGATCACAAATGTAAACAAAAAAGGTCATCCAGGGTTATACAGCTCGCTTTCCCTCACACAGAGACCGAGTGTGAGGGAAGGAGACGGATCTGTTGCTGGACAGTGAGTCATACATTTTACAGTGTCACTCAGTGCATCTTATAAGTGCCCATCAGTGCCACCTCATCAGTGGAGCCTCACCAGCGCAGCTTATCAGCGCAATCTCAACAGTGCACATCGGTAAGCATGAGAAATGATCCGATGGTTCACGCAGCTGGCCATAGAGATGAACACCAGATGAGACCAGATTTTGAAGCAAAAAGGGCTGGCAACTCGGATCCTCTTGATTAAAAAGTACTTTGTTACATGGGAACGGGTACAGAAATTTGTTGACGCGTTTCGGCTATGAAGCCTTCAAAGCATACAAATTTGATTTAAAAACATTTTTTTGTAACAAAATAGACCCTCCACAGGAGGGGCGGATATGTCTTAATTGGAGACAATTAAATCAATTAAAAACACATGAAAACGAGAAACTCAGCAACAATAGGAAAAAACATAAAATACTTAAAGCGGTAGTAAACCTGCAGATTTTTTATTTTTTTTCTTAAAGCCTGTAAGGCAAAAGGCATAATGAGCTAGTATGCACCGCATACTAGCTCATTATGAAATACTTACCTTAGAACGAGGCGTCGGCAGGTGATCTCGGTCCACGCTGAGGGAGCTGACATTTTCCCTCGGCGTGCCTTCTGGGTATCGCGGCTCCGGAGCTGTGAATGGCTGGAGCCACAATGTCGTCACTCGCACGCATGTGGGAGACTTCTTTCTGCTAGACCTTTCGGCCGGGAAATGCGGGGAATATGCCGTATAGGTTTAGGAGATATACTTTTTACCTACAGGTAAGCCTTGTTATAGGCTTACCTGTAGGTCAAAGTGAAAAAAATGGGTATACAACCACTTTAAAGCAAATCCTTTGTGTTGCTCTAACCAGTATAACAGATGAGACCAGATTGTCTTTGATCATCTCTATGATCTATATATAATATATATATTTTGCTTCCAGTTCAAAGCGTAAGTAAACAATTTTTTTCTTTTTTTTTTAAACTAGTTTCCGCCCGCCCCCTGTCATATGACGGCGTCACAGAACGGCGCGGCGATCGCTGCCGTGTTGCTAGGACATGGCGTGACCCCGATCTCTGTAGAGAGCCGCGTCCGCGGCTCTTTAACCATGTGATCGGCTGTGTCCAATCACAGCCGGTCACATGTTAACATGGCGATGCTGGTAATCGGCGCTCCTCCCCTCACACTGAGAGTGTGACAAGGAGAGCCGATCAGCGGCATCTGCACGCAGGGGGACATCTACACATGTAATCAGGGCACTGATCATCAGTGCCCTGATTACAATATAGTGCCAACAGTGTCACCAATCAGTGCCTACCAGTGGCAGCAATCAGTGCCCACCACTGCCCACAAAAGCCACCTGTGCCCATTAGCGATGCCAGTCAGTGCCGCCTATCACTGCTGTCGAACAATGCCCATCAGTGTCGCCCATCAACATTTTGCTGCCAGCTGAACCCCAGAGTCTCAATAAATCCAGTCTAGATACATAAATTGTGTCTGCAGCACAGAGAAGGAAGATTATCCGAGAGAAATACAGGAATACAGGACAGGGAACACAGCTCAGGAAAGTGACCAGGAGATTACAGGCTGATATCACCCAGTCCTTGCCCTACTCTGGACCAATCAGTGAACAGTATGGGTAGAGAAATGTATTTAGTGTTAATGACCCACCTGTGCTGATCTCTGTAGGAGTGTCCTCCTCTATAAATGTCCCCGTTATTCCATCCTCCTCCATAGACTGCTGATCATCCCTCACATACCTCTCTTCTTCTTCTGCGTTCTCCTCAGCTTTAGAATCTCTCAGGTTTCCACTCTGAAGAGATCATAAAAATTACATCAATTGTAACAATGCAGATAATGTACAGATCCTAATGATACTATTAGTGATTGTTCCTCATCTACCTGATGATGGTGAGGGATGGTGCAACCTCCCTGTGTGGAATCCCGGGAATACAGAAGATGGGGAAATCTCTCTGGTGGGTTTTTGTAGCTGGATGACTCCACCATGGTGTCCTGGTACAGATCTTTGTGTGCTTTTAAAAGCTCTTCCTCCTGCATCACCCCATCCTCATCCTCCTCCTCATTTACCTCTTCTTTAATATTGACCTGTGAGGAATCCCGGGAATACAGAGGACGGGGACATCTCTCTGGTGGGTTCCCATTACTGGATCCATCTGTAGGAAACACACACACTGACTGAATACATTGTTTCTATGTGTTTATCAGATGATGGGGGATCTAGGTGGAGCCTCCGTACTGCTCTCTCCTTTACAATAAAGTCTCCTCTTACCCGGTGATGTGAGGGGCGGCTGATTGTCCATCATGACGTCCTTGTAGAGATCCTTGTGTCCTTCTAAATACTCCCACTCCTCCATGGAGAAATAGACAGTGACATCCTGACACCTTATAGGAACCTGACACACACAATGATACAGTCACCATCCAGACACATCCCTTGTCTGTTACTGGATAATGTCCCAGAATTCCCAGCACCGCTCACCTCTCCTGTCAGCAGCTCCATCATCTTCTTGGTGGCATCTAGAATCTTATTTTTTCTGTTTATCTCAGGTGTCAGGGAAGGAGGTGGAGGCACTGTGATGGTCATATGATCTCCAGACTTCACAGGAGGAAATCTCTGTATTTAGGCAAAACAGTAATATCATGTCACAGAAAAAAAGAGATGTCATGTGACTTCCCAGAATCCTCCTTACCTCTCCGGTCAGCAGGTAGATGATCTCTAGGGTGAGGTTTAGTATCTTCTCAGTCATGTGACCTCGGTCCTCCTCCATCCTCATCGATGTGGTCATGTGATCGTTACAGGTTTTCTGTAGACAGATAATTATCTGGACTATATTGGTTGTACAATATTAGAATAGGGATTTAAGGCAATAATAGGTGTGCTGCCCCCAGAAGGAATTTGCGGCTTCCCTCTAGTGTTTGTATTTTTGAAACCTGTTGCTTGTAGAGTTACCAAAGCTCGATCTAGATAGATATATATATATATATATATATATATATATATATATATATATATATAATATATATATAATATATATATATATATTAGAGGTCGACCGATATGGGTTTTTCTCTGGCCGATGCCGATATTTAAAAATTGGGGCAGCCGATGGCCGATATATGATGCCGATTATTGCGGCCGATTTTTTTAGGCCGATTTTTCTTTTTTTTTTTTCCTTCATTTCATAAAATCGAACAGTATAGTTACAAAATAAAGAAGGGATACAGAAAATTGCTTAAATTAACCAAAGAGGTACAGAGAGGTGTGGTACAGAGAGGTGGCTGTGGAGGAGGGGGGGGGGGTACAGAGGTGGCTGTGGAGGAGGGGAGGGTTACAGAGAGGTGGCGGTGGAGGAGGGGGGTACAGAGAGGTGTGGTACAGAGAGGTGGCTGTGGAGGAGGGGGGTACAGAGAGGTGGCTGTGGAGGAGGGGAGGGTTACAGAGAGGTGGCGGTGGAGGAGGGGGGTACAGAGAGGTGTGGTACAGAGAGGTGGCTGTGGAGGAGGGGGGTACAGAGAGGTGGCTGTGAGGAGGGGGGGGGGGTTACAGAGAGGTGGCTGTGGAGGAGGGGGGTTACAGAGAGTTGGCTGTGGAGGAGGGGGGGTTACAGAGAGGTGGCTGTGGAGGAGGGGGGGGGGTTACAGAGAGGTGGCTGTGGAGGAGGGGGGGGGGTTACAGAGAGGTGGCTGTGGAGGAGGGGGGGGGGGTTACAGAGAGGTGGCTGTGGAGGAGGGGGGGTTACAGAGAGGTGGCGGTGGAGGAGGGGGGGTACAGAGAGGTGTGGTACAGAGAGGTGGCTGTGGAGGAGGGGGGTACAGAGAGATGGCTGGGGAGGAGGGGGGGTACAGAGGTGGCTGTGGAGGAGGGGGGGAACAGAGGTGGCTGTGGAGGAGGGGGGGTACAGAGGTGGCTGTGGAGGAGGGGGGGTACAGAGGTGGCGGGGGAGGAGGGGGGGGGGTACAGAGGTGGCTGTGGAGGAGGGGGGGCACAGAGGTGGCTGTGGAGGAGGGGGGGTACAGAGGTGGCTGTGGAGGAGGGGGGGTACAGAGGTGGCTGTGGAGGAGGATGGGTACAGAGGTGGCTGTGGAGGAGGGGGCACAGAGGTGGCTGTGGAGGAGGGGGCACAGAGGTGGCTGTGGAGGAGGGGGGGTACAGAGGTGGCTGTGGAGGAGGGGGGGTACGGAGGTGGCTGTGGAGGAGGGGGCACAGAGGTGGCTGTGGAGGAGGGGGGGTACAGAGGTGGCGGGGGAGGAGGGGGGTACAGAGAGGTAGCTGTGGAGGGGGGGTACAGAGAGGTGACTGTGTAGGAGGGGGGGGTACAGAGAGGTGACTGTGGAGGAGGGGGGGTACAGAGAGGTGACTGTGGAGGAGGGGGGTACAGAGAGGCGACTGTGGAGGAGGAGGGGTACAGGTGGCTGTGGAGGACATTAAATTAAGTCTGCAGGGGGGCACAGTAGCACACACTTTTTCCTCCGTACATGCTGGTATCTATCTGCATGCACCTGATAGGGCTAGGTGCATGCAGATAGACGCTGACCAGCCAATCACAGAACAAGATAGATGGCAGCATCCAGCAGGCTCCGCCTTAGCAGGGAAGCAAGAGGAGCTTAGCTGGTGCTTGCCACGATCTCCTGCGGAGACTGCTATGTGACAGCATGCCGGAGGGGGCGGGGCGGAGCGGCTGGAGGGGGCGGGGCGGAGCAGCTGGAGGGGGCGGGGCGGAGCGGCCGGAGGGGGCGGGGCAGAGTGGCCGGAGGGGGGTGGGACGGAGCGGAGTGAAACTTTGCTTTTCTATAGTGGCCGCACCGGCCGCGCTGGTGAAAAGTTTACATGCTGCTGTAGCGGGGGAACACGTCTAAATCTACTGCAGGCGGCCGGGTATAGCGTTGCAGCCGCGGATCGGCCTGGTTTCCACAATAATCGGCCGATGCCGATTTCATAAAAACGGCCAAATATCGGCCGGCCGATATATCGGTCGACCTCTAATATATATAGATATATATATATATATATATATACACACACACACATATATACATACATACATATACATATACACACACACACACAAAATATGGCAAATGGGATCTTCCACTTCCTCTCCTCCAGCCTAACTTGGTCATGTCATTACAAATGATATAGTAATCAAGAATCAAGCAACCAATACCATCAGCACCCAACAAAGCTTAATGCTAGATGACCCCCAGGACTCCCTACATACTCTCTCCCTCCTTACTCCTGGTACTCCTTACATACTCTCCCCCCTCCTAATGCTGGCCATACACTATACGAAAAATCGGCCAAACAAATTTTCGAAAAATGGACATTCGGCCGTGAGAGCAAACGATAGTGCCGTTATGCAATGACCGATAAATCTTTCAGTGGACATAAATGAATCCAATGTTTGTTTGTTTTTTTTTACATATACCTAGTGCAAAGAGTTCAGACGGGAAACACATTAACCTTTTACTTTATCGTTTGGCAGAAAATTTCCAAACTTGTCCTTTGTCTTTTTGGCTCAAAAACGTCCCAACGATTATCAACTTTGTGCCCATTAACTGGCTGAAAAAAACGAACGAACTGGCCAAATGACTGAATTTCAGCCGATTTTTTGTATAGTGAATGACCAGCATAACTCTCCTATTCTTTTCTTAACTATTTTCTTCACTCTGAGTAGGTAAAATGATGTGACATTCAACCTACCCTACTAGACCCTTCTCAGAAATACACTAGACTCTGAAGAAGACCGGGTCTTATTAGTGTTGCTATGAAAAATGTATACTGTTGTCTGGAATGTATACCATCGAAACATAATATTATGCACCCTTTTCCTTGCTTGTTATGAGACCATACTGTATTAAATCCTTTAATAAACATGACTATGAAAGCTGTTTATTGGTAAATATTAGAGTTAATTAGTTATAGAAAGAATCCCTAATTGGAGGTCTATGATATCTTATAATAAGGAGTTTTCATGAAGTAGACACAGAATTGAACAACATGGCCTTCCATGCAGGAACTGTTGCTGTATTTCATGCAGACCAGAAGCAGAGACTATTAGACAAGTAATATACAAAAAGGCAGAGAGGGTCCACTAGATAATACAGCACCTCATCCCTTAATATAAGAATATCAGCAAGAAGGGGATGGTGGACTAGGGATTATAGCGGTGCAAAGGTAATATACGAGAGTCGGGGTAGACTCACAGTTCAAGGCTCGTAATACTCGTTAGTTAATAAATCAAATTTTATTACATATAAACAATTGTATCAATACACACAAAAGGAAAAAATATATATAAATGAAAAAATATTAGCAATATATATTATTTTAAAGATAAGACTCAATTGAATAAGTCAAGACAGATGATTAAAATGTCACTTACAACAGTTTACAATCATTGTTATAGAAAACAGTACAAAATCAGCGATAGAGTCAAATTATGCACATGGAGTTAGAGGTACAATTCACATTTGATGTGAAAAAAAGAGACCTGAGATGGACTAAATAAGTCTTAGTAGACTGTTCCGACATGTTTCGCCATACCAATGGCTTCCTCAGGGTGTGTCTACTTTGCGTACTTGATGTGTCTATTGAAGAAAGTATCATAGTTAGTTCCATACTCAATGAGAGAGGAAATTAGAGCCATTTGGATAGATAAAATAAAAAGGACAAGTGTAGTATAGAGTGGAATATCGCCAATTACCAGCACAAAGGAAGTGCTTGTGCCCCTCCTTCCCGAGATAGAAAAAAGAAGGGAAAAAGTCCCCCTTAGCACCTTCCCAAGCTTACCCTGATCGAGGTGTGGATCAGATTCAGCCGCCACCGTAGGGTAGGGTAGTCATATAGGGTGCCAAAATTGCCTAGTAGAAGGCGGGAGTCACCAGATTAGACATTTGATGTGTTATCTAATTAGAAAAGGATAAACCAAAATATATAAACAGATAATAAAAAATAATTTAAATAGTGTTGTGAGTCCATGAAAAATTGGTTCATGGACATAGCGCCATACACTACATAGAGGACAATGTCTCAAATAATTACTTACTTTCGTTTGTTTGGAGAAGCGGTTAGAAAAAAATAAATAGAGAGGAACCAAAGGGTTCTGAAAAAGTAACCAGAATGTAAACAGGAGGCACCTGAGGAGACAATGAATAGGCAAGAGATTACGTTGTTGAGCAGAGAATTGGTTAAAGATGAAGGGAGGGAAAGGTATTGGGTTAGGTAAAATTGTAAAGAGGGGGAATCAAATACCTGTTTTAAAGTATGAGATACAAGGCCCAGTTCAGCTTATAGTATACAATTATAAGCACCCTTAAAGCAAGGGGGAAAGAAAAAAGTGTCCGGTCAATCAAGGGTCTGCAAGAGACTAAAAAGAAGGATGATATTCAGATGGCCCTAATAAGTATTCAATAGACTGAGAGAGATACCAAAGGGAGATAACAAAAAGATTTGGTTGCTTACTTGGATGCGGACAGGTGTGGTGCGTCAGGTGCCTCCAGAGTCCTGTAGTGGACTGAGGTAGCAGGCTGGTTTAAATACCGCCTTCCAGATCGAGGAGGCGTGGAACCGCCCCTCGATCAGCGGACATAGAGGCCTAAGCGCATGCGCACAGCGCGTCATAGCCGGGAGCCTACAGTACCCATAGTTCCCGGCGATAGGCGCGCAGCGGGCGTGATGACGTCATCGCCGTATAACGGCGAGTGAATGGCAGAGGCTGAAGGTGGGCGGGCTTAGAAAGTCCGCCCTCGGGTGTCCATACTAGGCAGCAGGGCTGTCCCCAAACGTGACGTATCCGCCCCCTGGGCGGCGGCCGAATCCATACACCGAATGATGGTAGGAGGGCACCTGGAAGGGAAGGGGAGGGGGGAGAGAAAAAGGGCTAGAATGGAGAGAGGCCAATAATGGCTGTATATTAGCGACATTCCTGTGGGTTGGAGAAATTGGGGGCATTCTCACCGGCAAAAAGTCCAAGGTTATCAATACCAAGTATAATAAAATTTAGGCATGTTTAAATCATAGCTAAATGGAGACCTTAGCTGGTTAGGTCTATGAGAACAAGACAAGTTTGAGCAAGAGTATATGAAGGAGTCAGACATTTCAAGCCAAATTAAAGTTGGTCAAGCGTCTATTACAAAAGTCAGGGGCAGTTTAACAAGAGAGAGTGTATGCAGTCAGGATTCAATACCCATACAGTATGTTTAGGAAGATTTCAAGATAGTTTCTATGCGTGATACAGAGCATAATATATTGATTAAAAGTAAACAATAAAAGCAGTTTGCATAGAACAATGAAAACAGACAAAACGGAGCGGGCATTGGCGCATGATGGCGGGGACATCACCGGGCGAGACTTCAGAAAGGGGGGGAGCCATTTATATCCGAAAGGGATAGTTTATATTAAAGATAATGGTTGTTAGAGAAAAGATTTAAAGCTAATGTACTCGTTCATACCTGGGTATCTGGTGGCATCTAGGGTATATATCCACCTAGTTTCAAGTTGGAGGAGACGGTTGTCAATGTCCCCTCCGCGTATATTGAGGGGTAAATGTTCTAAGGCAGAAAATAACATTGTAGTGGGATCAAAGTTGTGTTTTAGAGCTACATGGCGATTTATCGCAGTTGAAATTTTCTTTTTAGATAGAGGTTTTATGTGGTCCTGTATACGAATGGAGAAAGCTCTTTTTGTTTTACCGACATAGAAACATCCACATCGGCAAGTGGCTAAATAGATAACCCCTACAGTATTACACGTAACCCGATGTTTGGGCTTATGTAAATTCCCATTAGGTAGTAGAGTGTTAGTAGAATTGGACAAAAACAGACAAGAGTCACAGTGTCCACAAGGGAAGGTACCAGCTTGGTCCATTTTTTTTGGATCATCTGGGGCATAGAAATGACTAGAGGTAAGTTTATCGCTAAGGGATGATGGTCGACGATAAGTAATTTCTGGGTATGTTTTCACATACTGTCCTATTATAGGGTCTGATGATAGTAGGGGCCAGAATGTATTTATAGTGTTCCTAACTTGGGCAGACTGATTGGAGTATTGGGTAATGAGACGTACAGGTTGGTTTAGTTGAAGATTTTTGTCCCTAAAGATTAGTTCCTTTCGTTGCAAGCGTTTAACTCTATTAAATGATTGTTTAAGTAAATTATGGCTGTAGCCTCTAGATTTCAATCTTCGATATAGTTCAAAAGATGCTTGGTAAAAGTCTTTATCATTAGTACAGTTTCTTCTTATTCGCAAATATTGGCTGTACGGTATGCTTTTTATAAGGTTTTTGGGGTGAGAACTGGATGCATGCAATATGGTATTGCCAGCCGAAGCTTTTCTATATAGCGAGGAATATAATTTACCTTCATTGTCAATAGTTATAGTGAGATCAAGAAAAGTGATCTTTTCTTGGCTGTACTCCAAGGAGAATTTAAGATTGTATGTGTTGATAGAAATTTTTTCGAAAAAGCGTTGAAGGTCTGGATAGGTACCAGTCCAGAAAATTAAAATATCATCGATGTATCTCATCCAGGAGAGGATGTGCTGGGTATAGCACCTCATCTCCGGATCCGAAAGAATGTCCTTTTCCCACCCCCCCAGATACAGATTAGCGTAGGAAGGGGCACATTTAGTGCCCATTGCTACGCCCTGTATCTGGAGGTAGTGGGAGGATCCAAACGTAAAGTAGTTTCTGGTCAAGATAAACTTAAGCAAAGATAAAACAAAGTCATATGGCACCCTATATGACTACCCTACCCTACGGTGGCGGCTGAATCTGATCCACACCTCGATCAGGGTAAGCTTGGGAAGGTGCTAAGGGGGACTTTTTCCCTTCTTTTTTCTATCTCGGGAAGGAGGGGCACAAGCACTTCCTTTGTGCTGGTAATTGGCGATATTCCACTCTATACTACACTTGTCCTTTTTATTTTATCTATCCAAATGGCTCTAATTTCCTCTCTCATTGAGTATGGAACTAACTATGATACTTTCTTCAATAGACACATCAAGTACGCAAAGTAGACACACCCTGAGGAAGCCATTGGTATGGCGAAACATGTCGGAACAGTCTACTAAGACTTATTTAGTCCATCTCAGGTCTCTTTTTTTCACATCAAATGTGAATTGTACCTCTAACTCCATGTGCATAATTTGACTCTATCGCTGATTTTGTACTGTTTTCTATAACAATGATTGTAAACTGTTGTAAGTGACATTTTAATCATCTGTCTTGACTTATTCAATTGAGTCTTATCTTTAAAATAATATATATTGCTAATATTTTTTCATTTATATATATTTTTTCCTTTTGTGTGTATTGATACAATTGTTTATATGTAATAAAATTTGATTTATTAACTAACGAGTATTACGAGCCTTGAACTGTGAGTCTACCCCGACTCTCGTATATTACCTTTGCACCGCTATAATCCCTAGTCCACTATTAGACAAGTGTTCCTTTATTCTAATAGTTTTACTATTGCAGCTTTAGTATGTATCTGAAGTCTAGTGACAGAAGGGTCAGATTCCAAGGCGGGAACCTGTTAATCCTAATGGGAGTCAAAAAAATCTTTTGACCCGAGGATCCAACGCGAGCCTCCGGTCCAAAAATATAGATGGAGCCGCTACCTGGACTCTAAGGGTGTTCAGGGTTACCCCCTGATCTACCCCTGCTTGTAAAAACTCCAGAACTACTGGTACAGATAGAAGGCAGATCCTTATCCCGTCACCAGTGCGAAAAAACTTTCCAGACCTTTGCATATATTTTCATAGTGACTGTGTTCCTACACAACAGAAGTTTCTTGATCACCTTTTCAGAGCATTCCTTCACCCGGAGGATCTCCCTCTCAAGAGCCAGGCCGTCAAGCAAAAGAACCCAGGGAGGGGGGGGGGGGGGGAAGAACCGGTCCTTTCAAAAGCAGATTCCCCCTGACCGGGAGGCACAGTGGGGGAGACACTGACCATCTCATCAGAAAAGGAAATCAGGCTCTTCTTGGCCACCATGGGGCCACTAAGATCTGGTTACACTCTGAACGAGCTAACTTCTGCAGGGGGAAAGGCTGCAACCCCACTCCTCGGCCAGTGCAACCACTCCCTCTAATCCCTGCTCCTGGGTGAAAGAGAAATATCGTGCCACCTTCCTGTTCTTCCTGCAGGCAAAAAGGTCTTTATCCGAGATCCCAAATCACAGACTTATCTGAGAAAAAACTTCCTTGTTCAACTAAGGTTTCCCTTTTATGTGGACCGTTGATATCGAGGGAAGGATCTCTTCCACCCAACCTATAACTTCCGGGGACAACTTTAGGAGATTCTTGTCCCCCCTGACGATTTATGTAAGCGGCTGCGGTTATGTTGTCTGATAGGATCTGCACTTCTCGCCCATAAATTCTGTCCTCAAATGCCCTCAAGGCCTGTCCTACCACCAGGAACTACCTGTAATCGGAGGAGGCTTTTTCTTCAGCCGTGATCCATGCTCCCTGAGCTCGAAGATCCTCCAGATGGGCACCCCAACCCCAGGAATTCACGTAATTTGTTAGTCTGACTGGATTTCACTGGGCCCAAGGCCGACACGATGCCAACCTGTCCTCGTCTAGCCACCATCCTAGAGAGGCTTCCACTTTTTCTGGAAGGGACACCTTCCCATCCAGGGAATCCCGCCTCATGTCCCAGGAAGAGAGATGGAAGAACGGAAGTTCCCTGGAATGAAGCTGTGCCCATGGAACCGCTGGGATGCATGAGGTCATCAGTCCTAGGGCTCTCATGATATATCTGCGAGAACAGTCCCAGCAGGGTATTTTCCCATTCTAGGAGTTTCCTACCCTCGGGGGGTCCTCCCTGAGTGGGGCTTTCTGGGTACAGGGGAAGTGCCCCTGGCGCTCCAGTGAACAGAGATTTCTCCCTCCTGTGTTTCATCCAGGCTGTGGGGCACTGGGGGTGAAGCGGCCGGCAGCTGGAGCCACATGACACATGGGCAGGAGATTGTCAGGGCTGGGCTTAGCCCTTCCTTCTCAGAGCTCCTATTTCTCCACAGTTACTCAACTGTTGATGATATCCTGCTCGTCAGTCCTGCTTACTTAAGCTGTCCAGTCCAGAGGATCTCTGCCTTCGCCTTGGTCAACATACCTTCTGGCTCCAGATTCTGCTTGCTGTTACGCTCATCTCCGGCTCCCTGACGTTTGGCTTGTCTGACTATCCGTTCCGGTTCCTGAACTCTGGCTATGTTTTGACTACATTTGTTCTATTTATTTTTATTATTAAACAAGTGTGATTTAACTGTACTTCTGATGAAACCATTTCCACTACCTTTCTTCTTTTCTTGTCTGGTAGGAAGAGCTTTTGAACCCTGGAGTCTACTAAGTATCCCAAAAACACTTGTCTGGAAAGGTTCCCAATTGACAATCCAACCCAAGAACGAGGCCTGAAGTTCTCAGCATCCGCACCTGCGCGGAAGAGTTCCGCGGCATGACTGGGAAGTTTGCCGGGCTCCCGGCCATGTGTCATGCGGCTCCAGCTGCCCCACAGCCTGGATGAAACACAGGAGGCACAAATCTCTGTCCAGTGAAGCGCCAGGGGCACTTCCCCTGTACCCAGAATGCCCCACTCAGGGAGGACCCCCTGAGAATAGGAAACTCCTAGAATGGTACAATACCCTGCAGAACCCGCAGCCCTACCCGGCCTTGAAGTCCAGCAGCCAGGGGAGAGACCTTCCGCCACCCAGTTTCACTGTGTCGGGGAAACACAATCAAGAACTGAGGTGCAGGGGAAGGGAGTTTCTTATAGCCTTTGTCTGTTGATTGTGTTTTCTGTCAGGGGATCATTTACAATCACTGTAACCACTTCCCGACTGGCGTATGATGATGTACGTCGGCAGAATGGCACGGACAGGTATAAGGGCGTACAGGTACGTTCCTTTAAGAATGCCGCCGTGCCATCGCGTCCGGTCGCGGGTCCCGCGGACTCGATCGCCGAGGGGATACCCGCGATCGTCTCACGAGAAGGCTGAACGGGGAGATGCGGAAGTAAACAGCATCTATCCGTTATGCCTAGCAACAAGTGACACTAATCTCTGCTCCCTGTGATTGGAGCAGAGATCAGTGTTCACTAAAACACAGCCACGCCCCCCACAGTTAGTAACACGCCCCTAGGAACACTTAACCCCTACACTGCCACCCCCTAGTTAACCCCTTCACTGCCAGTGTCATTTACACAGGAATCAGTGCATTTAAATGGCACTGATTGCTGTATAAACGACAATGGTCCCAAAAATGTGTCAAAAATGTCCGATGTGTCCGCCATAATGTCGCAGTCACAATAAAAATCGCTGATCGCCGCCATTCCTAGTAAAAAAAAAAAAGATTAATAAAAATGCTATAAAACTATCCCCTATTTTGTAAACGCTATAACTTTTGCAAATAAGTCCCACAATATAATCCCACGGTGGGTTAGTTGGGCAGCAAGGTGTTTGTTGGCAATAATTCATTATTTTTCATTTGCACTTTGACCTATTTGTTGCATTTGGGGTTAGAACCTTGGATTGTGGGCTCCTTGAGGGTAGGGGCCGATGTGAGTGTGCAATGTACAGGGATAGGGACAATTGTAGACACTCACTCAGGTTGAACTGGATGGACTGGTGTCTTTATTCAACCTTACTAACTATGAAACTATAAGGTCAGTAGTGTGTTCACTTTTTATGTATTAGAGATATTATACTGAGTCTTTTAACCACTTCAGCCCTTGGAAGATTTTACCCCCTTCCTGACCAGAGCACTTTTTACAATTTGGCACTGCGTCGCTTTAACTGACAATTGAGCGGTCATGCAATGCTGTACCCAAACGAAATGCGTCCTTTTTTTCCCACAAATAGAGCTTTCTTTTGGTGCTATTTGATCACCTCTGCGGTTTTTATTTTTGCACTATAAACAAAAAAAGAGCAACAATTTTGAAATTTTTTTTTTTTTAACTTTTTGCTATAATAAATATCACCCAAAAATGGTTTTAAAAAACATATTTCTTCATCAGTTTAGGCCGATTTTCTTCTACATATTTTTGGTAAAATAAAATCGCAATAAGCATATATTGATTTGTTTGCGCAAAAGTTATAGCGTCTACAAAATAGGGGATAGATTTATGGCATTTTTTTTTTTTTTTTTTTTTTACTAGTAATGGCAGCGATCTGCGATTTTTAGCGGTACTGCGACATTGCGGCAGACAGATTGGACACTTTTGACACATTTGTGGGACCACTGACATTTATACAGCGATCGGTGCTATAAAAATGCACTGATTACTGTGTAAATGTCACTGGTAGGGAAGGGGTTAACACTAGGGGGCGATCAAGGGGTTCAGCGTGTTCCGACTGTATGGGGATGTGACTGACTGTAGGAGGAGACATATCGTTGTTCCTACTTAGTAGGAACAACCGATATGTCTCCTCTCTTCTGACAGTAAACACACAAATCCCTGTGCTGGCTCTCGTGCCTGCGATTGCGCGTGACCGGCGGCAATCGCGCCCGCCGGTCACGTGCATCGGGTCCCCCGCCGTGCGCCCTCTGGTGGCTCTTAAAGGGGACTACGTACCCGTACGGGGTTTTGAGCAGCCGTGCCATTTTGCCACAGTATATCTGCGTGAGGTGGTCGGCAAGCGGTTAAGCAGTGCAACACTTTATTATTATTTATTGCTTTATGTGGGCACACATCTGATGTTTTTAGAAGCTTTTTATATGTTAGTACTGATTGCGGGCAGCACACTTGAGTCTGTTGATTGTATTGATCAAATCCTGGAAATTGGAATCAAATTTCAATACAACTCGAATCTGAATCCGATTCCTCATCACAAGAGGCTGCTAAGGTGAGAAGGTGACACATCTCCAAAATGAAGAGAATGTTCCGACCCTGTAAGCGGGGAAATGTTTTGCCCCTGAAGGGGTTAATCTAGGTTTCCACACTATATATATATATATATATATATATATATATATATATATATATATATATATATATATATATATATATATGTGTTTATCATCACCTGCTGGAGATAAAATACATCACAGTGACTATGGAGGAAGAGGACGGACATGACGGGGGGTTACTGGGTGTAAATAGAAAATAAGATTATTACCTCCTCTGTTGCCACTTCCAGCTATTTCTCCTAATTCTTCCCGACTCACCTCTCACCCGAATCTTCCTATTTATACCTGACATCACTTCCTGTCTGTACCTGACATCACTTCCTGCCTTCCATAGAGACCTATACTTACGTAGGTAAAATCACCACCTTGCAAAGTTCAGAGGCACTGGCGCTCCAACAAACTTTTCATGCTGTGAATAAGACTATGCACAGCGTGCGGCACTGCCTTCTCATCCATTTAAAACCAGAAGAACACACACTACGTTCTGTGGCCGATTAGGTGGTAATTAAACTCACTTAGTGCCTTCTGTGCATTAAATTAGCCTCAGAACCCGTATAATTAACCACTTGCCAATCGGGCCATAGCCGAAAGATGGCTACAGCGCGGTTGGCTTATTCTGGGAGGGCGTCTATGGACGTCCTCCCAGAATCTTGCTCCCGCGCGCCCCCTGGGAAGACCCGGCGCATCACGGATCATGGTAAATGGCCGCTGGTAGCGGCCGTTTACCACGTGATCGCTCCGTCAAATGATGGATCGATCACTTGTAAAACAAACATGCCATGACGCCAGTTCCTCCCTCCCCTCTCTGTACCGATCTGTACAGTGCAAGGGGAGAGGGGGAGAGATTGTTTGCAGCAGCGCTGTGGGCTGGATCTATAGTGCCCACAGCGCTGCTCAGTGCCCATACTCTGCAGTATTCTGCCCATAATCTGCAATACATTTTAACAGAAACAAAGAATTTTTATTTTTTTTTACAGAATCTTCAGTCTTTTTTGATTTATAGCGCAAAAAGAGAAAACCCAGCGGTGATTAAATACCACCAAAAGAAAGCTGTATTTGTGTGAAAAAAAGGACAAGCATTTCATATGGGTACAGTGTAGCATGACTGAGTAATTGTCATTCAAAGTGTGAGAGCACCGAAAGCTGAAAAATGGTCTGGTTAGGAAGCGGGTTTAAGTGCCCAGTGGGTAAGTGGTTAAAGTCTTTCTAAACCCAGGAGCCTGCATTCACTATATTTGGTCTCACACAGATGGAATTACAATAGTTTTAGTAAATATGAACTGCTAAATGTGGGAAAAATTTAAGTGGTTGTTAACCCACTTTTATTAAATTCTCCTATCCTCTCTGCACCACTCTGTACCTATATGAGCGCGGCTCCAGGCGCTCAGCTGATTCCTCTCCTCTCGTCTCTCTCGGTTCACAGCTGCAGTGTGCGGGGTCGATACCTCCCGCTGATGTCAGCCGGGGAGGAGGGGGAGAGAGAGAGCCGACAATCAGCTGAGTCACGCCATGCTCATACAGGTACAATTGGGCATTTTTTTTTTACAGAACGCGGCCCCCCACCCCAAAGCACCTTGTCCCCATGTTGATGAGGACAAGGGCCTCTTCCCAACAACCCTGGCCGTTGGTTGTCAGGGTCTGCGGGCGGGGGGCTTATCGGCCCCCCACCCTATGTGAATGAGTATGGGGTATGATGTACCCCTACCCATTCACCTGGTGAAAAAAGTGTAAATAAAAAACACAACACAAGTTTTTAAAATACTTTATTAGACAGCTCCGGGTGTCTTCTTCCGTCTTGGGGGGTCTTCTCGCCGGACTCCTCCGCTATCTTCTGCTAGCTTTTTTACTAGCCGGAGGAGCCCGGCTTTCTCCTTCATCGCTGCCGCCCAGGGGCCTTGTTCCGACTTCGGAGATCTTGTCCCGCTCTTCGGTTCTTCTTGCCGGGCCTCCGCTATCCTCTTCCAGCTCTTTTACTAGCGTTGGCCCGGTCTTCTGTCGCTGTCGCTGCCGCTGCCGCTGCCTTCTGCTTCTTCTTCTGCTTCTTCTCCTTCTTCCTTCATCCGATGTTGACACGATGAAATTGATAGGAAATACAATCTAGTTCTAGTCTGCTGCTCTTTCTAATTAATAAGTATAAATGTGCATGCACATTAGAAGTAAACGCTCTGTGACACAGCGTTCAGCTCAGGTACTTCTAACTTCTAATTTATTTCTGGGTGGTATCAATATTTATACAGAAAGATACGTCATTGCTATGTCAGTCTAATAGGTACATCTCATTGGTTAAAATACAAGAGAAATGGAGAAACTTGATGCTTGAAGGTTGATTGAAGCTGGTTATGCATTCCTCTAATGTGTGGGATGGAGGGTATAGATGCCATCTTTAGTTCCAAACAGAAAGCCAATCTGAATACTACATAATAAGTAAGGAGTTGCATAGAAACATGTATACACATAAGCAAATAGACATTTTCTGATTATCAGTATGGACATTACATTCCTTCACAACGACGCTGTCTCCGCTTGTAATGGCAGGGACGCGTTGCGTGGCCACTTATATAGGGACAAGGGGCGGGGTCACCGGCTCATGTCACATGGTGACCCTGCCCCTTATGATGTCACAGTCCCAGCATCCTCCGACATAAGGGTTTGGAATCCTCCTCTTGCAGATGACAAGACATGCATGCAAAGTGTTTCCTCCACCACATAAAGTGCACGCTTACCAGCTACCACAGGCTGGATCGCTCGTGGCTAATACCCAGCCAGGGCTTTTGACCAGGGTCGATCCTAGGCAGGTGCGCACCGCACCCAGGTGCCGCAGGAGGGGGGCGCCAAAATGCCAGGACACCGTCAGTCCCCAGTGTGCTGCCTCAAGCCCAGTTAGTATTGTGTGGCCCGCAGCAGCTTCTCCTGGCTGCTTAGACACACGTGCCAATTGTCCAGAATTTCCTGGGACATTCCCGGAATTTAGACCTTTTTCCTGGTTTTCGCGATTCCCGGGAAATCCTTGTTTAACCCGGGCCGCCATTTTACAGAAGACCAGAACGCAGAGAACAAACAAAAGGCCGGATGGCTGGCAATAGAAATTAAGCTGTGGCACCACCCACCCAGGGGGCGGGCGCCGCAGCTCAATTTCTATTGGCAGCCACCCAGCCGACTCTGCCTATTTTGTTCCACTCTGCCTGTTACTTCGTTCTGGTGTTCTCTAATGGTGGTGGAGAGAGTCTCTGCTGCTGGGGGATACCTGATGTAAGGGGGGCTGCTCCACTGGGGGATACTTGATGTAAGGGGGGCTGCTCCACTGGGTGATACTTGATGTAAGGGGGGCTGCTCCACTGTGGGATACCTGATGTAAGTGGGGCTGCTCCACTGGGGGATACCTGATGTAAAGGGGGCTGCTCCACTGGGGGATACCTGATGTAAGGGGGGCTGCTCCACTGGGGGATACTTGATGTAAGGAGGGCTTCTCCACTGGGGGATACTTGATGTAAGGGGGGCTGCTCCACTGTGGGATACCTGATGTAAGTGGGGCTGCTCCACTGGGGGATACCTGATGTAAGGAGGGCTGCTCCACTGGGGGATACCTGATGTAAGTGGGGCTGCTCCACTGGGGGATACCTGATGTAAGGGGGGCTGCTCCACTGGGGGATACCTGATGTAAGTGGGGCTGCTCCACTGGGAGATACCTGATGTAAGGGGGGCTGCTCCACTGGGGGATACCTGATGTAAGGGGGGGCTGCTCCACTGGGGGATACCTGATGTAAGTGGGGCTGCTCCACTGGGGGATACCTGATGTAAGTGGGGCTGCTCCACTGGGAGATACCTGATGTAAGGGGGGGCTGCTCCACTGGGGGATACCTGATGTAAGGGGGGGCTGCTCCACTGGGGGATACCTGATGTAAGGGGGACACTGCTGGTGGATACCTGATGTAAGGGAACACCACTGGGGGATACCTGATGTAAGGGGGACTCCAAAGTGGGCACCTGATGTAAGGAGAGACTCTGCTTGGAATGCCTGATGTAAAGAGGGACTCTACTGGGAATGCC
Source organism: Lithobates sylvaticus (assembly GCA_028564925.1). NCBI lineage: Eukaryota > Metazoa > Chordata > Amphibia > Anura > Ranidae > Lithobates > Lithobates sylvaticus. Next base: position 587,632,098 of record CM053028.1, read on the forward strand.
TGATATAAAGAGGGACTCTACTGGGAATGCCTGGTGTAAGGAGGGACTCTACTGGGAATGCCTGGTGTAAGGAGGGACTCTACTGGGAATGCCTGGTGTAAAGAGGGACTCCACTGGGAATGCCTGGTGTCATGAATGATTTCCCATTTAAAAAACAACTTGCTTATTGTTGTGATCTGTGATTGGGCCACAGCAATCACATGGTACCTGGCTACCTGTACCATGTAATTAGCTTAGCGAATCACAGAGCACAAGGAAAAGCAAGCCGTTTATGAATGGGAAATGCATTCATGACGGCTAATGCTATTGCTTATACAGTGATCTTCACTGCGAACAATGGCCTGGTCACGAAGGGGGTAAAACCTTTTGTAGATGAAGAGGTTAATAAGGATTAGCCTGTTGCATATTTGTTTGAGGTGGTTTGTAATACAGCTGCTGGTATCACTTATTGTTATTTATTAAATTATTGTTTTGGAGATTTTTTTTTTCTATTAAGCTCAGAGTGTGGATAATTTTGAGCAGAGGCTGCCCTCTACTTGTAAAAGATAAGTCATATTGCATAGGTTCATCAGTCAATGGACATGTTGCCACATGTCCCAGTTCCTGGCAACAAAAACACTTGACATATGTCCAGTTAGGTCTGCTGACAGGCATCGACTTCCTTGGTTTGGGACACCAATTTTCATACCTGGTATCAAAAGTTCTCCCTCCTGTCTCCTTGCCATGCTTACCACCCACTTCCCCATGAACATTCTTAGGGAAAACAATTGCTTTCGGTGGAATGTCTGTGATGTTGTAGGGGAGGCAACCAGGCTCTCAGCAGAAGTAGTACCTCTCAATGTGCTCAACTAGACTATCAGCTGACTTGGGGTCACCTTGGCTCCCCCACTTCTACAGGGGTACAGGTGGAAATCTTAAGGTAAAGGTCCATGACCACATGCTCCACTATTTGCGGCCCAGGCAAGGATTCTGGTTGCAGCCACCAGGTGGATAAGGTTGAACATCTGTGATCCTGGAGGCCTCTCAACTAGGAAGGACCAGCTGCTGACCCGCTGTGCTCATACCGCCAAGGTAACACCTAGTCGTGCCAGAATTTCCTGCTTGACTTTTTCTTAATCCCGTGCATCCATAGCTTTCAAATCATAATAGGCCTTCTGTGATTCCCCAGTAAGTAAGGGGTCAACCAGTCCTGCCCCCTGGGTTTTAGGCCAACCTTCGATCTCAGCGGTTCTTTCAAACATAACCAGAAAGGCCTCTGGGTCATCATCAGCAGTCATCTTGGGTAGGAAGTGACCCACATGGATGGCTAAGGAGCTATCGCCAACACCTAAGGATTTAGCAGGAGACCTCTGTGCCAGCATTTGCACTACCACCGTCAACGCCTGTGTGTCAATTTACACAGCACTCACTAATTTTTTAAACCGCATCTGTTCCTGAACATAACTTGATCAACTGTTGATTCTGCTGAATCAGCGACTGTTTTTGCTGCTTGTGCTGCTATGGCCATTTGTATAGTGATTTTATTGCAATAATATAGAGTTAGGTTTAGTAAGAGCCTATGTTTACAGAGGCTCTCTCCCCCCCCCCATTGATTTGTAAATAAACCAGTTGGATATGTCTTGGAGCTGAGACAGGAAGTTGTCGGCAGGATGTGATGTAAGCAGGAGTTAGGGGGAGGAGATTTAGCTTTTGAAAGAGACGTGTGTTTGGAAAAGAGATGTGTTTTTGGAAGGACAATGAGGAAAGACATGGCTACCAGGAGCTCGAGAGCTTTGGAGACATTTTTCAGTTGGACAGAGTGTTAGAAACCATAAATAAAAAAGTCCATAAATGTTATGAAAAAAATGCCTTTTTCTTTGTTTCTGTCATAACATTTTGTAAATTAGTAATTTTTCTTCATAAATTTTGGCCAAAATTTATTCTGCTACATATCTTTGGTAAAAATAACCCAAATAAGTGTAAATTATTTGGTCTTTGTGAAAGTTATAGAGTCTACAAACTATGGTGCCAATCACTGAAAATTGATCACATCTGATCACACCAGATGTACTGATGGCCTATCTCATTTCTTGAGACCCTAACAAGTCAGGAAAGTACAAATACCCCCTAAATGATCCCTTTTTAGAAAGTAGACATTCCAAGGTATTAAGTAAGTAGCATGGTGAGTGTTTTTAAGTTGTAATTTTTTCCCACAAGTCTTTGCAAAATTAAGATTTTTTTTTACAAAATTTTCACATTAACAGGTTATTTCTCTCACAGAGCATATGCATACAACAAATTACACCCCAAAATACATTCTGCTACTCCTCCTGAGTATGGCAATACCACATTTGTGAGACTTTTACACAGCCTGGCCACATACAGAGGCCAAACATTGAAGTAGCATCTTCAGGCGTTCTACATGCATAAATGACACATCTCATTTCTCAACCACCTATTACATTTTTGAAGGCCCTGGAGCACCAGGACAATGCAATTGCCCCCAAAATGACCCCATTTTGGAAAGCAAACACCCCAACGTATAATCTATGAGTCATGATGAGTCTTTTGAACGGTCCATTTTTTTTCCTGAAGTTTTTGGAAAATGTGGGAAAAAAAATGAAAACGCATTTGTTTTACACAAAGTTGTCCATTTATAAGATATTTCGAACACATAGCATGTACATAGCAAAAATGACACCCCAAAATACATTCTGCTACTCCTCCTGAGTATGGTGATACCACATGTGTGAGCCTTTTACACAGCCTGGCCACATACAGAGGCCTAACATCCACGTAGCCCCATCAGGCGTTCTACCATAAATGACATATATAATTTCCTGGCAACCTATCATTTTTGAAGGCCCTTCATATTTCTAACACATAGCATGTACATACCAAAAATTACAATCCAAAATAAATTCTATTGGGGAAAGGGTAAAAAAAAAAAGCATTACCTGTGCTTTTAGTACCGGTAGTATCCACAGAGGAGAGCACTAGTCCAGGCAGCAGGCAGGGATGTGCTTAGCGACAGCAATAGTATTTATCCAAGCAGCAGGCAGGGATGTGCTTAGCGACAGCAATAGTATTTATCCAAGCAGCAGGCAGGAATATTGCCTATAGTCAGCACAAGGATATTGTCAGCACAGCACAGTCCATAGAAATTGTCCAGGCAGAGATAGCCAGCACAGCCATAATGTTGGTCCTGGTACACTGTTACCTGCAGACACTCATTGTACCGCTCTCCAGCCCTTCATAAACATACTGCCTCTTGCAACAGCTAGTTATTTGCATAGTCCATGTAGCGATGTGGTCCGTTCATGCGGCAGGCAGAGGCATGATGGCAGTAAGTCAGCAGCAGGCTGAGGGCCGCAATCAGGTAAGACCTGTGCACAGGGGTAGAGGCTTCGACCCAACCAAATCTCTATGAAGCCTCCGGACTCCAGACTCTAATCCGGAAGTTCCGAAATCTGAAGAAAACAAAAAGAAAATAGTTTTCTCCATCCGGAAAAACAATTCTGGAGCCCCACACATATGTGAGCCCCCTTTGTACTACAGTAGCAGGGCAACAGATCAGTCCAAGCAGTAGGCAAAAGCATAGTCCATAAAACAGGCCAAGGTCAGTTCACGTGCAAGCAGTCCAAGCGGTAGGCAGTAGTGTAGTTGATAAAACAGGCCAGGGTCAGTTCACGTGGAGGCAGTCCAAACTGTAGGCAGAATCACAAAACAGGCCAGGGTCAGTTCACGTGGAGGCAGTCCAAACGGTAGGCAGAATCACAAAACAGGCCAGGGTCAGTTCACGTGGAAGCAGTCCAAACGGTAGGCAGAGGCATAGTCAACAAACAGGCCAGGGTCAGTTCACGTGGAAGGCAGTGGCATGGCTATTTGTGAAAGCAGGGAAAATGGTCAGCACAGATGATGAAAAGGGTTAAAAATATGGGCTAATATTTCAGGGATGTATGATAAAGTTGGAAGCATTCACCAATGCAAAGGCCAGGTTGGGAGGGACACTGGGGACATGCTTATATTTGTAGGCATATTTTTGTAAGCTATGAGTTGTGTTGTATTGTGTATCCTACAGTTGTATGTGCAGCTTTCCTGTTTAGTAAAGCATTTATAAACTCCAGAAGTCTAAAGCCCCATACACACTATCAGATTTTCTGCTGATTTTCGTCTTCAGATTTACCAAAACCATGTAGTGCAAGGGCCTGACTTATTGCATACAAATTGAAACTCCTAAGGTTTGACCTCATATTATATGGTTTTGGTAAATCTGAAGGAAAAAAGCAGCAGAAAATCTGATAGTGTGTATGAGGATTAAGCTTCCTTGGTTTTACTGCAAGGACTTTAATAGATATAGAGGCAAAGCATAACACTCCTGCACTGTACTGCCTTGCTGCTGTAGTACAGTGTTTGTTTGCAGCTGTGCAGCATTTCTTGATGTTGAGTGGCATTAGACTGCACCAACTGTTTTATTATCTCTGTAATGTTTTGTCACTTAAGGTACTGGCCCGCTAAATAGCAGTTCCTTGCTAAAACTGCTGGCATGCCTTCACTATATGTGAGCTGGGGATAAGTAGCAGGTACAAAGCTCCGCACTTTCAAGCACAAATACCAGTCTAGTGATGCAGTGACAAACAGTGCTGTGTACAGGCTATATACAGATTCTTTACAGTGTATAAACAAGGCAAAAAAAAACAAAACAAAATCCTAGCAATGTCCAGGCACTAACTACACAAATCCATGTCCTCATATCAGGATGAGCAAACCTAATGCTTGTCAGTCTACACATACAATTTTGCAGCTTCCACCAACCTTGCAGCTCTCACAGACACGACTTGTCTGTTCCCCCAGGCTCTAGAGCACTGACTGTGTGACCCAGGTGAGTCTAATGCTGCGTACACACGGTCGGAATTTCCGATGGAAACAGTCCGATGGGAGCTTTTCAACGGATTTTCCGACCATCTGTTTGCCCATCGGTCTTTTTCTGTCGGAATTTCCGACGGACTTTGGATTGAGAACCTGTTCTCAATTTTTCAGACGGAAAACCTTTCTATCGGATTTTCCGATCGTGTGTATGCAATTCCGACACGCAAAATTCCGACGCATGCTCGGAAACAATTCGACGCATGCTCGGAAGCATTAAACTTCCCTTTTATAGTGCTGTCGAATGTGTTTTATGCCGCTGTGTTACTGACCGTCGGAATTTGGTGTGACAGTGTGTAGGCAAGACAGTTTGAGCGAAATTCCGTCGGGAAAACCATCAGAGCTTTTTCCGACGAGAATTCCAACCGTATGTACGCGGCATAAGGCTTCATGTACACGGGCATGTTTACAACCTCTCCTGAACAATTTAACTTGACAGATAGTATCCCACGTTTAAAACGTCCGTTTTGCCGCGTTTTCGTCTGGAAGGGTTTCTTTATTTTTTTTCAAAATAGACAAAAACGAAAAACGCCTGTAAATGAAACACGGGTAACGTGAGTTACCACGTTTAGAAGCGTTTGGCACTTGAAATGCCTCTAAACGTTTGCGTTCCAAAAAAAGCCTCTAAACTCAACTGCCTAGAAACGACTATAAACGGCCCTGTGTACATGTACTGATAAGATAACATAGAGGAGAGTTCAGGAGCAGTTGAAAAAAAAATGCCCAACTGCTCCGAAACATCCATTTACCAGCAGCAGTGTACATGAGGCCCAAATTGCCAATACGGAGAGGTTCAAAACACACACTGGATATGGAATCAGAGGTATTTAAGTGTACGAGAGGAGCCTGGGAGATGTGTAAACCCTGAACTTTTCAGGCTCCCTTTGAGACACTCTGCTACACCAATATATATATATATATATATATATATATATATATATATAATTATAACCGTATTTAATCAGTGTATAAAACACGCACAGGGGTATAACACGCACCCCAATTTTAGGAGGAAAGTTTAAGGAAAAAAACATACATTTTAAATAAAGAATTTTGAACCAAAATTAGGGTCACAGCTCAATGCACCCTGCTCAGTGTCCATCTGCAGCCATTAAATTGCCCAACAATGCAGCCTGTTTAGTGCCCATCTGCAGCCTATAAATTGATCAACAATGCAGCCTGTTCAGTGCCCATCTGCAGCCTCACCTTTCCCATCATTGCAACCTCGCCAGTGTTGGATTATCCCTGCTGTCTCCGAGGGAAGAGGAGGAGCGAGCGCCGCTGAATTACACAGAGCCGCGATCTCCTGTGTACCCGGCGCTCCGTCACTCGCAGCCACGCCTCCTGGCCCTGCTCATATGATAGACAGAACAGTGGCCCAATGGGGGGGCCAGGAGGCGTGGCTGTGAGTGACAGAGCGCCGGGTACACCGGAGATCGTGGCTCTATGTAATTCAGCAGCACTCGCTCCTCATCCCTCAGAGATGGCAGGGATTAGTGTATAACACGCACCCACGATTTTAAGAGGAAAAGGTGCGTGTTATACAGTAATTTCATTTAAAACTTTTTTTTACACTGTCCCTTCCCCCCCCCAACAACTTTTTTGCTAAGGCAAAGGATAAACAACATCCCTTGTGATAGCATGGGCTGTGACAGACCCTCTTTATGGAGAGATCTGGGGTCTAATAGACCCCAGATGTCTTCTCTGGCCTCCAAAGCATTTGATCAAATCGTGTTTGATCAGATGCTTGTTGAAGCCGGTAATGGCTTGTAAACATTAAACCAAAACGGTCACTTCCGGTTTCTGATCTTACAGAACGGGAGGAACAACCTCAGTTCCTCTCTCTGTTCAGTCCATGTGTTGCCACCGGTCGGAGCAGTCCCAGGCTCTTCGATCAGATGGGAAAGGCAGTGGCAGGGGGGCACCCCTTTCGCCCTCTGTAGACGTGATCGAGTGGCTCAATTGCAACTTAAATCACTTTTACTGTCGGGGGCTGAAAATGTTGATAGGCATCATCCCGGTATAATCACTGAAAACATAGGACATCATACGATTTCCTACTGGTGGCAAGTGGTTAAATAAACATCTCCTGACATTTAGGGGTCTATCTTTAAACAACTGCGTAGCAATTGATCCGATAAAAGAGCATGTATGCTTATTCTGTGTGAATGGAGGTAAAAAAAAAAAACAAATCATGCCCGACATAGAAAACGAAGGCGTCGATAAGTAGAAAGTTTGTTGGTCGAGTGTGATAATAATTTGCCCAGCTGTGATAAATAAGATCCATAATTTAATTAATGCAGTGATTTCCTATAATAATCAGCTCCATCTAGTGGCCATGAAGGAGATTTTTTCCTGAAATACCTCCATCTGTAAAACTAGATCAATACGGCATTAAGGCCTCAGATGGAGCCAATGGTCATAGGAAATCACTGTATGAAATAAAAAAACGTGAATGCTGCTCACATTTGTTTAACTAAAAAAAAAAAAGAAGACCTATAAGTGTTTGTGAAAGATTAAACCACAAAAGGTACGAAGCCAATAAAAGGTAATGACTCCATTTTTATTTTTTTACTGCCATCAATGACCAACACGGTACAACACTTCATCCATGTCTTTGGTGATCTCTGATCTCCTTATGAACTGTTTCTTACATGATGAAGATCAGCCATGGAGTATATCTGAGGTGTATATCAGGGTGTGCTTCTTCCCCACATGAGAGCTGTGATGTCCAGCAACCTTCATATATTTCATTACATTTCCCACACTCAAGGCACTAATACACCTCGAGGGTTGTGTGGGATCCCTGATGTACAGGAAGACAGGACTTCAGTGAGGAACAATTCCCTCACTCAGGACAGGAAAGTGGCTTCTCCTCCGTGTGAGATCTCTGATGTCTGTAAAGATTGGACTTCCCTGAAAAATATTTCCCGCACTCAGGACAGGAATACGGCTTCTCCCCCGTGTGAGACCTCTGATGTCTGGAAAGATGTGACTTCTGTGTAAAACATTTCCCGCATTCAGGACAGGAATGCGGCTTTTCCTCTGTATGAGACCTCTGATGTGTGACAAGTTCCGATTTTCGTATAAAACATTTCCCACATTCAGAACAGGAATACGGTTTCTCCCCCGTGTGCAGTCTTTGATGATTATGAAGACTGGACATTTCTGAAAAACATTTCCCGCACTCAGGACAAGAATGCGGCTTTTCCCCCGTGTGAGATCTTTGATGTCTGTAAAGATTGGACTTCTGTGAAAAACATTTCTCGCACTCGCGACAGGAATACGGTTTTTCCTCTGTGTGAGTCCTTTGATGTCTGACAAGTTTTGATTTATGTGTAAAACATTTCCCACACTCATTACAGGAGTACGCCTTTTCTCCCATGTGAGATCTCTGATGTATGACAAGCTCTGATTTTTGTATAAAACATTTACTACATTCAGGACAGGGATACGGCTTCTCACCTGTGTGCAGTCTCTGATGTATGTAAAGACTGTACTTATGTGAAAAACATTTCCCGCACTCATTACAGGAGTACGGCTTTACTCCTGTGCAAGGCCTACGAGGAAGACATTTCCTGAACTTAGGACAGAGATACGGCTTCTCACCTTTGTGCGATCTCTGATGACGATAAAGATTTGACTTAACTGAAAAACATTTTCCACACTCAGGACAGGAAAATGGCTTCTCCCCCGTGTGAGACCTGTGATGCTTGACAAGTTCTGATTTTTGTACAAAACATTTCCCGCACTCAGTACAGGAAAAGCTTGTATCTAGTGGAAGGACAGCACCGTCCCTCACAGTCTGAGGTTCCTCAGGATAAGAGGAATACGATGGTCCATCTACACTGTGTGGTGCCGGATGGACATTTGAGGTAGTCGGGTTTTCTCCTGGACTATACTGTGTGATGTCCTCATCTTCTACTTTACAGTCTGGAGACAAAGTGAGACAATCCTCTGAGGTTTTCCTCATCTCCCGTCCATCTACTAAAATAGAAATACAAAGATTATTACTAGACATGAGCAGATTGGTTCTCCTAAACCAGGACCCACATCAGGCAGCTTTGTCTCTGAGGATCTTACAATTCCACCCTCAAGGTAACTAGTAAATGGGTCCTCTGATCTCCTACCAGATCATTTCTTTATTCATGGACCTTAGTCAGAGAGTGAGGAACCAACGAGAACTGTCTTTTATAGGAGTGACAGTGATGAGGGGATTATAGGACGAGTGTCCCCACCCCCTCTATCACTCATTGCCATCTTCCCAACACAAGAAGTCCTGCACTAGTCCATTATTTAGTCCATGATTTAGTCATGAATAACAGCGGGGCTGAGCCCCACCAGAGGTCAGAGAGTGAGGATGGGGGGAGAACAACCAAGATGAAGACTGGACTGATCCTGAAGACCTCCATCATTGGGTTATTGACTCCTCTAAGTTCAGGAGAGTGTCTGGCTGTCTTCTCCTAACCTCCAACTCTATTCCCCCACTAAAACTGATGCTGTGGTAAATTAGGTCTTTCTGCATTCTCTGTAAGATTAACAAAGTGGCCTATGCATTAGATCTTCCTTCAAACATGCGTAATTCGAAGGTATTCCATGTTTCCTTATTAAACCTTTGGTGTGTAACCACTATACCACCTTGGTACCATACCCTCACCCGGTTCAGGTTGACAACCATGAGGAATATGAGATACAATCTATCATTGACTCCTGTAGGTTTTATGGACGCATACAATATCTAGTTCACTGGAGGGTTACAGTCCGGAGGAATGCTCTTGGGTCTGACCCTCGGACGTACATGCTCCTGCCCTCTTCTGTGCATTCCATATATGATTTGCCCTCAAGCCTGGTGCCCCCTGAGGGGGAGGGGTCATTGAGGAGGGGGTACTGTCAGGGCTTGGCTCCTGCTACTTAACCAACAGCTCTTTTCTTTCAGTGATCAGAAGCTCCTCAGCTGTCAGTTGCCACTTGTTAACACAGTGAGTCACCTGTTTACCATTTACCTGTCTCATTAGTCCAGACTATAGCCAGTCCCTTTTTGATTTTTAAGCAGCGTAGTTCATTTCCTCCTTGCCCTTGTGTGGTCTCTAAGTGTTTTCCTTCCTGTACTCATGTGTATGACTTCCCTTCCGATTCCTGTTCCTGATTTTTGCTCTTTGTTTCCTGACCCCGGCTCGTCTGATTACCCGCTCTGGCATCCAACCCCTGGCTTCTTTTTTTTTTTTTTTACTACATTTCTGAATTGTGTTTTTTTTGTCATTTCATTAAAGGTGCGATTTTAACTGCACTTTCTGTCTCCATCTGGTTTATGGTTCCTAACACACTGGGAGAATTGCTCTGTCAGAGATCTTGTTAGACCCAGGACATGGAGAAGTCCCATGGCCCAAGTCGATCAATGTCTATGGTGAAAGTCAACATTTTGCTGGCAGCTGAACCCCATAATCTACATAAATCCAGTCTAGATACATAAATTGTGTCTGCAGCACAGAGAAGGAAGATTATCCGAGAGAAATACAGGAATACAGGACGGGGAACACAGCTCAGGAAAGTGACCAGGGTATTACAGGTGGATATCACCCACTCCTTGCCCTACTCTGGACCAATCAGTGAGCAGTATGGATGGAGGAATGTATTTAGTGTTAATGACCCACCTGTGCTGATCTCTGTAGGAGTGTCCTCCTCTATAAATGTCCCTGTTATTCCATCCTCCTCCATAGACTGCTGATCATCCCTCACATACCTCTCTTCTTCTTCTGCTTTAGAATCTCTCAGGTTTCCACTCTGAATATAGAATAAAAATGACATCAGTTATAACAATGCAGATAATGTACAGATCCTAATGATACTATCAGTGATTGTCCCTCATCTACCTGATGATGGTGAGGGATGGTGTGACCTTCCTGTGAGGAATCCCAGGAATACAGAGGACGGGGACATCTCTCTGGTGGGTTCCCATTAGTGGATCCATCTGTAGGAAACACACACACTGACTGAATACATTGTTTCTATGTGTTTATCAGATGATGGGGGATCTAGGTGGAGCCTCCGTACTGCTCTCTCCTTTACAATAAAGTCTCCTCTTACCCGGTGATGTGAGGGGCGGCTGATTGTCCATCATGACGTCCTTGTAGAGATCCTTGTGTCCTTCTAAATACTCCCACTCCTCCATGGAGAAATAGACAGTGACATCCTGACACCTTATAGGAACCTGACACACACAATGATACAGTCACCATCCAGACACATCCCTTGTCTGTTACTGGATAATGTCCCAGAATTCCCAGCACCGCTCACCTCTCCTGTCAGCAGCTCCATCATCTTCTTGGTGACTTCTAGAATCTTCTGCATGTTGTGTCTCTCAGCTTTTAGGGAGTCACATGGAGGCACTGTGATGGTCATATGATCACCTGACTTCACAAGAGGAAATCTCTGTATTGGAAAACCAATAGGAATATCATGTTAGAATCCCAGAATCCTCCTCACCTCTCCGGTCAGGTCTTTGTTTTATTAATAGAGATAAGAGTGATGTCATGTGACCTCCCAGAATCCTCCCCACCTCTCCGGTCAGGTCTGTGTTTTATTAATAGAGATAAGAGAGATGTCATGTGACCTCCCAGAATCCTCCTCACCTCTCCGGTCAGCAGGTAGATGATCTCCAGGGTGAGGTTTAGTATCCTCTCAGTCATGTGACTCGGGTTCTCCTCCATTCTCACTGGTGTGGTCATGTGATCTATGCAGGTTTTCTGTAGACAGAGAATAATCTGGAAGGTATTAGTTGTACAATATTAGAAGAGGGATATAAGGCAATAATAGGTGTGCTGCCCCCCCCCCCCCCCCAGTAGGAATTGGCACATGTGTAGGGAGCGGCTTTCTAATTTTGAAAGCTTTTACTTGCAGTGTTACCAAAGCTATAATACATGCTAAGATTGAAGCCACACTACAAGATAGTGTATATATATATATATGTATATATGGCAACCATGGATCTCCCACTTCCTCCTGCCTAACATTGTTATGTCATTACTTGATCCTTGATTATTGTATCATTTGTAATCAATTCCATCACCACCCAAAAAAGCCTAATGCTCGGTGACACCCAGGACTCACTACATACTCTCCCCCTCCTTACTCTTCTATTATTTTCTTATTTATTTTCTTCAGTCGCATTGTTAAAATGATGTGATATTCAACATACCCTATTAGACCATACTCTGTAATACACCAGACCCTCAAGAAGACTGGGTATTAGTAGGGTTGCCAAGATAAATGTATATGGTCTGGAACACACTATATTACTAAAAGTATTGGGACGCCTGCCTTAACACGCACATATGATATAATGTAGGTCCCTGGCGCTACTGTGAGTAATTGGGGTCAATAAGTGGTTATATAATAATGGCGGGTAGGTAATTTGCAGCAAAATGAGTAGTGTTCACAAAATACACAAATAAGCAATAGAATAGGTAAGGAATTTCGCGCAAATTTGGATAAATAACAGTAAAGTGCACCAGTGCAATGATTGCTAGCTGATTGTAACACTAATAGAGGTTAATGATCTGGAGGTAATAAATAAATACAGTCCTAAATAGGTGTACAAATAAATACAATCCTAAATAGATGTAAAGATCAGAAATGCATATAAATATCACAAAATGGATGTAAAAAAATCGCATAAAAAAATATAAAAATCGCATAGAAAGATTAGTGGATGTTGAATCGCAAGTAAATCGCATAAAAGATAAAAATCACGTGGGTAAACTCAACAATGGTGACAATTGGCTAAAATTGTGAGTGCCCAGTGCTAAAAGTAGCTACAAAGTGAATCGCATGAGTAGCATAATTAATAAGCAAATTATCAAATAAGGTATCTAAAAGTGCATCAAAGTTATAATGCTATTGATAATAGTGAATAATGTGATAAAGAAGAGTGATAAATCAATGAATAGATGGTGTGATAAATAAATGAGTAAAAAAAGTAAATAAATAGATGAATCAATGGTGTGATGAAAATAAATAAATAAATAGATGAATCCACTAGGGGCATAAAGCACTGGGCACTCACAATTTTAGCCAATTGTCACCATTGTTGATTTTACCCACGTGATTTTTATCTTTTATGCGATTTACTTGCGATTCAACATCCACTAATTTTTCTATGCGATTTTTATATTTTTATGCGATTTTTACATCCATTTTGTGATATTTATATGCATTTCTGATCTTTACATCTATTTAGGATTGTATTTATTTTTACACCTATTTAGGACTGTATTTATTTATTACCTCCAGATCATTAACCTCTATTAGTGTTACAATCAGCTAGCAATCATTGCACTGGTGCACTTTACTGTTATTTATTTTAACACGCACATAACCTTTAATGGCATCCCAGTCTTAGTCCGTAAGGTTCAATATTAAGTCGGCCCACCCTTTGCAGCTATAACAAGCGCCTTGAGGCGATTCAGTTCGCATTTGCAGCGCTATACAAATTATTCATTCATTCAACAACTTCAACTCTTCTGGGAAGGCCGTCCACAAGGTTTAGGAGTGTCTATGGGAACGTTTGACCATTCTTCCAGAAGAGCATTTGTGAGGTCAGGCACGAATAATGGACGAGAAGGCCTGGCTCACAGTCTCCACTCAAATTCATCCCAAAAGTGTCTCGTCGAGTTAAGGTCAGGACTCTGTGCGGGCCAGTCAAGTTCCTCCACTCCAAACTCACCCATTCATGTCCTTATGGACCTTGCTTTGTGCACTGGTCCAAATCATTTGGTGGAGGGGGGGTTATGTTGTTTTTCAGGGGTTGGGCTTGGCCCCTTAGTTCCACTGAAGGGAACTCTTATGCCCACGTACACATGATCGTACTTTGCCAACAAAACCGTGGATTTTTGTTCGAAGGTTGTTGGCTCAAACTTGTCTTGCATACACACCGTCACACAAATGTAGGCCAACAATTACGAACGTGAAAACGCGGTGACGTACAAGGCATACGACGAGCCGAGAAAAAGGAAGTTCAATAGCCAGTGCGGCTCCTTCTGCTCGATTTCGAGCATGCGTGGCACTTTTGTGCGCGGACTTGTGTACACACAATCGGACTTTCCGACAGCAAAGTTTTGTTGGCGGAAAACTTGAGAACCTGCTTTCAAACATTTGTGGGCGGAAAGTCCGACAGCAAATGTCCGATGGAGCATACACACGGTCAGACTTTCCGACAACAAGCTCACATCCAACATTTCCTGTCGGAAAATCCGACCGTGTGTACGTGGCATTAAGGCCTCAGCAAACCAAGAAATTTTGGACATTTTCATGCTCCCAACTGTGTGGGTAACAATTTGGAGATGGCCCCTTCCTGTTCCAACATGACTGCGCACCAGAGGACGAAGCAAGGTCCATAAAAGACATGGATGAGCAAGTTTGGGGTGGGGGAAATTGGCTGGCCTGCATAGAGTCCTGACCTCAACCCAATAGAACACCTTTGGGCTGAATTAGAGCGGAGACTGTGAGCCAGGCCTTCTTGTCGAACATCAGTGCCTGACCTCACAAATGCCCTTCTGGAAGAATGGTCAAACA